>JAWZYV010001895.1:0-351179 GCA_038373885.1 Cheiracanthium punctorium | reverse complement strand
TAAACACTCTAAAAAAAATTAATAACGCTTCTTTACTATTTGCACAATAAACTAATATAACCCCTTGTGCACCAGGCCAATTTATCTATAAAGGGACCGTAATACCAGATTATTAAGTGCCGTTTAATTCAATGACTACTAATGCCATCTAGCGAGTGAAAATGAAAGCTAAAAATATCGAGATGTGAAAAAAGAACACGGCTTAGAATACCAGGTAGAAAAAAGTTAAGTCTATGCAATAATACCACGAACGAAAGTCGGTACGTCCATGGTATTTATGTGTGACATTATAAAAATGAACGCACCTACGTCCCTGGTGCGCAAGAGGTTAACAGTGAAACTATAAGTCTCTTGCAAATTTCAGAAAAAAAAATTCATAAAGACAAAAATTACTTTCAAAAGTAGACCGAAATGTTACCTGTTTAGGGCCATTTTTTTCAGAATTCCATATGTTCAGCATTTTTTCCTGTGCTTCATAACTACTATAGGTTCATTATTTGCATGTAATAGTTCACAGTGCAGCTTGTAAAGATACGAGTAATTTTTTCGAGTCTAGCGCAATTGAATTTTTAAAAAAGCAGTTCTAAAGTTGCATGATTTCCTATAAGAACAACCTTAAAAGCAGAAATTTATTTTATTGTGCTAAGCGTAGCTTTGGAGATAGATATTCAATATTTCCATAAAGCTGGATTGCTAAGTTGCCCTAAGAATAACCTCTCTGCGTACTTTTGGGAGGCAGCTCACAAAAATTGAAAGGTATACATACTGCATTTACCATTTTCAAATAAAGAGCATGAACCTTCACAAAATATGCTAGTTTTATTTTTCTAGGAGTATACTAACGTCTTTAAAACGTGCTTTAAACAATTACTGCCCGCAGTTTGTAATTTATTGAAATTCACATGAGTGCTATTTTAAATCAACTATTAAGTACGTCATCTTCCTTTATGACCAAATTAACTTATGCATTTCATACAAATCGATATATATTTAAGGCAGAGGACGAATAGACGGGCAAATCTAAATAAAACCCTTTTCTCCTTTGTTATTATGAAAAATAGGTATTCCGGGTTAAATGCGTGTAGTGTTATTTGTAGTCGGGTAATAAACCACAGAGTTTTAAAAAAGAATTTTTTATTTAAAGTCAATTAACCAATAGAAAATTCTTTAATATAAATCAAAAATACATAAATAATTTATAGTATATATAAAATGGCATTAATAATTCAACCAAATTCACATAACATTTAAAATAAAAATTACAGGTGTAAACAGAATAAATTTACCATTCATTTATTCCCACACGTTTCACAATCACACCATTTTTGTCACATCACACACGTAAAACACATAACACTTTAAAATAGAGACATGGAATAAAGTGGTCGAATCAACAGACAACTCAATTTATTTATAGGTGAAATGTACGTGGCAATGGGTTTTGCTCATTAATCAGCAAGTCACACACATATTGCACACTAATATTTCTCCTGGTCTTTAACATGTATTACCACAAAGTATTTTAAATGATTGTTATAATTTGCTTACGGCTCAGTTTTGACTTGAAAGGGGAAAGATTATAACTGAAATCCCACCCCCCCCCTTTTACCAGATTTAATGAACATATTCAAACAGTAAAAGATTGCGAAAAGAAAAAAAATTCTGATTTTGTAAAAATGACAGATTAGTCAGTAGATCGTAAAATAATTGACTTTTTTAACATTCTGTACGGGGGAGATGTTTGATAATAACATGTTTAAAATGCATGTTTAATCATTTTACTTCACCAGTGGACTTGGGATACGTGAAATATACTCAAAATGGAATCAACTCAAAATTTTAAATATCATCTTCAATGAAGAAGATAGTTTAGAGAAAAGAAGGACGCTATAAACACAGGTAGCTGTTTTTAAGGGTATTTATAAGTGCATTTTTGTTCATAAAAGTTCTAATAAATGAACTAGAGTATTCAACACAATTTCTTCAATTAGTTCATTTGCCTCACAAGCACTGATGTCAACCAGCATAAAGGGTTTAAAGTTGATAATCAAAATAATTTCAATAGAAAGTCTGTCCGTTTAACATATATAGTCAATTGGTCACAATTTAATTTATCAACCAATGGTAACATCATGCCTTTCCGATTAATTTATACTAATTTCATGAAAATTTCCATGTTAGTCTTGGATGTTTTCTACTAATATTTCCCAACCCGAATTTCATTGTTCGTTTTATGATGGGTTTCACGTTGCTGTTTTACTTTTCCTTCTTTTCTGCGTCCGTCAAAAGACGTGAAGTGGCCTTCCAGTAGTACAGGACTTGAGAGGCGATTATTCCGTTGGACAAGGAAGCCATTATGAAAGTGAATATGATAACAGGGTCCCCAGTTTCTTGTATTGAAGTAAAAATTCTGGCCACACCTCCAAGGAATAAAAGAAACACGGTTACTGCTGAAAGCTGTCCAGTATGTCCATTTTGATAATTTTTCAAAGCTTGAATCATCTGAAAGAAAAGAAAATCACATTAAAGACTTTTTAAAAATGCGGAAGTTATAGACAAATAAATGTACACAATTTTGCATAAAGCACACATAAGAATAATAAAAATTGAACGTTCGTTTCAAAAGAAGCAAAAGTTCACACTTCATCAGCAGATATAAAACTTTCTTTTTCCCGTGCGGACGATAGGAGGATTTTTATACTTCCTTAAATAATTCTCACGTGTTTTTTACAAGCATATATTAGTTATTAATGTTTTAAAAGGTTGCATGCAAATGTACTATAACAACATGAACAATTTATTTCGTTAAAAAACAGTTCTGTAATCCACTTTTCAAAAGTGATATAGACTGAATGAAAGAAAAAAGTAGCAATATTATTCAAACGACGGTTTTTCTGCCTTCCATTTTTTCTCCCACGGGGGAAAAAAAAAATAATTGTATATACACTCTGAAACATTAGAGAAAAATATCAGCCAAAGCATTTAACCCAACAAAATTTCGACTCGTTCGACTTCGAAGTCAGGTAACAAGCGGTTCTTTTTAAGGAAATTATTTTGGGAAAAGTCAGAATTCACTTTATCAAGGCTGTTATTCCCAATTTCTCAGTCTAACAGGTTTCTCAGTTTTGTTTTTTCACTTTTTCGGATCTACCACATTTTTGTGGCTGCATGAATCTGAATATAATTGACATTATGTTGCCCGCTTAACAATGAAATGATTGTCAAATTCACCAACCGATATATATGAAAATCAATTACATTTCACACAATCGATAACATGCTAAACAAAAATGTGAGGTGAAATGATACAGTTGCCATAGAATTTTAAGTGTGTTTTTGTGATATGGCAAGCCTACGCGAGTACACTACGGGTATCTGTCGACAGGGGGAGGGGGGGATGAGAATTTTTAGGCGTTCGAACACGTATTCACGCTACGAGAAAACCGTCCAAATTTCCAGAACGTTAGATCGATGCCCGCGCGATAGGCCTGAACCCGGGCCCCCCTTCACACTTCAACCATCTGCCATGTTCCCATAGAATTTTAAAAACTCTAGTTTTGTTTTTAGGAGCAGATGACGACTTTCTGAAACAAACCTGCAACATACGATAATAAAAACTTTTTGCCTAAGTAAAACAATACCTTTATCTTGGCCGAGCGTCAATTAAAACTAAAGGTAATTCACACTCAAGATTTTTTTTCCTTTTAATTATCATTTCCTTAATTTTGTGTACACAGATCAAAGCGAAAACCATATACATGAGAACGAGCACGGTAAACGGTAAGGCCAAGTGTCTTTGGCGGTTTTGGAAGATAGCATTTTTTTTTTTTTTTTTTTTTAAGAATCCCTTCTTCTCCGAAACTGAAAGAGAGGGGGCAGGAAACTGCAAAACACAGTGAGTCAACCATTTTACGAATTTGAAAATACAGAAAAGAAAAACCTGCAAGAAATTCGAGACAGTCGCCAGTAAAATTAAACGAAGAAACGAGACTTAAACTACCACCGTTTTATTTGCCCACTGCAACCTGTAATTACACAGTGCTATCAGGATTAGAAGACAGTCCAATAACTTCCTCAGACACACATAAATCATTCCAAGTTCCGTGACCCTTTTTCTCTTAAGAAGGTGTTCTACCTCTCTCTCCTCTTACTTTAGATCCGGCACCGCCTACCAAAGACAACGGAGAGCCACCTCTGGAGGTAAAAACAAAACAAAAGATAAGTCGAAAATGAGACGAATATATCCCCCCCCCCTCCCAGACCCATTAAAAAAATCGGCTTTTATTTTACTTACTGCGCTCCTAAGAAAACAGTGTAACAGTCAGATCTTCAGGGGTATTAGAAGTACAGCATGTGTGTGTTTCTATATAACAGTGACCTCAGTCGAAGCTAATAAAGACGACCGGCGCGGCGATCTTCAAAATATTTTTATTGCTCATCTTAAAAGTTTCACAGTGTACCGGCGTCTGGTATTTTGACGGCTTGCAACAAAGTTTCAGTTTGAAGACGCCAAGGGCAGTGACACTCACTCCGTCACAAAGTGATACTATTTTGTGTTTCAACCCTTTGCTGCACACAAATAATATGGAGAAGTTAAAAGAAAATGGTTGTTTTTCCCATTTAAAATGTAGCCTCGGAAATAATTTAAAAATAATATCAGATTTTGTTTTAGTTCATCGATACAATTTGAATACTAGGGTGGACAGTATACGTACTATATATAGCATCAGTTTGTTCACTGCATGCATGTGCAGCAGCGGAAAAAAGGCCTAATTCACCTTCATTCGGCCATCGTTTGGCCTACACAGCAAAGTTGCATATACCAATCGTTTACGAATAACGCACACTTTATGCATGAAATTTCCATAAGTGGTCTTCATTCTTAAATACGCACTAACTTAACTTTTCTATACTACTAGGCATTTTATGACGATGCCATTTCATTTCATATTTCAAATTTTTAACTCCAGATACCAACTTTTGATACATTTGAACTGAAAATCCATTCCCCTTTGTTAAAATATTTTTTCATACTTTAAATCATCTCATTTAATACTGTTTTTAGAAGCTCTTTTTATCCGTACTATTACAACTATATAACCCAAACATACTTTGCTATTATAATTTTTAAATAAAATATTAATATACATTATTATATTAATATTCGAAAAAAATATTAATAGAGACATGACATATCCAAATTTCAACGGAAATAGATGCAGAAAATAATTTTACTTGGCAGTGCACATTTTCATATTTTACGTTCCGCAATTGATTTTATACGAATTAAAATGCCTTATTTTTATGAATTAAGGGGTCACATATCAATTTATAAAGTGATAATTTTTCAAAGGTTAACTTTAAAATATATATTTATGTACTGTATATTAGATTTATTTTGCACAAAATTAGAAAATTGTTAAGTAAAAATATTACAGATTTGTGCATCCAGATGGAGCTTCAGTCATATTACTTTCATTTTGCAGATATATCACCTTTTTTAGAAAATAACAAAGACTCTGTTCTGTATGTTTATTGCATGAAAATTGTCTGTTTATTTCCCTATTTTACATGAAATTCTTTTTCAACTTCGGCTATTGAAAAGTAACTTGCATGCTTATATTGGTCAGGTGCGCAATCAGGTCTCATCTTTGGCAATGTTTCTGGCAAAACATTTCACCTGCCTAAGACAACCTTCAAAATACTCAAAATAATTTCAAAATAAATTAGAAAATGTTCATAAGTTTTACATAAAACGTAAACCTTTTTAGAGAAATACCACTGTCTTATTACTTAAAAATCAATAATACCATAATTAATATAAGCTATATTAGGATGAAAAATCTCGATATATCAACTTTAACATATTAAATGGTCTATTAGCACAATACAACAACAACATTGCATTTTGCAATAGCATGCTATCAATTTTAATACTAATATTATAATATGACAAGACTCAAGACAAATTAGTCAGAGCAAAAGTCAGAAAAAACATGAAAGTTTTTTAATTGCAAATATACCATAAGTAACGTACTCTTTTGCTCCAATTAAACTGGATCTGTAGTTTCAAACTGATATTTTCAGTTTGTACTGTATAATTGACAACTAATGTAATTATCAAAATAGTTATTTTACACATTAAACTTTTTAAGCATTATCCGTAAAAAGAAGTTTGTTTTATTATACAATACTCCATAAAACATTGCCTTAATCGTTATAAAAATTCAAATTTTGAATTGCCGAATTGAAACTATCAGGTGAAAAATTCAGTACGTTCAAATACTGTTCTCAATTTGGAGATAACCCCTAAAATCACGTAACTAAAGAAATCGCAGTATCTCCGGAGGTTATCACAGAAAATTCGCGAAAACTTATGTTTAGGGCAATGTAAAAGTTTTCTTTCTTTTATTTGGTCGAAATAGGGTGTTGCTATTTAAAAAAAGAAAGAAAGAAAAAGAAAAAACGAAGCTGATGCAGAATTAAGTATAAAGACAGCCCCTTTCGCAAATTTTATGTATAGTAAATTAAAGTGTACTTTATATACGCAAATGGTATAAGTAACTTCGCTGTACGACGAACGACGGCCGAATAAAGGAGTCTTTTTCTGCAGCTGTATATAGTATGCTTAAACATATCTTTCTAATTTATTTTTAGTGATGTAAACGATAAACACATCCAGATTTCCGTTTAGTGCACAAATACACTTTACATTTCATACAAGAATGAGTGTATTTTCTAGAGCAGCGTTTCCCAACCGGTGGGGCACCGGTTGGGAAACGGGTGGGGCACCGGTTGGGAAAACGCCCTGCGCCCGGGGGGCGCAGGGCGTTTGCTGGGGGGGGGGGGGGAGAGAGAGAGAAAAATAGGCAAAGAGCAAGTATGCCTTAAAAATGATCTTATTTATTCTTTTTTTTACTCAAAACAAACCCATTCTCGCTTAAAATGCTTATTCTAACTTTACTGACAACATTATTTTGTAAAAGAGGCGATTAAATGCCCATTGTTGAAGAATAAAAAAACAAAATGTATGCTGAAAAATGAGAGGTGGGGGAGAGCAGAGTAACCTAGCCATTGCTGGTGGAGGGGGGGAGGCGTCACGCTAAAAGTATATAGTATGAGAACCGCTGTTCTAGTGCATAACTCCATTTTGCGTTTTTGAATTGTATTTGCAGTTTTCTGACTGACATGCTCCAATCCATCATAAGCCAAATGATGTACAGTTAATAAAAACATAGAATTAAATGTGATAAGACATTTATGGAAGAGTAAAAAACTTGGCACTTTTGACCACTAGAGTGGATATAATGCAACAAAGGGTTAAAAAATACGTTGGCTGCTGGCAGATACAATCAATTCCCGCCACCTCCTCCCAATTTTAAAATATTTACAAAGAAAGTTCATTGGCATAACAGAGTGGGAGATTAGGCCATCTATAGAATGCTTTAAACTCCTCCACTTTGAATAAAAATTAGATTTTTTTATTTATTAAACGAATAAGAACTTAAGATTTCTGAAAGACTGGGATAAGGCTATAGCCCCTTTTAAGAGCACAACCAGTTGTGTAATGATGTTGGCACAATCTTATTTTATACTAATAGCTGAAGGTGGAGGATTTGAAGTGAAAGAAAACGTTTTACAGCTTTAACCTTGATACAGTAATATCACAAGGAGAGGGGGGGGGGGGTGAATTACAATTTTAAGGCTATCTTTTTCTGGCCTATGTCAGTACTCAAAAATATTCACTGACAAATCAGAGATGAAAGGGCCTCACCATGGCACAGTGGTTATGCCACTGAAAATGGTAGATGGCCGAAGTGTGAAGGTCCCGGGTTCGGGTCCCATCGCGCGGCTGTCGATCTAACGGTCTGGAGTTTTGGTAGGTTTTCTCCCGATGTAACGTGAATACGCGTTAGAACCCCTTAGAAAGTCCTCCTACCAAGGCACACCCCCTTAGCAGATCGCGCTAGTGTAGCGTTGCCGTAATCACACACAACCAACAGAGATGAAAGGAAATAAAGATATCTAAAGATGGTGGGGAAGGGGTGTTCATGAACTTAACCGCCTGAGCTCGAACTGAAGGAACAGACTCGTATCCAACTTGAGCAATTTAAATAGCGCAGATAAGTAGCTCTTACTGTGATCTTAGATTCTCCGTTTACCTAGCTCTAAAGTAATGTAGCGCGACAGTAACACTCAAAACAAATGACAAATACCGCACAGAAATGAAATAACGATCCGGACACCACACAGAATTGAAGGAAGAAAAAAAAAAAAATTCACCCGCATACAATCTATAGCAAAGGACACATCCATCTCAATGCGACCGATTGGCTACACGCACAAGTCTTCGCCGCAGGACTACAGTTCATCTGCGCACTCTATTCTCCTTTCCATATGGTGGTGAAGGGGCCCCTCCACCGCCGCCCCTGCTCTACACACCGGGCCCTTACCCGCCCGCACCCCCATCCTTTTCATGGGGCCACATGACTCATTAGGCCCGGTTTGTCGTCGCCCTGATTAGACCCTTCCAACCCCTTTTGCAGGTGACGTACCAGCGGTCCATTTGTGATGACCGCCACTGAGTGGTGTTTGTGCGGGGAATGATTAGTCCGGCCGAATGAGAGGAGTTTTCGAATGTCGGCACATTCAAAAGGGATGGTGGGTGGTGGGACATACTCGAGGTGAATGTGGTTTGATTAGTGTCATCATGATCCGATGGGAGAGGTAGAGGGGGGAACATCATCAGGAGGGGGGCGGGAGGAGGGAGAAGCAGAGTTTTGAAGCTTTTCATCGGGTCATCATCGTGCCTGTGTATGTCTCTGTTCTGGCGGAGCGCACTGATGCAACAGACAAGACACTGACAAAGAGGGGGTAATAACTCCATGGAATCAAAGTAGTTAAAAGTCTTTATTAGAAGCCACGCAATAATGCGGCCGGTTTGATACGGAAATCCAGGGCGCATTGAAGCGCAAGAGAGACGCAGTGTCGGGCAGTTTCTGAATGGATTTGAAAATCGCCGTCGCAAAAAGATGCGGTGGAAACATCTTCATCAAAGCAAGTACGGTGGGAAAAGGATCGAACTGACCAAAGGATGTTAAAGGAAGGAAAACATATTCCCAAACGTATCATGGTGTGCGAGTTCATCCTGCCTAATGCAGTATCAATTTTTTTTTTCATGCAGAGAGATGCAGCACTTTATTTTATTTTATTTATTTATTTATTATATTTTGGACTGAGGAGGATACACGAACAGCTACTTGTTAAAAACAGAGAAATAAATTTCCAGTTTTTCATCAATAGCAACTTAGTTTTGAAATTTCAATTCATTCACCTCATTGTTAATCGAAAGAAAATTTGAATAGAATATTTTATTTATTTATTGTTCATTCTTCTTACGCCATTTTTTGAGCAGACAAAAATCCGTGTCTAACCACTCAAGTACTAATAAATACAGCGAAACTTCTACGAGCGACCACCTCTATTAAGCGACCCCTTCCTCCAATGACCCATTTTTTAAAGCACCGATTTCTTACCCTATCTACTGAATGTTAAATGGTCCCCTAGAAGAGACCGCAAAACCCTCTATAAGAGACCGGTCCCGGTTCCCTGTCCGAAAATTCTTGCATTTTTCTATACCATATTCAAAACCAGTCGCTCTACTGCAAATTGGCAGCAGGCGCGAGTACACGTACACATCACGTACAAATCTTGTAGGTTAGAGAAGGGACATGTCTAATAAATGAGGGATTTCACTGTTGGAGCAGCGCATAGATGTGATTGAGTCACACAAAAAAAGGAATTCAAGGGAGGAAGTTAGCGGCTACTTTTCGTTGTGGGAAACCTGAAAAGGAAATTCTAAAGCAAATAGATTTTATTATGTCAAATACAGAATGCATTAAGAATGTCAGGAACAACGCTCTTTTGTAAGATGTAAGAAATAAAGAAAGAGAGTAGTTCTTTCGGAAGAAGAAAAAGAATGAAACAATCCGAAATTTCTAAATATTGTATTAAATTTTAAATATAATGTTTGCATAATTACTGAATATAGTTTCATAAATAACAAAAAAAAACAATATTTTTAGCGTTTTTATTTTTTATTCTCTATCAAAGGTTTGTACTTCTTTGAGAAACCACCTCTCTTCAAGACCGATTTTTCACGGAACGGAGGGGGGTCGTTCCCGTGAAGTTTCACTGTATATAAAAAGTGACTATGTTACATTAAAAAATGCTAGCTAAATCTGAGCAACTCGTTTAATAACAGGGTTTATAAGGAGCTTTTAAGATTAAATCAGCAATTTATTTTAATTCATCTCATTATAAACCTAGATTCTCGTTAAATCCGATTTTGTAGCTAAATTATTTTTGCAGCATAAGCTCAGACATGTGTAAGAATTTTTTCAAAACGTACTGAAGACTTTCTTTGACAATACATTGTCAAAAAAAGTCTTCAGGATTGTCAAAGAATACGAATTTCCGGTTTGTTCTGCCCTCCAGAGGTTAAATATAAAATTCGTATTCTACCGGTCAAATAATTGAACTTTGCATTTTGTTGCATTAAAATCGGTTAATTAGAACTTGAAATAGGGAGTTTTAGGTTTCCCCCATTGCTTAACATAAGATTCTCGATTTCTCTAGAAATATCGGTGCTAGAGCTTAGCTGACTTAATTTTGGAGGACTTATTTTTGGCGCCAAATTTGACAAAATTTCGCCAAAAAGTCGCCAGGCTTGGCGACCTTTCGTGCATTTAGCACGATTTTACCGATGCCGCCTGTAATGTTTGTTTCCCTGTATTTATATAATGCAACAGCCTGGTATTACTTATTTACATTTCTATGATGCAATCAAAATTCGCGATTAATCGGGAATTTTCGGAGCTGGCTTTCACTGGAATTTTCGCAAATCCCGGCAAAAGTATATATAAGGAGGCAGAACGGGCCGGGACTTCAGTTAGTTGAGATTGAACGCACGTTGAGTTCACAGTATTCTTCTGACAGCATAAGGCTCTTATTTTGTGCACTTTTAGAAGTAATATTTTGCTTGTTTTGAGAAGCTTGTTTTTGAATACATCATTGTGAATCCTGAGGAACTGCTTATGAGTTTCCTCGAGAGTTTTCACTGAATTTTATCCTATCAATGAATTTTGTTGTGTGCGACGTGCAGCGTATGAGAAAGCTTCGGTGTTAAGCTGACAGTTATAAGAAGTGTTACTGCTTGTTTATTCCTGTGGATTTTGTACAGCAGACTGTTCGACGAAGTTCTACAAGCAATAAAACTTGTATTCCATCCTGACAAGTGGACTGTTTACTAGAGCTTTCCACATATATAGGACTTTTAAACGACGAGGCCGAAAACTAGCAGAGTTTTCTGCAACAGAATTAAAGGGAGGGGGCGGGGGAGGATAATAACTACCACATCCTATACTCCGGTAAGTCCACCGAGTAAAGAAATAACGGTCAGCATGTCTCTTTAATAAATTGAAAACTTCCTTATACAGATAACAACACTTGAAGAGGAATTTGTAGCGGCAGAGTCAGTAAATTTTATAGTCTTGTCATTGTCTAACTTCTATGGTGTGCTTTGATATCGCGGAGGTGAATTCGGACAGCTAGATGAACTCGTCATAATAAATTTGAGAAATGGTAGATCCTTGAAGTAACTTTTAAATTGGTTCAATGATCATAAGTTCAGAACAGAAGGGTTTAATTATTACAATACCGCTTACAATGAAAATAACTATGCATGATCGATTTGAGACAATCCTTTAAAAGAAAAAAAAAGAAAGAAAGAAAAAGAAAAATAGCGCAATAAGAGCTGCAAACTTATTTCGTTTAGATATGGAGGCAGGCGTAAAAAGAGCAATTATTCAATTTAACAGGAATAATAATTCCATGTGGATGAGTCATTTCATCTAAAGCGGTAGAACCAAGGTAAAGCACTAACCTTATTAGAAGCACAAAACTGTAAAAAATCAAACATTCATCCGAATAAACAATTGGAGCTGAAGAATATTTTCTAACACCTACAAAGATGCAGTAGCGTGTACCGAATCTCCAAAGCTCCTCAAATTCGTTTTAATTAAAGTACAGATAAAGAATCCATCACGCCTCCAAGATAATAAATTCCCCCTTCCCTTAAACCTTCATTAGCATTTCCGCTAATGGAATACGGAAAGCAAAAAACACACCCCCATCCTTCCAATCAATGCCTTGGAAATGACACTCGTACTACACAACTACACACCCCTATATATTCCGTTCGATGAATTTGCAGATACGGTTACGGAACTCAGATCATCGTGCAAACCAGAAAACGTTCCAGGGAGGGGAAAAAAAGGAGCACATGTATATTAAATAAATAAAACAGGCAACGTCGTCATGACGGGTGCTCGGAAAACAAGGCGCAAGGGGAGATAATTTTCACAGTTAATGCGAGTAATTAAACACGAAAATGATGAGAAGCCGGTTTTGACGACAAAAACAGAAAATGCCATCGGCAGCCATTAGCGAAATGGCGCTATTCACCAATATATTCGCGGGCCCTAATTAATAAATTAACGCGTCAGTTATCTCGCGCAATTCCGTCGTAGTTTTTTCCCCTCTCCTTTCGAACACTCGATGCAGTAGAAACTCGAGAGATTTTTCAGCCGCTGGTTCGAATCGAAAATTTTAATTTTTAGCTTTTAGAACCCAGAAAACTTTTCTGTACAGAAACGGCATGGGTCCGTCGCTGAAATTCCGAAAAGTCAATTACGTGATTATTTAAAACGTGGGCAGTCCTATTGATTACAGTACGTTTAACTCGATCATTTCTCTCCCATATTCTAAACAGGTATTTTCGCGGTACTTTTTGCTAGTTGGGCTCGCGTGTGACAAAAATTTCCCTTCAAAGAGCTAGAATCCAGTAATTGGGTAAATTAAGGTAAAACACCTCTTTTAATAAAGCGTTGACGAAAAAGAAAAAAAAATAGCAAATCAAATTAAAGATGCAATAAATGATTTTAAAAACTGATTGGTGCAGGTCATTTCCGGATGTTATCCCTGCTAATATTTTGGAACAAGACATTAATTTTAGTGTGTAATAGTTCGATAAACTAATACTGCGATAGAATGGTTCTACGATTCACTTTTATCACATTCCTTACTGTAGAAATTAGTTACTAAACCATCTTTACGCCCAGAAATACAGGTAATACTGTAATTTAGCATCAACTACAATATTAAGTATATAATTTAAGTACAAAAATTATCCTGATACATTCAGTTACGCTGATCCCTGAGTCTGGAAAATTTCCGGTTGTACCCGGAATTACTACAAAACAAAATGAAAAAGTTAAGCTCAAAAAACGCAATAATCAACTTAATCATTTGTGAAATCGGCTTCGAAATTTTCCATAATCGTGCATAATAATACATAGAAAACCCTCTGTGCTACTTTAAAATTCTAAAAATCAACCCTTTTCTGATGTTTAACAATTATTGTGCCATGTTTAACTTCAAGAAATTGATTTATTTGGGCAGAAAAGCTAAAAACGGTCGGTATTACGTCCACAGTTTTCATTTCAAACGTACTGATCCGCTATTCTTGCAGTTTCGTTTCAGTGTGTTTGAAATAGTTTCTCGGAAATATTCCGATTTTCTTTTGCATGCAAGGGCAGCTCCAGGCCATATCACCCCGAACTTTTGTTTTAGAACTTGAAATCCGTATACTTCACAATTTCACACGTTCAATTTGCGTTTCGAAAAATTTATACGCTACCAAAAAAGTACAATTGCGACCACCAAAAATTCAGCCTGCAGCCGCCTTTGTTTGCAAGCCGCCTTGAAATTAGAATTATTTTAGCACTTGAGTGGCAGCAATATTACTTCGTTAACTATACTAATATTAAAAATAGAATATGCAAATATTTGTAGTACAGTTTGGATAGTTGCCAGCACGGTGAGACGAAATATTTCGCGGGGGTAAGTACGCAAATCTTCCAAAGATTATGTATAGGAATATATGGAAAATTGTTTTCAGGTGTAAGCATAATGGGTAATGATTATATCGATTATGCGCATGCGTTAATCGCCAAAGAATGAAAAGTCGCCATTGGTGGCAAATATTTCAAGTGGAAAAAGATTAAATGTATTGATTATAGAGCGTTAGAGTACGATTTTTTGTCTCGTATAATAAATATATTTCTAGGGGCCGTTATAATTGCCTTGTCTCCAAAAAGAGCTATATCTATTAGTATGTTAACAACTCAGTTGAATTTTCCAGACGGATAGATAATTAATCAAATCACATAGCACATTATTTTTCAAAACTATTTTTTTAAAGCTAAAATAAGGAAACACGATTCAAACGTTATTAAATTATAATTATTATTTTAAGAATAACACACACACACATACCTATATTCTTATTAGAATATAGGAAAATTTCAGAGTAACAAAAAATAATAAATTACAAGAAAAAAAATTAATAAATTAAAACATTAAAAAGGATGTTGGGAGGGGGGGAGCAATATGAATAATGGAACACAATATACCTTTAAATTAAGCAATAATAATTCATTTCATCGAATTTTAAAACACAAACTCCAGTCAATTTGCTTTTCAATGTGGAATTAAAAAAAAAAAAAAGAAAAGAAAAGAAAAGAAACTTGTATAATTATCAAGTCTAACGCTAGGGTTTCAAATGTAATTCTTCAACTTTTAAAACTGAGGAGCTAAAATTCTGACCCTGTAAAAGTACTTTTTCCTTCATAAGAGCTTGCATGCAAGTAAACGTTTGCATTGTTACATTTACATTCAAAAGCGAAATCCTGCAAACTAATTTTAACACAGTAAACAAAATAACTATACATTTTTCCAGTTTAGCAAAGCAAAAAGCACAAATCTAAACCTAATTTTATATCGAGTTTCATAGTAGTAAAAATGCTGGGTAAGCCGCTATTTATAAAAAGAAAAGTTTCTTTCCCTTTACCCCAGCTTACTAATCGAAATCAGACACCTAAGATCCAACTTTGGATTATTGAAGTATTTCAGAAACAATATTTTTTTTTCCTCATAAATTAAATAAAAAATATGAAGAAATGTACTTTTTTTCGAGGGGAAGAAAAGGTAGCTAAAATAAATAAATAAATAATGATAAAATAAAAATATTTAAAAATTCAATGAACAATTTTTTAAAATGTTACTTTTTGCAGGAACTCAAAAGTTTTTCCATCTTATTTTATTTTTAACGTTTTATTTGTCCTTTTTTCTTATTTCTTTTTAATAAAAATTGCTTTAGGTCTACGTCTACTTATATCCGAATGCAAGAAGATAAATATTCTGATTTTTAAGCCGGAAGTATAAAACTATTAACGAGGTACCCTACCCAATTTAAAAAAAATAATTATGCCGTGATATATCTTTCAATACTCTTGTTTGGCGGAAAATACGTTCAGTTGTACTTAAATTTCATCTGTAGGCTGCTGTAAATAACTAACACTGATTTAAACAAGTCCTACGAATGTGTTTAAAAAAAGAAAAAAGGAAGAAAGGGGGGGGGGGAAGAAAAGAAAAAATGGATGAATTATAAGTAGCAATGTGTATTTATAATCCTGTTCAGTTACTAATAAAATTAATTAATAACAAATGAGGTAGGTGCATGGTGTGTTTTTCCATTTCTTTCAAATTCATAAAGAGATGCCCTAATATATATATATGGACGTTGCCTGCGTAATTTATTTACGTAGGCAGCGATACGGTTGGTTCACTATGCACTCTCGTTGAACGAACGGCAGATTTGGATAAATTCTGGAAAATTATCCATGAAGTATTAGCGGATGCAGATAGTTCCTCAACGTGACTACTACCGCCATCTGTCTGCGAACTTGGGAACTAATTAATATTAGAAATACTGTAAAGATAATAAGCGCGCAGTTTTCCTTCTACTAGCATTCATACAATGAAGCTTTGCGATAATTTCGCTCCTTCGCCCTTCCCCTCCCCATTTATTTTATTCAGTATTTTTGAAGAAATATATATATATATATAGATAGATAGATAGATAGTAAATGTAAAGTAGTATACGATTTTTTGAGACAATATCCAAAATTTACAAGTTTTTAAAAATTGTTTTAGGAAAGAACAAAAAGTACATTTGTTGCACGATCTTCAACTAACAAACCGTGCAAGAGATTCTTGATTTTTTTTTTTTTTTTTTTTTTTTAAGAAATGAAAACAGACTTTTTAGTCCCCTTCCCCCCCCCCCCCCTCAACACACAAAAAAATTGCACAATGTATTGCACTGTACTGCAGTGCTAATGAATAATCAATCTATAAAAGTTGTGTGTGTAACTTTCAGAGGGACGCCATTCATTCAGGAAAATATTGCAAAATACCTTATGTTTGAGATCTTTTACTGGTTGTTTCATAATACTTTACTATATTTACCGTTTGTAAGAGTGCATAGTATAACAATCCTAATTCTCTCCTGTTGACTCTGGTTTGATTTTACTCTTTCTATTTTCGATTTCCATTTAAGAATGGATCATTCCAGGGGAAAAACGAACAAACTTTAAAACAGAGTACAATCAAATTGCTTATTCTTCAATATTTAAATCTTAAATATTCTTCATTAAGTTTGTTAAGTAAGTTGAAGATTGTCAAATTAGTACAGATTGATAGAGAATACACATAATATAACAGAGGGTTGTTATGATTTTGCCCCCCCCCACACACACTTTAAAATATTAACTTTAAATTAACACTTCAGATTACATACATAATATATTTCTTAATATCAGTACACTAGTTTATAAACATCCACCTCACCTTCCTCCTCCCCAGGAAAAAAAGTTCCGAATAACTTTTTCTAGAGAAAACTTATGTTTATCACTTGAACTAAAATGAATAAGGACTTTTTATCCATAAAAAGACATTAAACGTTCTGACTGACTTGATTGTATGCCCAGGCAAAGCTACATAAGGGCTATCTGCCTAAAGGGGCTATAACATGTACTCACGTTACATCCGGAGAAAACCGCCCAAAACTCCAGACTGTTGTACCGACAGCCAGGCGGTAGGCCAGAACCCTAGACCTTCACATTAAAAGTTCTGTTTCACACTATAATTTTAACTCCATTGTTAAAATTATTAATAATCAATTTCTCTAAACTCAAACAATGATTTTCATTACTATTATAGATTTAATTTTTTTTTCCATCTATAACTAACTTGTAATTCATTAGTTGCTTTACGTAGTATTTAGTAAATAGGAAAACTTTTTCTAACATTCTGAACTCCCATTTCTTCCCTTTAAAAAACAAAGCCCTAAAAACCCAAAATAAACACCCACCATGGCTGTGTGTGGATAAGGCACTAGACGTGATAGATAGTTGAACTGTGAAAATCCAGGGTTCTGGCCTACCAAGAGACTATCAATAAACGGTCGTGAGTTTGGGCGGTTTTCTCCAGATTTAACGTAAATACGCGTAAGAACTTCTTAAAAAGTCCTACGCTCGAGGCACCCACCCCTAGGCAGATATCCCTCGTGTAGGTTTGCTTTAACAAACCTCCCCCTCCCCCCCCCCAAAAAAAAAGCAATACAAAACCCTTAAAAAGCCTGCTTTCGTCGTTGCGAACACAAACACAACAACTAAACTTTTTCCTCCAATTTTTAAAAGAAAATTGGTCAGCCTTTCTTACTTGTTATGATAATAGTGAATAGTGTTAATTGTTGATGGTATATGTCGAAAACACAAAATCAGCCTCACGGTCTTGGAACAAAAATTAAAATGAACTAAGTGCACTAGGGACTAGAAAAAAATTCAGAATGATTCTTTATAAGCTGTCTACAACATACTGAAATGCATGAAAAATGCTTTTTAAGAACATTTTAAGAAAAAAGAAGAAACTTAAACACGGGATCGCACAATAAAGTTTTTCGAAGAGTGACATATCCTGCAAAATTTTGGATTTTTAAGAATTGTTTTCTAAAAGTTTTGTAACTGACAAAGGTTTATCGTTTATTTCAGTGTATTGTACAGCTTGTAAAGAGACATTCGAAAAAAATCTGAAGTGTTTGACGTAATTAGATTTTATGTGCCAAAACCAAATGATTTTTTCGAAATGGAGTCTTAAAATTCCTTTAAAGGCTTGAACCCTAGTTTAACCTGTTCGCTTCTATCGTTGCAAAGATATAATCGTGTACATTCTTTTTCTACGCACCCATTTTCCAACACAATGTTATTTGTCCGTACGTTATAACATAACCGATTCCCAATTTGCTTACTTCGTCACAAGAACAAGATGGCAGAGATTCCTTTTCTGTGCCCATCGACGCTTATTTTCCTCAATTTTATCAATGCCCAACTTCGTTAGAAGTACTTCAAGAGAAAAAAAAAAGAAAAGAAAAGAAGCATTATAAATCAATTAACATGCATTCCAAATCGGCACGGGCGCACGCTGAGAAAATCGAAATTTTATAATGGCGCGGACTTCAATTATCCAAAAATAATCGCCGCCCACCACTCGAAAGAGCCACTGGGCCGCCCTTCATCTGAAGACCCTAACCCTTTCACCCATAAGTTCGATAATTTAATTGCGCCGGTGCTCTTCAAAAGAGAATCCGCGGACTAAAAGCCTGCCTGCCAGAATCCGAAAGGCAGCCAGTGGGTCGAAAAATATGTCCCGGGTCCTTTAACATCCTAATTAGGACAAAGTTCCCGAGTCCCATACTTCCTGAATATAATGATCTACGTTCTCTGCAGAGTTCCATCACACATGGGTGGAAACTATCATACAAGAATTGGAAGCTATAACCAGATGCCACCGGGAAAATGTATGATGAGGTCGTTTTTAATGGAGTTAGCGATGAGAACTTTTTTTTTTCTCCACTTCCCTCCCCCGAGCAAAAGCCCACCACCAGCGAATGATGGAATTTCGATATTTAACATTTAAAGCGAACGAAAGAAGATCGAAAATAACTTGGTAGTTAAAAGTCATAGAACAAATGCAGTCAAATACGAATACAGTTTTCACTCGGACATCAACAGATTGGCACAGCCATTTGTAACCGATAACAAGAACTGATGCGTATATCGATTATTACATATTTCTAAAACGATTATATTTTGTCACACATGGATTTGTAAAAGGCAATAATCTTCGTCTAAAATCAAATATTCCAAAAATTTTAGAATAATATAATTTTATTAAAGCATTTTTGTAGAATTTATGAAGAATCTTTTGAAAGCTATCCTATAAGAGCTGGAAGTTATATACAGATGCTACAAAACGTATGAGGCCCCAGTAATGAATTTATTTGTGACTAGGCCACCGCGAGACACATAAACTCCTTTCCCGGAAGAACATGGAAAGTGAAGCAGCACCCGACTTGGCCAGTGCTTGGGAGGGTGAACTCCTCTCGCGGCTGGGCTGCTGTGGGACCGCGTACGCTAATAGGAGCTGGTGTACGTAAAATCTGTCGTTGCTCCAATGTCCTCCATGTTTAACGCTACCTCTGGGGATGCCGATTTCAGATGGTTGGTCGCTCATCTGGAATGGGTTCAAAATTAGGGGACCTCGAGCTAAATAGGACTTCCTCCCACTTGATCTCATTAAAACGGAAGCCGTCCCTTTCACCCGACGCCTTCCTATATGGCGGATCTGCATCGCTCCGCGGTTGCCAGAAGCCATTAGCAACAACAACAACATCAGTAATAATTTTGTATTCCTTTTATTAATGTATAATATAATATACATTTACGTATTAACCACTTGTAACCACTGAATCACAATATTTAGGAATTAGAACAAACAAAGAAGTTCAGTGATCTTTTTTTAGACAACGTTTATAATTAAAGTAGCTTAATACTTGAAAAGGTCTAAATAGCTATACACTAATGACACAATTTTCTTAATTATAATTATTAAAAAGTGCCCCAGAAAAAAAAGGCGTATCACGTAAGGTAGAGAAATTTAAATCTAATTACGGTACGAAGCAGCGCTAGACATGAAGAACGGAACCTTCCCTAATGCGTCTTTGCATCAAAAGGAGAGTTCAAGATTTTGTCAAGGTTTTGGAAAGTTTTCACACTCGTGTCAATGGAGAGGGAGCACGAAACCTCTCCTTATGGAGAATCTCTGCGTACACACTACTGACCGAAAGAGTTAAAAACCGAAACTAAAACACGTCAAAAAAAAAGAAAAAGAAAAAGAAAAAGAAAAAACCTGAATTCACAGACATTAACCCATGCAGAAAATGAAAACAGGCAAGAATTAACTCAAGGGTCGATCGACGAAACCTCCTCCCTCTCTACTCTACGGATAGAGCCATCGGCCGATTCCTCCTCGGCAGAAACTAAGTGCAAAGATGAGTTTCGAACCATAAAGGGGCGGTCCCGGACTGACATGCGTGACCGCAACATCTCAGCACCCTCTGCCAGGGCTGCAATTAGGGCAAAGACGTGCGCACGACTAAATTGCCACTTATGCCGGCGCAAACATAGTCATCAGCCGCAGCTCTCCCCCTTTCAGGTTTTGTAGAGGGCAACCCACAAATTAATTCAGAGTTCCTTGCTGCTTTTTCCCCCCTAGATATATATAAGTACGGACAGGATATTAAGTGAAGTGAACGTGAAGGGATTCGAGAGGTGCGTTAAGAAAGGGGAGCGAAATAAGGGGAGGGGGCAGCAGGAGCAAAGAACTGTTCCACGGCAACTTTTAATTTAAATCTCCGAGAGAGGGCATAGAAATCCAATCATATAAAAGCATTTTAAGCAATTATTCTCGATTTTTATAGAGGTACAATAAACAGCTTGACAAAATTACATTTCTAGAAAGTGAAATGCAATGGCATTCACTTTACAGTTTGCTTCCAAATAACGGGACATATCACGTACTGTAAAAGCACTAATTTTCGTGATTCCATCGTAATCGCGAAAATTAAATCCTCACAAAATGCTCTTTTTTTATTTTTTTTTTTTTTTTTTTTTTGGTGCTTCAAATAATAATACAAAAATCGAAATTTTAATAAGTGAAAAATTTCTTTTTTGACTTATTAAAATTTAATGATTCATTGCACAATTACGACCTCTTTCTTGACAACTTTCTTTTTTACAACTTGACTTTCTTTCTTACAACTATCTCTTGAATATAAAACAATAATACAACTAATAGAACACAGTATTTACACCAGCTTTTTTGAAGCCATTCAAAATGGGGAGCTGGGAGGAGGGGGGGGGGGCGAAACTTTTCGGACAAAAGGAAATTTTTTAAAAAGCCTTATGCAAAAGGGTTCTATATTTAGGTAGTTTCGGGATTTTTCAACTTTCGGTTCTATTCATATAAAATTCGCGAAATCACCGATGTCTTCATTTTCGGGGAAATAAGTGCTTTTACAGTATTTGAGAATATCATTTGGACAGGATCATGCAGAATGTAAAATATATTCGCAAGATTACCAGTAGGCCTTCATCGCACGCCTCTAGGCATCCACACACGTCTTTTTTATAACATTTTTCGGACAACAGAGTATTGCAGATGCACGAGTTTACCCGAATTCAAAGAAACTGCAAACAGGGCCTCATTTATTCTATTTAGAAACCAGTATGATGATTCAGTATTGCTGCATTTATCTTCTAAATGAATGGAATTCCAATCTACATGAACCTTGAAGAAAAGCAATATTGGTCTCCAATGCAACCCCAATATAGAGACATTGACATATATATATATATATAAAAAATTGTTGTGGTCACCCCACGTCATGTCTATTTAATCATACACATTTTTTATGCACTTCATTTAAACTTTTTCATTTGAAAGTGAGACAAGTCACTTTTCAATGACTCTTAAGTGCACTTTAAGCAATGACAGAACATAGACTTTGGTGTGCTAAAAGTTTTTTGGGCGACCATGTATAAACAAAGTACTCAAGCAATTGCAATCAAAAGGTAGTTGCAGAACTAGTTGTTTCATCAGTCCTAAATACAAAATTCTAAGATTCTCTTGAAACCGACTTTTTCTTTATTTTATGGTACAGCGAACAATAAATTTCTATATCAGATTTTCTATACTATTAAAATCTTATTAATTATAGTATTATGTACCTATACTGGGTGATTAAAAATGTATCTTACGCGACAAGTTTTTACACCGCAAATGATCGAAACATACTTTCAATTAGAAAAGTTCGTCAAATAAAGATTATAAAAACAATTGCCATAGCTGAAAATCAAAGGGCGGTATACATATTAAAATACAAAATTTAATTTTTATACGGTCCCTCATTTCCTATCACTTATATTCAAAAAAATGTTGTTCTGTGTCTAAGAAAATTCATTTTAAAAATCCCATGTCTCTCAGTGAAATAATTAACGAGATATTTAATTTTAAAAATGATGACTTACACCACTTTATCTGCTGTGTTGGTCTCCGTTTTCAGGGTAAAAAAATCTTCACTTTAAGGGATCAATTATGAGTTGAAAAAGGTTAAATAACGATCCATTTGCTGAAAATTTGCAGTTGTATGCATTCAATCTCGTGAAATGAACATTGAATTGATCGATGCGGTTGTATGGAATTATCGATAATTTAGTCTTTTAGTGGGTCATCCTGTAATTACGTCACGCTTCTAGAGAATGAAATTTAAAGTGTAAAAGTGAATGACAAAGTCATGGTATGGGTTAATTTTCCCTAGAAACAGCCAAACACACATTTCAGGAAGAATTCTAGCTAAATTAGGGTTTCCAGAAGTTAACTGTATCTGTCGAGTGACGACAAACATAAATTAACGTCCGTTTAAAAGTAATTACATTTTTCTCACTTTTGAGAGATCCCTTTATTACTTGGCGACAAATGCTAAAAATTTCAACTGGGAGTATCTCGGAAACTATTCCACTCAGAGATATGAGATTTTTTTTTAATTTACCTTCTTAATTAGAAACAGACTAATATTTTTCTAAATATAAATGATAGGAAAGGAGGGAATATATAAAAACTGATATAGTCCATTAACTTCGAACAAGAAAGTAAAAATACTTGACTGATACTGGGGGAACAGAGTATATTTTCAATATTTAGCCAATATTCGGAGTCAAATGTAATAGTACATATCCACTGTGAAATTAATATAGCCACTAAACTGGGATCCGTTAAATTCTCGGAGGCTAAATCTACTCGGTAAATACTGTGCAAATGTTTAAATTTAAAACATGCCGAAAGTTAAATTTGATGCATGGGTGAAACCGAAAGAACATGTACTTTCATGCCCACAACTTCAAAAAAAAAAAAAAAATGTACTCCATATGGAAGCGGATAATGATTTTTGTTTTATTTGTTAGAGAAAAGAATAATTTAATTTTTAAACGTTTTCATTCAAATTTCATTTATTTTATACCTTTTATAACTGACAGAACAAGCTGTCCTAAACATGATCACAACTTTGAATCCTATTTCCTTTAATATTTGATTACTTTTCAAGTTCTTATCCGTTTTTATATGATTCAAGCTTTAGTAATTTTATATATTTTCCCATATTCAATGAAACATTTATTTTTTAACCCATTAATCCCCGCTCCTATCAAAATTACGGGCTAAGCTTTTTCCCTCTATTTCTCGTGCCCATGATATTTCTGGGCAATAGTGTTCAAGTGTTATGCGCCAGAAAGATAAGAGCATTTCAATTCCCATGCATGTATTTTATTTTATATCTCATTTTACACAACACAAGACAGTGCCAGGCTATTTTTAACTTAATTCGGGGAAGTTTATTTTTAAATAGATGGTAGCAGTACTCAAATGTGTATATTTGTGATAGAGCACACATTCGTGATTGAGCAATCTTGGCTCACTTTTTTCTTATGTTCAAAAGAAACTTGAACATAAGTAAAAAATATTTATTTTACGAAATTTGATAAAATTTTCCTTTAGTGTCTAAATCATATTTCTAATGATTCTCTGCTTACTAGAAAACACACATTCAGTCACAATAAAGCCTAGAATGTTGGCTTTTTCCTTGAATACATATATTGAACATGCACTTATTTTTATACAATTTTCTGGAATTTAAAAAAAAATGACCATTTATGACCATTTTCTTGAAAATAATAAGACAATTAAGGGGTTAAACAACTTTAAAAAAAAATTTTTTTTGCCCCATTGTTACTGTAACCTCTGTTCCTAAATCTTATTCAACGAAATTAGACAATTTCAAACTCTACCACAAGGAGTCACTGTCACCTTATATTGCAGGTTAACGTAATTACAAGAAAGTTTAGGTGCCATTTTGAATTTGTACTTCACAAGAGCTGATTTAAAGACAAAACATTTGGATTTTCAGGTGAGTACATTTTCTCAGTGTAACTTCTCTTATAATAGTTTTATAGTTATTTATTGTTATCAAAGGTAATATTTCTTATTTTATGTATTAAAAAGATAAAATCTATTTTTTTTTAAATGCAGCTTTTGTAGAATAACTAAAAGTAGAGTAGGGGTCCCCCCCCTCCATTTTTAAAGTAACTTCTCTTAGTTTGTAACAGAGCACAAGTAACAGAAGTTACCCTTTTCAGTAGTAATTGTTTATATTATTCTGAAATGCTTTAGAAGTTGAATTTTAGCTATGTACAAGTTGACTATACTACTAAGATGTGTGATAAATTGTATTATTTTCCAGCAATTTTGAGGTTTTATTCTATCTTGACACAGAAAGTTAATTTCAGGTATGTTGTAATGGAAAAATTAACTATGTTAGGTTTGTTATAATGTAAATAATGAATGTATAAATACTAATATAACATATTGGTATAATAAAAGTATATAATAGTTAATTTTGTTGATACATAAATAATACTTTCAGCTATGTAAATGCCTCCTAAGAAAGGTGAGAAAATGACAATATGTTGAGAAAATTCGACCTGCAAATTTTGCATGCAGACTAAAATAAGAAAAAGAAAGAAGAAAATAGGACCAGTTAATGGATTGAACATTTGGAACAACTTTGACCTGCCTTTATAGAAAATGATAACAGAAAAGTCACAGTAAGCAAAATACAGAAAGGAATATTTTCGTTGATTGAATTTACATCTGAAAAAAACAAATCTATGAAATTTCGTTATGTTGTAGTAGCAGAAGGTAATTTTGAAGATGACGTTAAGTAGGAGTGATGTCTATCTGCTTTCATTTACTAAGTTCGAATCACAATAGAGTTAATTATACTTACTTTGTACCCACTAAAACCTTTAGAGCTCCTTAACATAACATAAAAGTAAATTAATTTACATGATTGCATAACAATTTGTGCAGGTACGTGAGCACTTTGCTTAATATGGAAGAACATATGTCGTCCAACACATGTGTAGAACTTTAATTTACTATTACATGTGTTTTACACGAACAATTTTTACTTCGAAAATGTAAACACAACCGTAAATTGCTGTTGGCCGTAAACTGGGATACCGATTAAAAATTTATAAAATCGAATTTTAGAAACACACACACACAAAAAAAGGTACTTCAGGCATCTGACCTTCATAATCTGGCCCCACAAATAAATGTTTTGCAACTTTTTAAGTCAAAATACTGTCCACGTTTTCAGCCAATATTTTCAATTTTCAATGATTTTATTATTATTATTACTGATTTTTTTTATCTTTCTCAATTTTACATTTTCCATGCTTTCCGTGATCAGCAACACCCCTGCACGGCGGGCATCATTATATAGTTTAAAAAAGCAAATGGCTAGTTTCGCTTTCCCAAGACTAGCCAATCAATCAGTCGATCGATCGAATAAAATTTTTAATAAAGCGCCGCTTTAAAATCAATTCCCCCTGAAAACCCCATTCTCCGCACAGTTTCAGAAATGGTAAGCTGAAACGTGACATGCTTGCTGAAGAAACCTCGTGTGTGTGTGTGTGTGTGTGTGTGTGCGCATATATATATATATATATATATATACACACAGCTGATCTGCCGCCAAGAAAATTGCTGTTCCCTTGTAACAATGATTTTTGCCGGGGAAGAGCGGGTATACGTACGCTTTGCCTCAATATTTCACCGCCGTCATTATTGTTATTATTCTGTTCATTATTTCATTACTCTTCCAACCGGCGCAGTAAAAAAATAAATAAATTTTAAATATTCCTTTGTTGTCCTGGGGAACGCAAAAGATTTTTCTAGCGTCTTTCAAAATTTTCATCTTCTCAGTAACAAAAGAGAACTCTGCCTCAAAGATGCATCTCTCCGAGAGAGGAGGGGAATGCTGCTGGAAGAGAGTGAAATGCAGAGAAAACTTTTACGAAGAAGAAGAAAAAAAAAAAAAAAAGAGTAAGGACGGTATAATCACCGAGAACCTTATCCTTCCACTTTGCAACTCAGTTGTACTGAAATCCATTTTCACAGCGGCTGAGCAATTAAGTGCAGCTAATTTGCTACCCCGCAATGGCAAAATGCTGTGGTTCACCAAAGGATGCAGCAGAGTCGCGAGAGAGGGGTGGGAGAGAAAATCAGAAATAATGTTTAATAATAATAACAATAACTTAGGAGGTTTGAAGATACTATCTGCTCGCTAGAATGATCCTGCAAGTAAAGTTTTGGACAAGGAAGATTAAGGACGCAAGCAGACATGTGCCATGCTGCTTAATTAATATTTATAAAATATATATTTATATATAATTAATATATATAAAATAATATATATATATATTTTATAAAATAATATATATATATATATATATAAATTAATTTCACTCGGATCTTTCGATAAGTTAAATTGATCAGTATTTATGTGCGATTGCACATAAATATATGAACACGTGTTGTTGGTACAGAGGATAAGCATAGAAATACACAGTGGTCAAAACTGTTAAAGAAATTATTTTAAGTAAAAAACAAAATATACGAATATTTTTTAAACCATGAAATAATGTATAATCTTTCACAAACATCGATTACTAAAACACCGTCAGCATTACAAAAAAGAACGTGTCCGCATTTGAATTCAAATGATTTGCGCTATATAGTATATTCTTAGTAATTGTTCTGTACTCCATTTTAAAATTTACGACGAAATATATCAGAATGAATCAGAAATTACTTCCAATAACGATTGCAAAATATAAATTAACAGTAATACATCAAGCTTCTATAGTGTTTGCTTTACTTCAGATCTAAAACCAATTTCACAAAGTTCTTGCTCTCAATTGGTCGTATAGATAAAAGCTTGAAATTAATCAACTGAAAATATTCGTTTTAAAAAAATGCAGATCCAAGTATCACCGTCCCCACAGATATTTACAATCTGCGGTACTTTAAAAATCTAAAAATCCACCCGTTCCCTCATTTTTAAGCGATTTTTTGCTATTTTCAGTTATATTTTATTTCCGAGAATAAAAATAAAGGTTATCATTTGCGTGGCAAAATCTGCTGTCGCAATCGACATATGACGTCATGTTGAAGTCACAGTCATCAGGCTTCGAATGGAAAGTTGTGATTCCAATTCGTTAAAAATAGTTTTTCCAGATTACGGTTTATTTTATTTATTTTTTTTTTTTTTTTCATTAAAATGATCGTCTGCATGAAGCATCGATATAAGAGGGACCATTTACACAAAACGAAGCTGTTCGAATGCGAAAAGTTTCCGCACCTTTCCAGAAGAGCTTTATATTCGATTTGGATATATAATAATAATTTAATATGAAGTTATATATTTCAGGTGTACGAAGATTAAATATATTGAAAATGCACATATTTTCGGCAAATGTTTTTTCTAGCTCTTGATGTAATTGCCTCCACGATGGGCTTTGACTTCTAGTTCACAAATAATTTACCATTCGGCTGAGGAAAACGGCCAAAAATCCCGGTGCTTCTGGCGGCGCAACAGCACACAGCTCTCGACTGACAAGTGAGGAACAAATCAATTGACTGAGATGACCAGCTCCCATGTGCAAAATTCTAGATTACCTTGTCGAATTACGGGAAAGAAAATTCCTATACCTTTCCTGTAATTCAATTGCGAAATAATACTGCTATGCGGGGAAGGGAAACTATACAGGCGCCAAGATCAAAATCGTACCAAATATCCCTGTTTAGCACCAAAAAAGGTCACCGAAAGTGAACAGCTCTATATTTGGGGAGAAACTGCCAACCGTAATGTTATGCAATGGGGAAATTTAAAGCTCAATACTTCTCGTTCCAATAAATCGATTTCAATGCACCGCAATGCAAAGTTTAATAATTTGATGCGTAGAACATGATTTTTAGACAATTGAATTCCAGAAGAGCACATCACCCCCGAAAATTCGTAACAATAGAGCGACCTATCTCGCAGTTCATAGCGATGTTAATTTTAAAATTAAGATCCATATTAGATATCTGCATGGATTAAGATTCGATATAAGATACCTTATTAAGTATTAAAGTAATGAAACAAACCATGAATTCCAAAGCAATCCGATTACTCAAACCAGCTACTAGAGTTAATGAGATCGTTTAATCAACTAGCACACTACACATCTGTGCTATTTTAGTACTCACATTCAAATTTTATTATTGCAAGACAACATTCAGAAAGAAACAAATCACTTAGGGTATGACTAGAATTTCCGCCTCTCTTTCAAAATTTTTTACTAGCAAACAGCTGAAAAAAAAAAAAAAAAAAAAAAAGCATATTGTAATAATTTAGAAATTTGCAGAGTTCGATTCACACTTTCCGCCTAAATAAAACTATCCTGTAGTAAAATGGGAAAGATTACACACATAACATTTTGCTATCGTCTTGCATTATTTTATCAAAATCTAACAGATGCGTTTCCTACATGAGGGGTGGTCATGAGGTATAAACTTTCCCGTTCCTTTTCCGAAATAGGGTTTCTCCTCAGTAAAGAATGAATTTTAGGCTCGGACTATCACACGGAAATTTAGGGCACACATGCAGAAATAGATCAAAAAATTGAGTTTCGAGCTATATATAGAGTACACAAAAATTGAGCCTGATATACAAGGTGGTCAAAAAAAAAAAAAAAAAAAAAAAAAAAAAAAAATGCTGGACCTCTAGCTGCCGCTGTATACCGATGTATGGACCTCTAGCTGACATTCCGTTCAACCAATCGAGATAAAGATTTGAGATATAGTTATTCAGAGGTATGCACTCGAGATCGGGATTGTTTAAAAAAAAAACAGCGCTCACACAGTTACGGTTATCGTGAAAAATTTTCGAAATTTTCAAACGGCAACACCCACTTTTTTTCTTCGAAAGTTGATTAACGCATTGAAAAATCATAAATGACGCTAGAACGATACCTGTATGACGAAAATTTGCGAATTAAAACATTTCCAAAGAAGAGCATTGTAAAGAATCAAAGTCAACAGAGAGGGAATGTGCATTGACACAATTCGCATCAATTCACTGGAATAAACAGCAGAAATGTTAAACTAACAATAGCACACTTGAAAGTTTCCAATTCCAATAAAACTAACTTTCCTTTCCTATTTTTGGCTGTTATTGGTTCGTTACAATGCTCTTCTTTGCAAATGTTTTACGCCTCCAATTTTCGTTACACGAGTATCGTTCCAGCGCCATTTATGGTTTTTCAATGCGCGGATCAACTTTCGCATGAAAAAAGTGGGTGTTGCCAATAGGAAATTTCGAATTTTTTTTCACTGTAACCATGAAGGCTCTACGGTTTTAAACAATCCCAATATCAAGCGCATACCCTTGAATGATCTGAAATATCATCTCGATCAGTTGAACAGACAAGTGGCTAGAGGTCCGTGTATATCGGGGAAATTTTTTTATGACTACCCTGTATATAGTAGCACAAAAATATTATAGCCGTATCTTAAGTTTCATAATGCGTGTCTGGAAGCAAATTCTTGTTGGTTTCTTCCGCATCCAAATATATATCTTTGGGGTACGGATTTGATTTCTCAAAGGTTTTATTTTATTTTCTTATGTTAAAAGACAGTAAAATGAATTACGTATGAAGCTAAAAAAAATCATAATGCGATAAAATCTGATTGCTATGCCCTTTTTTTAAAAAAAAATATTGGATCCCTATCAAAAAGAAACAAATCAATAAAACAATAACAATATTTTTTTACAAAAGAATGAGAGTTCGCAACTTCATAGCGATACCCCAAGAAAAATTCTTTATCTTTCACGCCTATTATCCAAATATATTTTTATTGTATTATGTTTAAGACAAACCTGTAAAAGGGGAATCTGCCTAGTGGGGTAGACCTGGGGCGGAGGACTTTTTAATGGGTTCTAAAGCTTATTCACGTTACATCTGGAGAAAAAAGCCCTAAACTCCAGGCCGTTAGACGGACAGTAGCGCAACAGGCCAGAACCCTGGATCTTCAAACTTCAGCCATCCCCCACATTCAATATCTCGGCCACGAAAGAGTCCAAAAGTATTTTTTTTTTTTTAAATGCATGGATGCAATCACAGGAAAATTTGATAAAGAAAAGGACGATGAAGGTTTGTACAAGTAGCGGCTAGACAATCAGCCGTTTTAATACATTAATTTGACACAGAGTTCCAAAAATCGGAATTGACGGGCTGCGAAACTACTTAACGAATCGATATTTTGGGAACCACTTCACTGGAAAACGAGGTAGAATACTTAAATCCTTCCAGCTATGCCATCTCAAGCTTCGCCAATTTATCCTCATTTTCGGTTAACAAAGCTATAGAGACGACTCCAGTGACTCGCAATAGGCGGCCCACCTGCAGCGAGAGAGAGCGATTTTTTATTTTTTTTCTTTCCCGAAAACAGCCAACCCTTCCTGGCTATCAATTTATTTAACTGCAGACGTATCGTAATCCAATTTCCCCTTCTTTCAGGACCCCCTACACAACAGATGAGAATGAAATTAAGCCCAAGTCCGAAGATGCTGACGATGTTTGGGAGAACAACACAATTGCCTGCTTTGCTCCTTAATGTTCGATTTGAAGAAGATAAAAAAAGAAAAAGGGAATTATGATGGGAAAATGTTTCCTTCAATAAAAATTTGTACTAAATAAACTATGAAAAAAAATTGTCTTTTGTTATGTGGAAATAACTTGCCATTATTTGCGTTCTTTTTAACAAGACGTACGATAATACTACATCACAAGAAAACAACACAGTTTAATTTACACTACGATATTTATTTACAACTGCTAGAAGCTACTATTACACAAGTCTATTAGTTTCTGAATTTAATCTCTTTTATTTAAAAACGAACTTTTCAGTATGGTATTAATGCCGGATATAAGCTTGAGGACAAGCTAATAGACTTCAGCTGATTATTGTAAGTAAAATTATCGTTTTTCAGTTACACAACTAAACATGTAAAGTCGACACTCAATGCATTTAAACTTTGTCCACTCAAAATAAACAACTCCATATTTTACTATTATAGTTACTGAAATAAAATTTTAGCCATTTAACTCTTTAGAGCATAGTGATATGAAAAACATACCACATATTCAAGCTTTTTCTATAAATCGTTACATGATAGTATAATTTGACTACTAATTGTTATTTAACCACTTTACCACTATATCGGTAAGTACTAAAAAAATATTGTTTTCATTTTCAATGTCATTCTTTGTTTTGTAAAAATAAATAATTTTGTGTTGTAGATATTAAAAAAAAAAAAAAAAAAAAAAAAAAAAAAAAAAAAAAAAAAATTCTGTGCCTTAAAGAGTTGAGGTGTTTGATTAATTCACTTTCAAGGTTTCGTGCAGGCGTAAATCTAGATTATTTCGATAAGTTGTTTCAAACAAATTGAAATTGCGAAAATAGCAAATCTGTTCAGACTATGACGTAGAATATGCAGCAGATGTTAACTGGCTGCATATTCTACTGTTACAGCAATTTTCTGAAATTAAAAATTCCAAAAATCGGCTGGATTCTGATATTTTTAAAGTAGTGCATTTTTCTATATTTTTCTACGTATAAGCAAAAAAATATATTTATGCAAATTTGAAAGCAGATCAGTTCAGTGGTGTGAATTTTATTGCCTTTCTTTTAGTAAAGCTTTAAATATATCGCGCATTTGTTTCAATTAAGATGCAGTTGCAACAGCTTTCAATTTATGTAACCCAAATAGAATTATTTTTGGAAGTTCAAAATTTAGAAATCGGGAAAGGGGGGAATTTTTTTTTTTTTTTTTTTTTTTTTTTTTTTTTTTGTACATAACTATAAAAAGTTTGAAGCGTTGCAAAAGTTTGAGCGCGCGTTTGAAGAGTAGATCTCATTACTTTTTTTTTTTTTAATCTTATTACATTTTTATAAAAGTTTTCATGAGTAATATCGGTAAAAGTTTTGTTTAGAGTGGTACAAACCAGTGTATCTGATTTTACAAATAAGTCGTTACAAAAATAATTGACACAAACCTTTCAAATCTAATAACATAAAAATTTGATAACTTTCAAAGAGAAAAATCTGGCTCAATAATACTGATCATGTCACCAACCAGTTTATAAATTTATACACAAATTTGCAAGATATTGAATGAAAAAACAAAAAATACAACAGCAAAATGTTAGTACAATTTCAGCTACAACTTCATTTTTGAAGAGCATAAGTTTTTACATGTGTACTAACATCATAGTAAAAAAAAATTTGACTTACAGGAATAAAAGAAAAAGGATTTAAATTTCTAAACAGATTAATAGAAACTTAAAAATTTTCTAAATTTTAAGTCGAACAAGACTAGTTTATTTATTTTGTACTTTTAATAGACTAACAAATAAGTGATAAATTTCAACTTGCTAGATGAGTAAAAAAGTTTGATTTTTATAGCACGGAATTGCGCGGAAAACATCCACGTCGTTCGTGCGGGAGACTTTTCTATCTTACAAATTGAAAAAAACATTTCACTTATTAATACTCAATTACTGTCTTTAAAATTAACAATAATTTAAAATTTAAAAAGCAAATAACTATGGATAAAAATTTTCTTTTGCATTCATTCAAGATCGGTGAATTTTATAAAAAGAAAAGAATTTGACTCCAATTAATGAAAATTTTAACCCACAATAAAAGTTTTTAAAATCAATCTGTATCTCTCAGACACAAGAACAGTATTCGAGTATTAAATTGGATAGATCAAATATTTTGATATTTGGTTATAAGCTCATATATCATCGATACTCGAGGGAAACTAAATTATTAGAATTGTTTTCCTTTTTTAATTAACGAAGCTTTAAAACTGTTTCTCAAATCTGCAGAACGCGTTCATTACTATATAAATGATTCCTAGAAGCTCCCCTCCCCCACGTCAGGAAAATTTTTTCGGGGGAAAGAGGGGGGAAGTCAAGTTTTATTTTTCAATACAGCAGTTTTTTAAATACTTTTCTACAAATAGTAATATGTTCCTGAAAGTTTAGGGGGGAGGAGGTTGAACCCCCAATCACACACACGCACCTTGGCTGCGACCTTGCACGCAAGGATTTTGCACCTAATTCTTGATGGTATCACGGATACCGAGGAAAAATAACATTGTAAATAAATATTTTTTTGTGAAAAATAGTCCTTAAAAAGAGATTCTGAAATCCCTTGATGATATATTAAAAAGTAATATCGTATTTCCCTCACAGAACGTCATAAATAAATTTCGAAAGTTAATACAGTAGCCCATTAATCAAGCAACGATTCTAATAAAAGTAAGCAGGCGTATGCGACGGTAGAAATAACAAAGAGTGCACGAATCTAACAATAAATCTTAAACAAATTAGACTACAGCAAATATTCTTAAAACTTTTTTTTTTTTTTTAATCTGGGTACTTTACATATTGTTTAGGAATATTCAGATTTGTTGAGTTGAATTATTACATGGACAATGAAAATGGCTTTGGTTTTCGAAAATATGCTGCTCATAATATCACAGATTAGAAAAAAGAGATTAATATATCTTAGGGACTGGGACAAAACCAGTAAAATATTAAAGCTTATAAATTATGTTTTATACATCATTTTTTTTTTTTTAAGCAGGAAGGGCAGAGGTATTTTCCTCAATTTTTTATTCTTGTTGAATAAATTGCACTATAGCTATTAATAATACTTTCAAATACAAATTAAAATATTTATACTTTTATCCTTAATGGTATGACATAACTTTACCACTACACACTTGGTAAATTACTACTATTACACTTGGTGCTATTACACAAACTGGTACTATTACACTTGGTAAAAAATATTACCACCCTTTGTGCTTTCATCTCTAGCATTTAAAAAATGGAGAGCATAACATTGCTATGTAGATTAAGTATTTAATTTCTGACAAATTTAATGACACATTTAGAATGATCAGAGCACCAGTGTTTTTAAGCTAACAAAAGGAACATTGATAATCATCAAATTTGATGACATTGTTCTACATTGTAGAGAGTTTATACCCTTAATTATAGCAGTAAAGTATTTCATCCAAATGCAATTTAGTTTGTTTAGAAATACAGGAATTAAATTTTGGAATTTCAGTATTATTTTGAAACACTAAAATTTTCTGCAAGAGTATTGTGAAGCTTTAGTGTTGATGAAAAGCACTGACCTCTGAAACTGAAATTAGCAGGTTCTGTTGTGCGTGTGCATGTGTGTGTTACTTTTATGTGATCAATTTCTAGAACAATTAAAAACTATTTAGAATGTAATGGTACATTTTCCCATAAAACATAGTATTCCACCATAAAGTTATGATTTATTATGTGAGTGAATTTATGTAATAACTTGTACTGACAAAGCAAATTATACCAAAATAATATCAACAATATATGTGCCAAAGTGCCATTAAAAAGTGAAACAATAGCAAGCACTCAAGATACCCAAAACATTAAAAAAATTCCCGGTATTAAGAACAAAATAAAGAGCTAAATAATAACAAAACCACATATTATAACTATTGAAACACGAATGTACAGAAATAAATCTGCTTATGTTCAAATGAAACCTCACTTTCCTGCATGGATGAAAGTTGGTGATTTCACAACTTTTCCTTTGGTACCATCCAAAACTGATTCCTTTTGGTACATGTGCGTTTCACCGAAGATTTTGATTTTGTTTAACACCAGCCCTTTTTTTTCATGTTTTTAGGATACTGAGCGTTTGTTTGTGGCTAAATATTTTATTACACTTCCGGACATATACATTTGAAATTATTTATGTGTAAATTTTTCTTTTGTCAATGTGAAAATTATTACAAAAACTCACATAATAAATCATATTTTATGGTGAAATATAATATGCATTTTTAATGAAAATGTAACATACCTACACATCCTAAATAGCTTTTAAATGTGAAAGAACTTAAATAAGTTCTAAAATATATCTTAAAAAAATAAAATACACAGAAAAAATGGGAGGGAGGAGAGAGAGAGAGAGAGAGAACACCCAGAGCTAGAACAGAACCTGTTATCAACAGTTTCAGAGCAGAGTACTTTTCCTCAACATCAAAGTTTCACATAATAATCAGGGTGAAATGAAACATGATTTTTTTAAACAGATTTATTTGATTTTTTTAGAATTCTACTTTTTATTAGCATTGTGTTTTTATATTTTTGCAATATACATGAAACAGTGTTATCGGAAATAACTTCTTAACTATATAGTATATTCTACTCACTGATTACCAAAAATTAACAATGTTTTAACTTAAAGACAGTCTTATTTTGTAAACAGATAGTGCAAACTAAATAAGGGGTAAATTTAAAGAACAAATTAAATATTCATTTAATGCAAAGTATTTATTTAATAAAGAAAAAAATCACAATTCATACAATATATAATATTTTTAAGCAATTGAATTATCAATTTAATTGTTTCAATAAAAACACTCATTTCACTGCTTTGTTCACTCCTAATTTGTTACGAAGCCTAGAATGAACAATAGCAAAAGAAGAAAACAGTCTTTCTAGTCCAGAATATGAAGCCACGGGTGCTGTTATTTGACAGATAAATTGAATTTCAAGTACTGTGATACTCTCTTTACCTCTCTTATAAATTTCTTTAATAATCTCTTAAAGTAACTATTTAATAAAAAATTTAATTAACAAGAAGAAAACCTTTCTTCTTCCACAAACATTTTAAAGCAGTGGGTGTTTTAACTTTCAAATACTTCAATTTGATATTTAAAATAATAAATACTTTTAAAAGTTATGAAACATATGTATTTTTTTTAATTTAACTTAAGTTACTGACACTGGATGCACTGGATATATATGTCCAACCTCATTAGTACATCACTCTCGGGACAATATAAAAATGACTAACTAAGCAAAGTGACTTAAACAGAGTTTATGTTAAATGAATGAAATTCTGTTTATATAATAAGTGTATCACCAATTAACTTACACTGTAATTTATATAAGTTAGTAGCATAAGAATTTAAATTACTAAAATGGATGACAAATTAAGAAAATTATAAGATGGTACATAGTCCTTATAACTTAATGCAGTAGGTGTTATATTAACTTAAATTATTATATTAACTTACACTATAATTTATATAAATTAGTAGAATAATAATTTAAATTAATAAATTGGATGACAAATTAAGAAAATTACAAGACTGCGTACATAGAACTTATAATTTAACTGTTAAATGTGTCATATTTAATCTGCCATTGTTTGGAAGTAGAAATGAATATTAGTCCTGGATGTATTCCTAAAATTTGTTGATAAGGCAACAATCTTTGTCAGTCAGGAAAAATGCTGAGAGTCGTGCTCAACAAAAATCAAGTACTTTTGGTAGATAACCTTGAAAAAGAAATGGGACAAAGTTTGTACACTGCACTCTTAAAAGTGGCATCTTAAACAGAGTGGTTGAAAAAATAGCGCAGCAATAAGCGGAGTACAATATGTGGAAAAAAAATGTCTTATACAAGTGGCTTACTAACAAGGTTTGACTGTACATATGTGTAACAATAAATTTTGCATTACATCAAATATTTTTATATCTAAAAATATTTTCTTTCTTTTAAATTTACCTTTTTCACTTGTTGTAAAAGGTAAGTCGTTATGATTTTTATATTTTTTATTCATTGATTTAATTTTTTTTTCATAATCAACTGATTTAAGTCATGCCAACCCTCATTGTTATTAACTTATATCGAAGTTTCTGAAAATTTTTATATCTAAAAGTAAACTTGAAATTCTGAAATTAAATTCTTTTACTTCTAAAAAAAGTAGGTGGTATTAGGATGAAATACTTTGTTTACTACTTTAATTAAGGGTATAAAATCCACAATACATAAAATTTCCTGGGTTAATAATCCCAGGTCCCATAAAATTCCTGGTTTCTCAAAACCAGGGATTATCAAGTTTGATGGTTTATTTGAATGCGTGCAATAAAATGTCACTGAGCATAACCATGCGCACAACCCAACCAATAAAATTATTTTGTCCCCATATTTATTAATTACAATTATTTTGTCATACAAAAAATCAATAATAAACTCTATACTACTGAAATATTTTTTCTAAATATAAATCAGTAAAATCTGGTTATCAACAATACAGACAGAGAGACACTATTTGTATTGGTTATATTTCTTTCAAGAAATCCGGATATGTGTGGCAAACTTAATTAGTGCACAAAATCGTGAAAATTTTGTATTCAAACAATAAATAATATTGTATAAAGCACACCAGTAAAATAAAATTTAAAAGAGTTAATTTTATTCATATGCATGTTTTATACAAAGTCACTTATTTTAGTTGATCCATATGAATTTGTGGCAATGTATACATATACAAGGGAAGTAGAAATGATAGGCCCGATTTTAAAAAATCATATTTTCGAAACTACTGCACATATTACATTAAGTGATACATGAATGTAAAGAGAAAAATATACCAAGTTTTTTTTTTCCCAATGATCAACAGATCGCTGTGACTGAACTCCAAACATGGTGACAATGACAAAGAACTTTTGCGTAGAGTATGCACGTGTTTTTTCAGTTATTTCAGTGCAAAATGCATTTAGAAATTGCAATGAAAGAGAAGCACGAACCAACAAGAACATTCTGTGATGGTATCATCAATTTAAGGAAACACCATTTACAGTTAATCAGATGGCCACCAAGATCCCTATACCTAATACCATGCAATTTCTTTTTGTGGGGTTAAGTCAAAGACATTGTTTATGTATCACCTATGCCAAAAACATTGCCAGAACTTAAAGAACATATTTGTGCAACATTATGAACCATTAATAGTGTGATGCCACAAAATGTATGGAACGAACTGGATTACAGATTGGATGTATGCCGTGTAACAAGAGGGTCACACATCAAACATTTGTAACTGGAAAAAAAAAACTTGGTATATTTCTCTTTACATTCATGTACCTTCTTATTGTAATATGTGCAGTAGTTTCAAAAATATGATTTTCTTAAATCGGGTCCATCACATATGCTCACCCTATATATTTAAATACATTTTTAATAGAACACATAGAACTCTGACTTTATTATGAAAAAATCATTTTATATTTTACATTGTTCTACAATGCATCTATTTTAAATTAAAATCCAGTATGTAATAGATTATTAGCTGTGGCCAGTAGTTTACACAAATTTTGGTAACAGGAAAAAAATATGGGTCAAATTTTACTCCCTGTATTGTAAGCTTTTTTTTTTTTTTTTTTTTTTTAATGCTAAAGAAAAAAATTAAATGAAACTCAAGATGGGTGGTAAAATATTGAAGCCAGGATGCTAGACTATTAAATATATCAAAAATTTTAGTTGTCATCCAATTGTGGTAATTTTTGCAATGAGTTAGAAAACAGACTGTCTGAGAGGCTTACCAAATCATACAATTCATTTTCACATGATAATTTTTAAATTTCATAACCGTGAGTGTACATGCCATTTTTTCATGATTGTCAAAAAAATTAATGAATTATTTGTAATTTTAATGATCTGTGTGACCTGTGAAAAGGAATAAAATTTAATCACAGTATTTAACCAAAAAAGCAGATTTTTGGATCATTACAATTAATATTACTAATGTAATTTTACACCCTTTTCTGTGAAAAAAAAAATATATATACATAGTTATTGTAATCAGAATCATTAGTTGCCACCACTTAAGTTGCAAAATTCAACCATCTAATAAAATCATTTCATGACTGAAACATGGAACAAATAGAAAACCAACTTAAAGATGCTTTAAAAGTTTGAATTCAATTCTTGCTAGTTTCCATTTCATTCCCTTTGCATATAAGTTTCAGCTCCCTAGCAGAGGCAGCGATGTCTATAGTCAGAAAGATAAAAACCATTTAAAAAGCTCTAAATGTGGATGATATCTATCTTTAAATATTAATCCACTCATGACATCAAAATGACGTAGACCTCAAAACAATATCAAACAATTTTCTTTTTGAAAGTAGGATGGTATTGTTCAGAACTGAACACTATACTTTTAAAACTATTAATATCACAAATACAATCTCCTTTAAAATAAATTTTTAAAAATTTATTGAACTGAACACTATACTTTTAAAACTATTAATATCACAAATACAATCTCCTTTAAAATAAATTTTTAAAAATCTGAAGTGAACACCACATGACTTCCTTGTATAAAATACTGCAATAATAGTAAGGTTAAGCAATTGCTAGCCAAGTATTAAAGATATCGCCAAGCTGGGTTCTGTTTGAAAGATTTGTTTCTGGAGATATTTCACAAAAAGTCGACAAGTTTGAGATAGCAAGATTGTAGTCATAGCCAAAATAGTGATTCATCAGACTTTTAATGAGTTGTAGGTATCCATAGACCTTAATTTATTGAAAGTCTTTTGGGTGACCCTGTAAATAAATTACTCAGTCAACTGCAATCAAAAAAGAAATGCACAAATGTATCTTACACTAGTTCTAAACACAAAGTCTCAACATTCTATGGTAAACAGTTTTAAAGTTATACAAAATATGTAATTATTTATGGCACCAAGTTTGGTGATATTTCCGCAAAACTCACGAAGGTCAATGACAATTAACGAGATTTTGGCATGGACCAAAGAATGGCTGACTACAGACATAATATAATGAAAATGTCCAGAGACATTAACATTTTGAAATCCTTTTGGGTGGTCCTGTAAATAAACTCTCCAGTAGATTGGAACCAAAAAAAGAGGTGCACAACTAGATGTTACAGCAATCTAATGTATAAAATTTCAACAATCTATGACTAATAGTTTTTGAGAAATGCAAGTTATGTTCATACATATATACACAAAAAGTCGGCAAACTCTGACTTCTGGCACAACTTTTGAGGGAGGCACATGACCATTGCCAGACCATTATCTAACTATGTAGTAGAATGGTATTGTGCTTGAAATGGATGAATGTCTCTAAACCTGCCATTAACAGTAATGTGTTGGATTTTGTGTGTGTGTGTGTGTGTGTTATGAATTTCTGCCCATAGAGTGCAATGTATGAAAAATCTTTTAGGTGACCTGTAAATAAACTATCCAGTCGATTGTAACCAAAAGGGTGCACAACTAGATGTTACAACAATCCTGAATATAAAATTTCAACATTCTACGACCAATAGTTTTTGAGAAATGCAAGTTACATATGTACGTACGTACAGACATCAGGGAAAAATTGATCAAAATGGATTGTACATGCATTTGTATGAACACACATACATATGTAAGATATGCTGTCTCACAAAAACTCTCAAAAGTAAATTTAAAGGTAGTCAAACTGTTTTTTCATCAAAATCTGGGTACCGAATTTTTTCGCAATCACATTACTTCCTTTTACTTCATACAAGGAAGTAAAAAACATTTGTATAACTAATAGCTATGCATTACAATGAAATTGCGATAGCTCATTTATAATTAAAATATTCACTCATCTTAAACTTCTCATTATAAATTCCAATACAATTTAATATTCTCAAAATATTTTCTTTACAACTCGAAATATTCCCTTTTAAGTCAAAGTTTTTGTAAAAATATTAATTTCACTTCATGCTTTGGAAAATGTAGAATATTTTTTTTTTTAAATCAAACAAACAAACCAGGATTTATTTTTATTTATTTTTCCCTCTCTCTCTCACTCTTTAAACTAGTACATATTTCTTACCATTTGGCTTATTCTGCAGTGAAAAAAAAATTAAAATGCCATCTTTTCCCTGGTGACTAATTTGGGTTCGAAAATGGAAAATAAACTTTCCGTATATATTTTTACCATTTAGGATACTAATAATTCATTCTTTCTTAAACTAAGTGGTATACTTTCAACTAACCACTATTTATAGCACACAAAAATTTAAAATTTTGCATGAAAAGGGGGCAAATACCAATAACTAGAATTTTTGATTACTCTAAGTATTTGGCTGGTACCTTGGACTTCGAGTTATTACAAGTTGACTGTACCATCAGGAGATGCTTGCTACAACACCAGCTGCTTATTTTACTGAAACAAACTTCTGTATATATCTACAGGTCTAACAGTTAACTAAACAGTCACAGTAATTAATGCAAAAAATGATGAAGTGTAAATAAGTTAATTTTTGATTCCCAGAAATTCACCTGAACATTACCAATAAAGAAATGACACATGCAGTGTCTGCTCCATCTACAGCCAATCACTGGCTGGCTCCACAGTAGGGTGGAACTAGAAATCAAAGTTCCAAATTTTTATTTGTAATAGTGACAATTACTTTCCTAATTGCCTTCAGATAGCAAAAATATTTTGCTTTTAGATTTCAAACAATATCTACCGGTTCTGCGAAGCCTGATTCTTTAAAACAAATAAAAAAAACCACAATATTTGTATTGCACTAAAACTATTTTAAGCTTATAAAATAGCTTATACTATTATGCAATATTCAAATAAAGATGTTCTAGTCTCCGAATAAAAAATGTTTGATGTTATGCCATTATGGTTTGGCATGATTTTCATGACATTTGACCTTGATAGGCTTATCCCTGTGTGCTTTATCTCTCAGGGCGTCTTTCTTTGTTCTAGCTGCATGTTAAATAAACAAAAAGCTGTCTGTATATTTATCAGTTTTTAAGGTAATATCAATGGTTTATAACATATTTTATAATATCTATTAAGGCTTCTAAAACCAGAAACTTCTTTTACTGTTCAGTGTAAGGGGAACCAAAATAGTTAATTTTAGTTCATTGTGTTTTGCCAACATATGAAGATGTTATGAAACAATTTATACGAGTTCAGTTTAAATTTAAAATCTTGCAATTGGTGCCAGATTTCTACTGTTTCTAAAATAGCTGAAGTTATTTTTGGTGCAATTAAAAATATGTGTCTGATCTGCATTTCCAACGGTTTCCAATAAACAAATCATAATGAATCTTTTTATAAATGCACCTAACGTTTTTCGGTACCAGAACTAAAACACAACTTTCACAAAAACAAAACAGATACAAGTTATTGATAACAATAGGTAAGTAGATATGAAAACTGCAAAGAAAATTATGAATAGCACCGAAAGACAAAAACAAGAATTTTCAAAGAAAGAAATATATTTTTTAAGTAAAAAAAGTCATGTTTCGATGGATAATTTGCCATCTAAAAATCACAGCCCAGATTATATTGGGAAAATCTGCAATTCTTTGCATCCTCAAATCATCAATAAACCATCTACTTCAGAGGACCACATCCCCCTAAACCATGGAAGCATCTTTCCCTACCCCAAACCTCCCAAAAAATTCATTTTATCGAGTGTAAATTTTTCTTTTTGTGCTAAGTCTGTGCTTTTTTTCATTTAAGGACTTTATAAAAGCTAATTCATACAACAGGATTTAAATGATGGTATAGTCTGTCCTACATCAGTGATTTAGTTCTCCTCTGTCCCGGTTTACTGGTACAACCCCAGATTTTCATATTTTTAGTAGAGTCGATTGGTCACTTCTTCCAAATTTGTATAGTCTTTTAGCTATGAAACCCCGCTCCTGGCAAATTTTCCAGGCACTCCCTCCAGCAGCATATGCAGACTTCCTTCAAGGGGAAAGTGATGGTGGTGGTGGGGGGGGGGATTATAGACATAACGTTAAAAAGACATTATGTAAAAAATGAAAAATATATGGACATAATGTTAAAACATTTTTGCCAAGAAGGGGAAGGGTTCACCCCCCCCCCCTTGTAGAAGCCACTGACTCCCTCAGTTCATAAATCCTGCATAAAACAGTGTAAAGCTTCATTACATTTAACATTGAAATTTTAGTTATTAATACAAACAAACTTGACTCTAAAATGAACCCCCTTAAAATTTTAATTGTCAAATGTTTTTCTTGCTTTCACATTGTTTAGACTTTACCAAGTTTAGCTATATTTATAATTATCTATACTAAGATTAATATACAACTTGAAAAAATGGACAGCTGAGAAATAATCTCGAAAAATATATATTACTCATATATGATGTAGAGTATATGAACTTGAAAAATGGAATTCAAAAAATATTTTGTACAAACTGAAAAATTAAACCTCATTTAATTTACTTCCATTTATGAAGCCAATGTCACAGAATGAATCGAGATAAAATGGAAGCATCATAATTACACTCCCTTCCTGAATGGTAGGCCCTGATTTAATTCAACTAACATGAAAACTAAAACAAGAAGTTATGTAATGTCTTACTTGAGCTATCATTCAGCAGAACAGAAGTATCAGACAGAGCTAGCTACAGCTATTATAGCAAATGCCCCCTTAGAAGATACGAGTTATTTCTGATGCTAACAAAGAAATGGTAATTGATAGAATGGCTTTTAGATGACAAAGAAGAAAGAGGAAATTTGAAGCATCAAAAAAGGTGACATGAATTCATAGCTGCCAACTTTTCAATTTGAAAATTAGTACAATTTAACTATACACAGAAGCATTTTTCCCCCCCTATGTGAAATAATGCAGGAAAATAAAAAATTTCAAAACATTCTAATTTATATTCAAAATAGCTAGAAAGAATTATGACAAAAATGTTTTCTACTCAAAAAACTGTGAGCATGAAAAACTACTCAAAACTTAAAAACACAGTGTAGCAGGAGTCTGCCCGCTTAAAGCTGAAATATAACATTTTAAATTACCACTACATTGCCTTTCCTAATTCAAAACTCACCAGTGGATGGCGCTGTGGGGTTTTTGGCCAAGCGCCTAGAGAGAAAACTTCTTATCAGAGTAGAAAAAGGTTGCTCACGAAGAGTGTGGAAGATGTTTGTGTGTTAAGTTATGTCTTATATGTTCGTGATGTATAATAAAAAATATAAAATCCAAAATCCTGTCTCGTAAGTCAAAATGGGACCACAACAGGATATTTTAAGTGTATATATATTTTCCCCTTTCAATTGTGTATTTAGAATTAAATTCTTATTACTAAATTACACTAAATATTCCATCAGTAAAATACATGAAATTTCAAATATTTATTTCTAGAAGGAAAACTTTAATTAAGTAATTTTTATAAGAGAAAAATACATAAATACTAAACAAATAAATTAAGTAATTCTAAATATATAAGGTGAGGAAAAAGTAACAATAATATAGAAAACTATAACATCTGAAAAGCAATTATAAGAAAAACTATCAGGCATGTTTCATTTATTTCTGCTTTGCTTTTACAAACATTTTTAGCTTAGCTAGATAATTCTTCCTTTCAACAAAATTTTTAATTCTTTTTAATTTTCAATCATATCTTAAGATTCAGAAGGGTTATTAATTTTAGAAGTAATGTATTTTGACAGCAAAAAAGATTCACTGCGTAACTCAAGCACAGGAGGAATAAGGTACTTTGAAAAATGATTAAAGAAGAAAAGATAGTGCAAAAACAAGGATCAAAATATATCTGCCGTATTTCACCAATATCCTCTTCTATCAAATAATATAGCAAATGAAACTCTGGCATAAATTTCAAAGTAATAATATTGATTAACACATTGAAAGAATTAGAAACTAGACTAGAAAGACCCTTATAATGGGTCAATACATTTGCTTGCTACATGCAAACGAGTTAACCTCCAGGCAAATGTTTCAGCATCTTGAAGGGGAAAATATGGATTCTAAAGTATTTTCTAGACCTATAAGTAAAGAACTTCAAAAATGTGAAGATTTGAGCATTACAAACTATTAAAAAAAGGTTAATCAATAAGACTACCACAGAATCATTTAGAGGATTTTAAGTACAGACCAGAAGCACTTGCTCCAAATTTGTAAAATGGGGTCAAGCTGGATGGATCCATCCATATGTAGGAAATTATTAAATGCTCCAGGTATCTCAAAAGACAATACAGACATTACTGATCCAGTCATTTACAGGCATGCCTTATTCGGCAATCATGAAATATACCTTAGCAATGATAATTTATTTCAGGCAACACATTAAAGAACTTAGGGTTAGAAGGATAATTGTGGGCAGAACTAAACCTAAAAAGAATATTATGAGTTTTGAAATTTCAATCACTGACTCTGAAGCTTCTGAATATGTCGAGCTTATTTCATGAAAAAGTGAAATGTTTCAAATCTGAAAACATCTGATTTTCTATGCTTTCCTTCTCATATTCAAGCATAGCTACTATAAATACATAAAATTTACTAAAATATAAAATGATTAAAAGAAAATATCACAAATACAGCAACATAATAATTCAAAATTATGCAATATTGAAATCTTTTTGCTGTCAATTATTTATAGTTTCTTTTGACTTCATAGTTACTCTGATAAATCTATTATATAAAAGAAATTTAAGATTTGGGTATGACAATAACACAAATAAAACTTTGGAGTTTCTTTCATTTTTATAAACTTCTTAAGTTCATTGTTTGAAATCATTTTCAGGAGTGGTGGTGATGTGACAACACATATATCCCAAATTTATTGCGTTGATGTAGTCTTCAGCTTGAAATTTTACCTTTGGAATTCGAAAAATTACCACTTCAGTTCCTTTTTTGTCTTGGTTATTTCTGGCTTTTAATTTTCTCTGTTTTAATTTTCTGATATGCTGACTGCTATTGCCAGAAATAAATTTTTCTGATGACAGAAAAATATGTTCCTTTTTACGGAAGGATCAATAATTCTGTCGAAGATTACAACTAAGGCATTTTGTAGATTAAACTAATTTGCAGACATGATAAACTCCATATAATAAGATGATCAATATTAAAATATAATAGTGCATAAACTCCATATAATAAGATGAATTTACTTTAATATTAAAATATAATAGTGCATAAACTCTTAGTATGAATGCCACTAAAAATGTCAATTTATTTGTCAATTTGCCACTTGAAACATAGTTTAAATATTGAACTCGTTAGGAATAAATTTATTGGGTGTTCATTGGCTGAACTGTAATTGCATGCTCCAGAGATATTGCTTGACAAATTTCATACAGGTATCTTTGATCCTTACTTAATTTGAACAACATTAAGTAAAGCACAAGGGTTGGGAATAAAATTTATCAAAGTTTTTTGTTCCCCTACAAGTTTTTTTCCCAACATGGTCAGCTGAACTCTCATAGTACAAAAAAAAAGCTCCTTTCAAGTGATAAAACACATGCCGAAGTAACAACTCACTGTCAAGCAATGGACAGGCATATAAACCATTATATGGGGACAAGGTTTTCTAAGCATTTTATGTCAGCATTTTAAAAATTTGTATTGATATTAGTAAAGTATCACAGACAACAGTTTTCAAACTATCATGTTTTCTGATAACAATAATTCAATTATGCAGTGCTATATTTTTACTGCGGCTAGAAACTGGAATAGTATGACCTAAATATAAAGATTCTGGCTTAAGGGGGGAAAAAAAGAACAGTATGTTTTTTGATTTTGCTTCTATGATATTAGTCCTCAAGTTTATCTAGAGAGAAAAATCTTATACCGCCAGCTCTTCTGCCCTATAAACCTGTTACAACATGTTTTGGAGTTTTAAAATTTTCCATAAATAACTTGCAAATTTTTGGTGAGCTCTATGAATTTTATTTTTAACAAAGACTAAAAATTTATTATCAGCTTCAGCGATAATACCAACATCTTATAAAACCACTGATGCTGATTCTATAACAGATGCAGATCTAAGTGATATGTAATTATGTCAATAATACCTGCTAACCTAGGCAGCTCGATGCAGTTTCTAGCTGTTGTGGTAGTGGTTGGTTATTGTTCCAAGCTTCAATTATTCTTCTGTATCACAGCATACAGCTTAAAAGGCTACTCTGACTGACTAATACCTTGTAAATTATTCTAAAAGCTACAAACACAGAATCAAATAATTCTCTTTTTTTTTTTTGGACATTGTCCCTATGAAGGGACAGACAATTAAACAACTGTTGAAGCCGGGTTCGGAACTCAAGCCCATGATTGTAGAGTGCTGTGTTTAACTGCCATACAATCTGGAGGAATAGCACATCTGTCAACCAGAAATAACAAAATCTATGCTAAATTATTTATTCATTCATAATTTTGAATGTTATATTATTTATTACTGTTTGTTCAAAGAAAATTAATTCTGACCAACCACAGTACATAATTAAAATATATGTTCTATCATAAATTAGAAAGTTTGCATTTCTAAAAGTGTAGGGAAAGGAAGGAGGTACTAAGTTTTTCAACATTATCTACTTTTCAGAGAAAAAAAAGCAGAATAAAAATAAGTTGAAGATTGTTATAAACTATCAGTATTTCATGAATAGTAGACAGTGTTATATTCATTTAAAAACATGTGCCTGTTGATTAAAAGATAGCTTACAATTGTATAATTATTTACTAATAAATATTTGGAAGTATTTTATATTTTGTTGCTTCAGTAGTAAAAATGCAGATTTCATAAAAACAACTACACCTTAACATACAGCAAAATAGACTAAAAAGAGAAAAATAAAATTTACCTTGCCAGTCACAACAATAGGCACATTAGCCACTTGCATACTCCACAGAACTGACATTGGAATGATCCCATTAAACAACATATATGTAATGACACTGTATATAGCAGCAAAGGAACAGGCTTGCTTCTGTCGATTACTATACAAAAGTACTAAAAATGCAATGACAGCAGTTTCAAACATTAAAAAACAAGATTCTCCCCAGGAGCTGAAAAAGAAACCAAAATAGTAAGAAAAACAATTCATAATATTATGAACATAAATTGAGAGAAAGCACTGTATTTAATACTGTTAAACTTGTGTTAGATCTATCATGGGGCAGGGCTCTTAAGTTTTTCTTCAAGTTTAACAATTCAGAAGTGTCTACATTCTAATAATTTTAGGAGTCTATTTCAGTTTATTCCCATTGTATGTAGCTTTTCTTAAGTTACTATTATTGAAATATGATTTAAACTATTTGAAATATTTTTATCAGTTAACAGCAGGGTTTTAAAAAACCCGGGTTTTTTTTAAACCCAACCCGGGTGTTTTTTTTTATAAAGATTTTTTTATAGTATAACACTTTTTGCATGTAAATTTTATGGTTTTATTTCAAAACAGAATAATGTTAGTGTAAAAGAAAACTTTCATTACAAAATAATAATTATTTAATTAATTAAAATATAAAAATAACTTCAACTTTAATGCAGTACTATCTTTTTCTGCTGACGTTTATAAAGGGCTCCTAATTTTTTTTTTTTTATGACCATAGATAAAAGTATATTATTGTTCACTTACAATAATATGTTGTTTTTGATTGGCTGTTTTCTATTACTTTTTAAATTTATGAACTTTTTAATATTTTTACCTTTATGTTTTTTAAGTCATAGTCATACTTTCTAGTTAGAATATAAGTCAGTAAACCCTTTGCAGGCCAACTTACTGCAGAACTACTATTTATTTAATAATCTTCTTTATAGTTATTCATTTTTGCTTTGAATGTATATTCCTTTTTACTTTAAAAAATCTAGAATTAATATGTCTGACATTAAATCCCACATAAACAATGCATAATGAATCAGTTTTATATTCCTCAGTACTAAAGTAATGCAGCAACTCGTAGAATACAGGATGGTTTCCTGAACCTGAATTCATTCTTGAGATGATGCTTGTAAGCTGTAAGAGAGACATGTCCCATTATTCCCTTATGTGGGAAAGGATTTTTTTTTCCGTTGTCACTATAACTGATAATTACATATTTTATTCATATTTAATAACTTACTTATTAAAGAGATACTAAGTTATCCCTGCCTGCATTCTACACCTGTTCATTTTAAAACAAAGATTGCAGATATTATTGGCTCAAGGCATTATTTTTAAAAAGGTTATTATTCTTTATGTTGAAGTTGGAAAAATAATTATAAAAAATTAAACTGGCATATTTATATTTATCTAATATAATGCATTAAGTTATGTAGGTAATATTATGTGTATTGAATGTCAAATAAGAAATGATTGAAATGAAAGAAAGGAAAAACTTGATAATTTTTAATAAAACTCAAAAACACCTATTTCTGAGTGGGTTTTATTGGGGTTTTTTTAAGTGTTTTTTTAAACCCACCCGGGTTTTTTTGGGTTTGTGGGCGGGTCCAAAACCCTGGTTAACAGCAGGGTTGTTTGTTGGCAGGCTTTGTCTCTAGGCTCACTACGAGTGCAGCTCTATCACTGTCCTTAATACTATGTTTATTTTATACCATAGAGTTGTACAGTATAAAAATGTAACCTAAATCTATTCATAACATTTTATTAAGCAAACAAAGTTAATTTAGATATGTATTATATTGCGCATTTTCAAAGATACCTTGATTTCTTTTAATGATTCGTTCTGACTTCACTCACATTCATAGTAAAAAGTTTATTATTTTTATAAATTAATACTTTTTAATAAAATTTATTTTTTATTGATAGTAAATTTAATTCATTAAAGTGATTTTTAATGATAATACAATAAATTATTTAAATTTTATACAAATGAAAAAATTCCACTGATGTGTGGCCATTAATTCAAAAAAGTGGCCATTAAAAAAATGGAGGACACTGGCTATTAACCAAATATCCTAATTTTTACCTATAATACATCCTCCTTTCAGACTTGGGATGCAACTACCCAGGATAATACAAACTTATATGGCATCTATATAATGAGCAGCAGGAAACAATGACTTATCTGCAGTAGAATAAAATTTATTCAAAAACATCTATTGGTGTGTGTTTTTCTTTATTTTTTTTTTCTTCTTCCTAGATCTATTTGCCATATCATATGATCACACTCAGCTAATGTATCAGGAAAAATATGGCTTTTAAATAGAAAATGTCTTCAAATGAACAATAAGGATCACTTGCAGAAAAAGATATTTTTCATTTAAAACACAAACAATGAAAATTGGTTAAATTGTGTAGGTTTTTTTTTTTTTTTTTTTTTTTTTTTTTTTTGGCTTGTGCTATTTAAAGATGCCTTTACCATCTTTTAAATTTACATTTATCTTTTACATTTTCATAAACAAAATATTGGTTATGTAGTCCAGTTTATACTTTTTGCCACAGGGTCCTATAATATTGTACCAAATAAAATCTATGATAAAATATTCTGAAGAAATAGTCCAGAAACTTGTACATATAGAAAACAAGTTTGAAGATTCCATCTGAAGTGTATTTTAGGAGCAACAAGCCAAATAAGAAGATAAATTTAATCATTTTGTATTGTAAAAGGATGGAAATTAACTAGTAATTTTTACATTTTCATTTATCACTTCACTTTGTATATGCATGTTTCTCACATACATTTACAAAAACAAACATTTGTTTAAAAAATTCAACAATTTTTATATGTTTTTGTAAACAGTGTACAAAGTTAAGATGTAGGAATAAACACTGCTTATTACTATCCTTGGACATCCTTGGGATAACGAGTCCTACAACAGATGAAGAAATATCTGAAATGGAAAACATTCCATATCGTCAATTAATTGGATCGCTTGTGTAGCTCTCTACTGCTACAAGACCTGACATAACACATGCCGTAAATTTTCTTAGTCAATTTAATAACAATCCTGGAAAAGCTCATTGGATAGGTTCAAAAAGAATTTTAAGATACCTGAAAGGTTCTCAAGATCAAGGTCTAATGTTCTGACGAGACGAAGAACCTCTGATTGCATTTGTGGATGCCGATTGGGCTTCAGATCTCAACAACAGAAAATCCTACACTGGTTATATTTTCAAATATGCAGGCGGTGCAGTATCGTGGGAATCCAGAAAACAAAGAACCGAGGCATTATCTACTACTGAAGCGGAGTACATGGCTTTAACAGAGGATGCCAAGGAGACTCTACATTTAAGACGATTCGTGAATGAATTTTCCTCTGAAACTATGACTTCACCCACTCAGATATTATGTGACAATCAGTCTGCTCAAACACTGGTACGGAATACCGTATATCACTTCCATACTAAACACATCAACATTCGACATCACTTTGTTCGTGATGTGTTTAATGATGGTGAAATAGATGTCAAATATATCAAATCAGAGTACATGCCTGCTGACATTTTAACAAAAGCACTTACCACTCATAAACATAACAACTGTTGTAAACTGACAGGGTTAGGTAAAAAAATATAATATGTAAATTTTTGTTTTGGAAATAAGCATTATGAGGGGAATTGTAGGAATAAACACTGCTTATTGTTATCCTTGGCCATCACATGACCTTTTCCCCTCGTGATTATCTCAGCTGAATGTGTAGTAGAACTGCTTTTATAACAGTGCATATAAGAATAAAGAATGGCGAGTGTTAAGTTGCATGTATATTGATAACTTTTTATGTAAATGTAAGTTGTGTTAATTAAATGTTTGTTTCGTCACTAAAGTCTCATTACTGCGTGTCTCTACAAACCACATTTGGTTATTGGCCCACAGCCTGCAATTGAGGGTTAAGTGGAAATTTTATTTTTTTTCAAGTTCTATTAATTTTTCCAACTAAGCCTTGTTATGCCACTCCAGAATTTGGCTGCAATTTTGGCTGTGAATTGATGAAAATGTCACAAATAACTACGATTGAGAAACTTGAAAAAAATAATTATGATTCGTGGATACTGCAAATAGAGGCAGTGTTGATTAAAAACGATCACTGGGATTACGTAAACAGTATCAAGCCAAAACCTGCTGATGTAGGAAGCGAAGACAAAAAAAAAAAAAATGTCTCCGAGCAGATGAAAAAGCCCGGGCTGATTTAATATTAGCTATTAGTCCATCTGAACTTTGCCATGTGAAATACTGTGAAACTTCAAATGTCATTTGGAATAAACTAAAAGAAGTTTATGAATCTAAAGGTCCTGCCTAAAAGGCGACACTGTTGAAACAACTTCTATTCAGGAAAATGAGAGAAAATGGAAACATGTCAGAACACTTGAATATATTTTTTGGAATATTAGATAAACTCTGCAAAATGTATACTAAAGTAACTGATGATTTATTATCTATTATCTTATTATATAGCGTTCCAGAAAATTTTGAAAATTTTAGGGTTGCAATAGAATTGTGACAAATCGCCAAAGCCTGATGTTTTGAAAATAAAAATGCTGGAAGAATGGGAAGCAAGAAAAATGAAATTTTATCATGATTCATCTAATGCTTATCTTACAACTAGTAAAAGAAAAACTCAAGATGGCAAGAAAAATGAAAAATGGAAAAATCAAAATATCCCTGCTAAAAGAAATTGCCGAAATTATAACTGCAACTACTGTTCCAGATTTGGCCATAAAGCGAGCGAATGTCAGAAGAAAATGGCAGATAAAAAGGCTGCATTTTCCAAAAAGCAAGGAAGTTCAATGATGGCTAAATGCTTAGAAGAGTCAACAACGATGGCATTTGCTGAAGCTTCACGGAAACTTTCTTACTGGTGTTTGGATAGCAACTGCACATCACATATGTGTAATGATAAAAATTTATTTACAGAATTTCACTCCCAAGAAAAGTTGCACATAAAGTTGGCAGTGGATAAAACTGCTGAAATTACAGGGAGAGGAACAGTTTTGATAACTGTACCAAGTGGATCAGGTATGACAGAACTCACTCTCAAAAATGTTTTATGTGTACCTGAATTAACAAATAACTTTGTCTCAATTCCTAAAGCTACAGCGAATAAGTGTTCTGTGATCTTTAAAGAACACGAGGCTAGAAAAATTGATCCAGATGGATCAACACTCATAAAAGCTGTGTACCAAGGTGATCTTTATTACGTCCAGGCAAACATTGAAATAGCTGCAGTAGCAAATATAAGTAAGTTTCAAAAATGGCATATTAAATTAGGTCATTTGAATGGACATGATATTAAGACTCAAGTCTGGAAACATGGTTTGTAATTTATCATTTATTGATAACCATTCTTTAAAAGATTGTAAAATCTGTGTACAATGTAAGCAATCGGTAAGACCTTTCCCAAAAGAATCTAAATATCAAAGTAAAGATTTATTACATCTGATACATTCTGATATTTGTGGTCCAATGAGAGTCCCTTCTCACGCTGGCTCAAAATATTTTGTCACATTTCTCGATGATAAATCACGTAATATGGAAGTTAGTTTCCTAAAAACCAAGGATGAAGTAAAGAGTGAGTTTTTAAAATTCAAAGCAGCTGTCAAAAATCACTTAGGAAAAAAAATAAAAATCTTGCATTCAGATAACTGTTTGGAATATTGCAGTGAAGAATTTAACAAATATCTTGATCAATGTGGAATTAAACGAGAATTTTCTACTCCAATGACACCTCAGCAGAATTCTTGGGCAGAACATATGAACCGTACCTTAACAGAAATGACGGATGCTTATTATCACAAGATAAACTACCCCAATCTTTCAGGGCAGAAGCCATAAACTGTGCTGCTTACGTTTCGAATCGTTGCCCTTCACGGGACAAAGTTTAAGGGAAAATAAAACTGCATATGAGTTATTTTTTGGTGTCAAGCCTACTCTATCATATTTTAAAGTATTTGGACAAAAATGTTTCGTTCTTGATAAGCGATTGAAAGGTAAATTTGATCCCAGATCGCAAGAGCATATTTTTGTTGGTTATTCAAATGAGTCAAAAGCATACAGGTTGTGGAATAAACAATCCAGAAAAATTGTTATAAGCCATGATGTCTGATTTATTGATGAATTTGAGAGTAATCTCCCACCCGATAATGAAATAGAATTAATTTTCCCATTCGAAAACGTTTCTCCCAACACTGAAACTGATATTTTGAATAAAATACCTGACGAAAAAGGAAAACTCAGAAAATGAGGCGGAAAATGAGATGATGAACAGCCAGAGAGTTGCAACCCTGACGGGGAAAAACCAGAGCCAGAGTTTTGCAACCCTCCAGCTAGAACACCAGGTCGACCAAGGAAGTTAAAAACAGGTAAAAGAGGAAGACCGCGAAAAAAGTACAAAAATAAACAACAGCGTGAAATATCTCAAAGTGTAAAGAATAATTCCTTAACGGATCCTAGTCCCACAGTGTTTGATGCATTAAATGGACCTAGGGATGAATGGAAAAAGGCAATGCAATTAGAATATGATTGTCTAATAAAAGAGAATGCCTGGGAGTTTGTAGAAAGACCTAAACATCAGAAAATCATTGGTTGTAAGTGGGTTTTAAAAATGAAATACAATCAAGATGGCAGTAAAGAAATATTTAAAGCATGATTGGTTGCCAAAGGCTGTAATCAAAATTAAGAATGCATATAAGAATAGAGAATGGTAAGCGTAAAGTTGCATGTATATTGATAACTTTTTATGTCAATGTAAGTTGTATTAATTAAATGTTTGTTTCGTCACTTAAGTCTCATTACTGCATGTGTCTACTAACCACATAAGACAACCAAATTTTACAAAATCAATTAAGAAAATTTAACAAAGTAGCAAACAAGGATTACGTTAAAATTTGAAATAAAAACAATAAATATCTGGGTAAATGCACCAAAGTATAACAATTTTTTTACTGCATAATATTTTATGCAACTATATAAAGTAATGTTATAAAAGTAAGTTATAAAAGAAAGCTCTAATAAAATATCACAAAAATTTAGTATCATGTCAGCATTAAAGAGCAAGTGCTATTTCAGTTTTCTGAAAATAGATGTTGGGTTCTTATTTTCAAATTTTTGTTTTTACTCAACTTAACAATCCTACACTTAAGGATAAGATAACCATTGCATAAAGTTGTAAAAGTCATTACTAGCATTCCCTAGTTAATTCAGACAGTCAGAAGTGTGTTCTATTGGAAGAGTATCTATCTTCTATCTATCTATATAAATAAAACAGAGTGTAAACTGTCCGTTTGTCTGTCTGTGTCTCACGTAGCTCCGAAACGGGTGATCGTAGACCTACCAAATTTTGTACGGAAATTCTCCAACACGGGTCTCGACACACCTCGAAGCGATTTTTTCGAAATTCGAATTAGAAAATGTTTTATTTTATGTTTTGTCCGATTTTTAGCGATTTTTCTTGCGTAATACATAATAACGCTGGTAATTGCACTCGCAAGAAAACGATATTTACATCATCATATAGAGGAGAAAATTTTCTTTTAAAAACTGTTTGTTCAGACTGTGTAACATAATTTGCAGATTTTTGGGAATTTTTCAAATAAAATTAAATTTGATGCTGACTTTCATAAAATATTTTTAAAACTGCTGCATCTTGAATTCTATCTGTCATAACTTTTTTATATTTGGGCAAAAGACGAAGCACACAATTCGCCCACTTTTAAAATAAGAACGGAGGAAAAATATAAATTAGGAGAATTTTTACGAATTTTTAAGTAAAGAAGGATTTTCATTTCAGTAGCACCTGCTTATGAGTTTCGGTTTGATATCTTGCGGTTTGGTTGTCATGGATACAGTAACAATGATTAAAATTGCCAGTTGAAAAAAATAAATAAAAACGGGTCCCGCGAGCAGACGATTTCTTTGCTTGGCTCGATTTCCTTTTATAAATACTGGATTTATTTGCGAGAAGAAAAATTAAACTGAGAAAAACAATTTTAAAGCCTTTATAAATAGCGCAGTCTTATCTCTTATCTCTTTGTAAAGGGTTGCAAGAGAGGGTGATGTATTTTTAAAATAAAAAAAAATGTCCATTTTATGTAGTGTTTGAGGTATTTAACGCTAAAACGTGAACCTAAAAGACAGCATGTCTGAGGAAATAAGACATTTTGAAAGTGAGGTGTGTGTGTGTGTGTGTGTGTGTGTGTCATTATATTGCAATGATCTCAGGTTATTACATATATGACGCAAATTTTAAGTCAAGAGTGAAATAATTTTGCTTTTTCTAGATTCCACATCACTGGAATTAATTCGAATTACACATGTGAGGAAATTTTTCGTTTCCTACCGTGCGAAGAACGGGCACGCAGCTAGTAAACAATATATAAATACATTTTTGTAAGCAAAAAATATCTGTGGTATGATCATCCTACACTTATTTTTGAGAAACTTACTGTATTAGTCCAAATATAATGTGGCCTTGAATATAGCACAATCCCGACATTTTTCATCAAGATAAATAGGAAAGTCCTATATTTAGGCATCGAAGATGAAAGTCAGGTTTTTAATGGGAAATCATCAATCAAAAAATACCGCTTTATATTTAGACTAATAAGATAATTGTTGAATAAAAAGATTGATAACAATATGAAGTACTGAATACTGGAATTAGTCACCAGTGCACCCTCTATAATTTTAAACACTTTTGTTTTTGACCCGTTTCCAAACTTAAAAGCCATTGTTTTACCCATTTTAATTCTTAAAGTATTTTTCCAATAACATTGAAATTTTGCATTATATTAAAAATTTAAGATGAATATCTTAGTTCCAACCAGTGGTGCATGCAGGGGGGGAGGGGTGAAGGGGTAGTAATCCCACCCCCTTAAATTGGCTTTATTTACAAAAAAAAAAATTGCTCGATGATTTTTCAGTGGTGGGAAAAATACTTTTTTTTTGTAGCGAACTACAACTACCGCTACTTTCCGAAAAATGTAGCTAACTACAACTACTTTTTGAAAAATGTAGTTAGCTACACTACTTTTGAAATGTAGTCGCTACTTCGCTACTTTTTCGCTACTTTTAGGGGACAAAATTTCCTAACAGATTCAGTTTGCATTACATGCATATTTAAGGATATTTATATCCTAATTAGAGAAAACTATTGATATCTTAATTAGAAAAAAGCTATTGCACTAATAAACAACTACCAGGGGAGTTTTTGAGGAGGGCGGCGGGCCCTCTCAAGAAATGTAAAACAATTATTAAAAAGGAGCTATTTTGAAACATTTCTTTTAACTTTAGAACAATAAAGTTTAAAATACCGAATCGTCCCCCTCCCCTCGAAATGGAAGCCTATATATACGCTACTGACAACTACTGCTAATTATTGAAGTATTGTTGAAACTAATTCAGTTTTAATACCTGTATGATAAAAATAAATTGAGAAAGTGAGCTCTGAAAGCATGAGAAAAATCATGAGAACCAAAAAAGTTAAAAACAAACAAACAAATAAATAAATAATAATTGGATTTTTTAACAAAATACCCATAAATTATCATTTTTTAGCTTAAATATTACGCATTTTAATACAAAGTTATGTCTATAACCCCCCCCCCCTTGAAGGAAGTCTTCATACGCCACTGGTGGGACTAGTTGTATAAAGAAACGATTCAATAATTGAGGGTGTCATTGTGTCAAGAAGGAAGATCACGTAATTTTGTATCATCATTAAATTTGTATTTAGATAATCCGGTTACTTATATTTTAAAACAAAACTTGTATTCTTATTTGTTGCTGTTTTCTTTGAGATCGTAAAATACTATAACTCTTACAAAAATAAACTTTCACTTTCATCGAGATTCGTTGGGGGGGGGGGGGGGGGGAGGGGAATCACACATAAAACTAATTTTTGTAATATCTTACATACTGTTCCATTATTTTTGGTTTTATTACATTTAAGAAAGAGAAAAAAATATACACATAAGTTAAACATACCTTCGGTTTTTTGATTTAGGCCCATTTTGGTAATTGTATTCATTAAATAAAATTTAAACATAAAATTAAACATACATAGAATATAGAAACTTAAACACTATTCATAAAATTATATATTTACAAGTCACATTAACCTAGTTAAAATAAAATTTGAACGCAACTTAACGTAACTCCCCCCAAAAAAGACAACTATAAATGGGTGAGCAGTTCACGTTTGAGAACGAATTTAGACCACCCACGATAAACCAACAAAGTAGACAATTCATTATAGGTTCAGGTTCAAGGGGTATAATTGGAGTTTTTCTTCCTTTTCATTGCTTTCTCAGTAATTTTCTGGGCTGGTGTAAACAAGGAAGTTGAAAAACGAAGCTGTATTGCCCCCTGCAAGTCCTTCCCACAGAATTCAAGAATCCCCTCTCACACAATTCCTCTGAATTCTGTGATAGGGGGGGGGGGCGGCTCGCTAATTGCGAGGTCTGACTATATATCATTCCAGCTTTGGAAGGATATCGAGTTCACAGAATGCTGGACACTCAACAGTGGGCAAGTGGACACTACACTGTAGAAAGTTAATGATGTCACAAAAGCATGCTATTTAAAGATATGTAAAATTCCTTTTCAAAAGCAAAAATTGCTCACTTTTATGCACAGAAATAGATATTTCAAAAACTCAAACCTTACATACATTATTTTTCAAAATAAATAAATTTTTATGGTCTAAACTTGATTCATCTGGGAAGTGCACATGCCCCCTCTGGATCCACCAACTGGCCTTGGCTTAATATGAAGTTAAATGCAGCTACTTTTTCTTTTACACACTCAGTCAGACTAGAGACATCAATGCAAATGCAAGCTGTTCTGATTCTGATTTCTCTCTGGCGTTCCCAGATTACCACACTGGCAAGGGGGGGGGATAGCCCGCGTCCCCAAATATCCCAATAATATAGAATAAAAATTCATATATACCGAAATAATAATAATAATAATAATCAAAATGAAACAATTTCCTCTGTAACAGTTATTGTTGTATTGTTGTCCATCACTAGATCCACTGGGAGAAATTTTTTGAATGGTGAACAAGATTTACAGTAAATTGAAATGCCATTTTTTATCTCGAGTACCAGTGCCTTGTGTTTTATGTTTTAAAGAAGAAAGAAAATTACAAATTTTTTGTCGGTCCAGGAAAATTTTCTAGCACGCTAAACTTGAGCGCCTTATAGAAATAAACATCCCAGACAGTACCGGATTTAGAGGTGTGGACGCCCTGGGGCAACAAAGGAGTGGTGGCCCTTAATTATTTCTCAGACAAGTTAAGAATTTTTTCGAAGACAAGTGTGGCGAAGTGGGTTCGCCGTTAGCTCATAGCCTAGAAGTCCAGGATTGGATTTCCGAGTTCGATATTCGTTAGGAAATTTTATGTAAAGATGTCTATTGTGGGGGCCTCCTTTCTTGTGGAGGACCTGGACCTGCAGCTCCGGTTGCCCTCCCCTAAATCCGGCCCTCATCCCAGACTTAATGTCCATAATGTTAATAATACAAATGGATAAAATATTAAAATAAAAATTATTCTTGGTTATATAATCTTGCTCAAGTATATGTACGTAATTTTTTAAAATTCAATGTTGGAAGTTTTGAAAATGTTTTCTGTTGCAAAAACGCAATAGCGGTTAAAAATATGCAGACCCTGATCATACTTAGATGGGGCCCCGGGGTAAGAAGTTATTTTGGGCCTCTGTACTATTACAGGCATTTAACTTATTTTTGATTGTTTTCTATTTTCCCAGCATAAAAATAAAACATTTTTAAATAATTCTAAAATTGAATTAAAAATTACCCATGTATTTATACTCATTTAGAACAAGACTATGCATTTAAAATTGATTTTAATATTTTTTAAAATTCATTTATATTATTAGCGTATGTGTGCGCCAAGTTCCGCCTGGCCTGCCAGAAAATTTTCTTTTCTTCATCATAATATATATATTTGTGACGTCAGATATTTCAAGTAAGCTTCAGAGTTAAGGCAGGTAATATGGTTTATTGAACATTACAATTAAGTTACAATTTAGAATGAGAAGATGGGAGGGGAGACGGGTACAAGAATCAGCGTGGACTCATTAAGCAGTTCTAGTGGCAGAAGTCCCCCGATTTTCGATGTGCGGGAGTATTTACGCTTACCACACCACGTGGTCTGCGAAGACACAAATCCTCCTCTCTCTTATCTCTGATCGAACCACACACATTTACCAACATGACCCGCATCCGGGGACACAAGGGCGTGGGGACACGCGTACATCTAAAGAACTCAGAATCGACGGCCTGATGTTTGACAAATAACAAAATAAATAAAACATAGCTCCAGAGCGCGCGTGGCAAGTATGACAGAAAAGTAAAACTTACAGTGAAAGTACCTGCTTGACCAATACCCAAACTAGTAAAACCCAAATTACCTTTTTATACATTACATATATATATATATATATATATATACCAGTTCTAATTTGGCGCTTTATATCCAATTTATCCACTCTTTCATTGCCTTAAAAGGCTATATTTAAACAATTATCCGGTACAAGCTCGTTAATTGGCACCATGTGCTATCTACTTTTTTATTTTTATATTTTTTTCACTTTATCAATGGATTACCTTGGGATTTCACTTTACGTAAGTAAGCTATTATATATATATATATATAAATGCTAACTAATGGATATTTTATGATAAGTACATATGGCCATAAGTTTTCAAAAACGCCTTTAATTTCTATTTTATTAATCTAGTCTTAGAAACCATTATCAGTGAGTTAGAAGAACGGAAAATATAAGTCTCGAAGCCTTTTTATTGTTACACAATTATGATATAGATATCATAAAGGAACTTTAGCTTAACAAAAATTATTATTGCAGCATATATAAATTTAATGTACAATAAATCGAGAGATTTGCGAGGCCTCTATTTTTCAGGGGCTCCGGGCTATTGCCCGCGCGTCTGTATGATAATGAGACTCTGAAAATATGTTAAAATGCTTGGTATGGTATAGTAAAGGGGGCCCTGAAGCAGTGGCGCACCCAAGATTTTAGTTTAGGAGGGGCTAAGAACACAAATATTGATGAACTTGGTTATAGTGACCTCGATTATAGTAATAATCCCCTTATAACGTCAAAATATTCTGTATCACACGCCCATAGAACACAAGGTCACTATCAGCGTAACTCGTTATAGGGTCATAAATAAATACCTGACTTTTTCACTGACGTTGTAATAGAGTTTAACTGTATTTCATACACTGACTGTAAGTATTTACTTAAAAACCAACGTCTCTTTTTTTTTTCTTTGGTAAAAAAATATTTTAGAAATAGTTAAGATAATTTTTAATAATAAAATGTTTTAATTCGGGAGCTTTAGCCACCATAGCCCCTCCGTGGGTGCGCCTTTGCCTACAAGTAACCCAGTACCCTGAGACCCCATCTAAGTATGATCAGCTTTGGATTCTCTTTCCTTCTTTTTTTGTCCTCTTTATAGCAGATTGGTGAGTCTACAAATAATACTGAGAACGATAAAAAGAAAAAATATGTACAAGGTCAGGCTTCAGGCAGGAAACCCCCACCCCCCTCACTCGTGTGCGTGTGGTGTGTGCCCCCATAGAATCCCGGGGGGCACGGAGCACACATAGATACCCTGGGAGGGGCGGGGATGGGATTGGATATTCTTTCAAGCATCAATTCCAGTTCTATGCTTGGTGTCATAAGAAAGAGAATTTGCATCACGAGATCAATCACCGGAATTGATGACTCGGCAAAAGTAGCTTCCAAAACGCGCTACAAACTACTAATTTTTTGTAGCGCGCTACACTACAAACTACTTTTTTTTTAAAAGTAGCGCACTACACTACAAACTACTAAAAAAAGTAGCGACTACTGTAGTTTCGCTACTTGTAGCGCGCTACTCCCCAGCCCTGTGATTTTTTTAGTAAAAAGATGAGTTTTGCAATTAATAAAAGTTTTTTTTTTAATAATTATTATGTAAATATGCTGAATACTGGTCTCTTAGCCTTATACTCCAGGACATATTTAAGAGGAAGTACTGATTTCCATATGATCTATATCAGAGTTGCTTTTTTATGAAATGTTTTAGATGCAAATAAATTTTAAAAATATACAATTTAAAAAAAGCAACAAACACACACTCACAGAAAAGAGTTAAATTCATTCTTTCCAAATATTTCACCCCCTCAATTTTACCTTAATTCCACAAAGTGTAATTTGATGCCTTATAAAGACAAAAAAAATCATACATCTATCCCAATTTCTCTGAGAAAATCCATAGTATTGTCTCACCTCTGAAAAAAGGTGAACAAAATCTAGGTAGTGCAGAAAGTAAATAAGCATCCAAAAACAACATATACGAACACCAATACGAAAATTAAAATAGCAGCTTAGTTTCAACATGCTATACATGCATGCTACTGCATATAAAAAATAGTGAAGCAAAAATTAATCCTTTCAGACCACCTGATTATATAATTTCTCTTTGAATTAAATGATTTCTCTATTGGTAATAGAGTAATAGAGATTAAATTTGTACTTGAAAAATAAAATTAAAAATCTTGATATCTAAATTTTTGAGGATATATATATATATATATATATATATATATATATATATATATATATATATAATGTGCACAAATTATGACATCCATCATGTTTCCAGTATGACAGTAAAAGTAATTTTTTGGTCATCAATTGTGGATGCAGGGCCTGAAAGGGTTAAGAAAACCTACCAAGACAAGGAAGACTTAGGATCATTCCTCTGGGTGCAAAGGAAATGTTTTCATTACTACACAATGACACTTTAAAAAAAGGGAGAGGAAGAAAAAAAAAATAAAGAACTTTAAGGCTGTGTTTCACAACTATCCTAAAATTTCCATTTCAGTGGTAAAGAGAATGTTGAATATTTAATGAAATTTTCAATATTTTTAGGTGGGGTTTAAAATTTATTTACTCATTTTATTTGTTTAAGGTACATCAGAAAACACCCTGGGGCTAAGAAAAAAAATAGTTATTTTAAAAATTTAACAGGTTAATCAGACCTGAAATTTTTGCATGTTCTATATCAAAGCTACTTTTTCATAAGTGTTTTGCATGTAACTAAATTTTTAATACAGAATTTGAAAAAAAAAAAAAAACCAGTGTGAAGAGTTAAATTCAATCTTTCCAAAAATTTCACTCCCTTAATTTTATCTTAATTCCATAAGGTGTAATTTGATGCCTTATATAGACAAAATTTTAGAGTAAAGCTCAATTTCGTGGTTTATTCAGCCTCTGAGGAGGAAGGGTAGGAAAAGTACTACAAGAATGTTAGAGCTTAGACAAAAGATAGCTGAAAACCATTACTGTTTCACTTTTAGGCAGGTTTTAAAAAGTCCTTATACTGAGGCTAGAACCCCTATATAGTAGCTTTAGCTGAGGTTAATCATATGGTTTATGATATGCAAAGGTATTTATCTCAAAATATAAAGATTCTTAATTTTAGACTCACATTCTGTACTAAATAAGCAATGATGCTTGTTTGAAAGTAGAAAACTAATATTTTGAAATCTTCATCGAAATATTTGTAATGTAAATGTTTTCATGCTATTTATAATATAGAATTTAAATGTTTTTAACTAACATTTAGACATTGAAAGTTTAATGAAAATAATTTGCTTGCTATAAAAAATTTTGTAAATTTCCTTATTCTTTTAACTGACTTTTTTTTCTTTTCAATTTTGTATAGGAGTACACGAGTAATTACTAACAATCTTCCATTGGTACAGATGTCATCGATCAAAAGTATGTACCCAAACATACTTTTCGTACATACCAAAAGTATGTATGTATCTACCAAAACATACATACTTTTGGTACAGATGTCATCGGTCAAAATGGATTGTACATGCATTTGTATGAACATACATGCATGTGTACAGTGAGATGTCTCGCAAAAACTTTTAAAAGTAAATTTAGAGGAGTCAAAATGGATATTTTTGTCAAAATCTGGATACCGAAATTTCTTGCGATCACATTACTTCTTTTTACTTTGTACAAGGAAGTAAAAATATATCAAATGTTAAATAACTGTCTACAGCACACACAACAACAACAAAAAAAAAACTGTTTGTACATTTTGAGGGTTACAAATAAACATTTAAAAGGAAGGACTAACTGTACCGATTTATTTGCATATTAACTATGTCTAATATACCAAGATTTTGGGTATATATTTTTAATCACATCAGGAATATTACATTCTTTAAAATGTTTCTGTAGCCTAGATTTCTTGAGGATCTGCGACAAAAATGTAGGATAAAAAGTTATTTTTGCAATTTTATTATCATGTTTAAGTAAATGCTTTTAATCATTTAAAAATTATAAACAAGCAGCTATAATGAATATAAGCATTAAAGAAAAATACTACTAAGAAGAATGGCTTTTCAATTAAAAATAGAATAACCTTTTTTGAATATTAACATAATTAGGTTTATAAGACAAATAAAAGTTATATAATAACTTGTTAACATTTGCTGTTTGAAAAATTTTAAAAACATACCCTGTATTTAAAATTTTATTTGGAGGTAAGGCACACTTTGTGCATATACAGTATACTCTCAATTATCTGTGTGCGGTTTATCCGGTTTGCAGATTATCAGCGCTCCTTCCGAAATCACAAAAAAATTAAAGAGAAACATTTCCATACTTATCATGCAGGTAAAATCAATGCAAGAAAATGATAACAGTATTCTTGAACATGCAAAAAAATTCAAAGGTTTTGAAAATCTGGATGAAGAAAATTTAGAACATTGGTTTCAAAGTGACGCATGTGAGCCTGGCTTCCAGCATTTGACAGATGAAGACATCATTACTGACTATGTTGTAAAAATGTTATAACTATGTTGTGATGATAGTATTGATGCAGAAGATGTACTCAATAAGAGAAATACAATTTCTCATTCTGCTACTCTACAGTCAGTGGAAAATTTGTTAGATTATATGGAACAAAAAGGATTTGATGAAGGTGGCATTACTGCATTTGTAAAATGTGTCAATATTCAACAAGAGATGAGCAAACAGAAGCAAAGACTCATTACAGATTCTTTTTAAGCAGTAAATGTTTAAAAAAAAGTTCCTAGTTTGATGATATACAGCATGCAAATATGAGTCATTTTTATGTTTTTGTAGTGATGTTGATTTTTTCTTTAATAAAAAGAAGTTTACAGATTATCCGTGTTTTTCTACTATCTATGTGACCCCTCCTAGTGATTAGATCGGATAATCAAGAATGCACTGTTTTTTCCCAATCTAACACTTTTTTTTTTTTTTTTGGAGGGGGGGGGGCACCACTGAATAAGTCGTAAGCTGTCATTGTATAGATGAATAAATTACATTTAATGTATTCCAACCAATAAGTGCCTTTTTATGTGCATTTTTGACACAAAGTTTTTATTTATTTCATAAATTACAGGGTTCTTCCCAGGCCTTTGCCCAACAAGTTCTACTGACAACCCAGCAAAAAAATCAAAATATCATTTTGAATGTTTTCATTGGATAGAATTACATGCCGCAGGTTCATAATGTTGCCAGTGCTGACAAAAATTTCTTTGGAGATCACAATTAGAAACAAAAATAAAATTTCAATTATGACTTTTCATGGCAAGAGCATTTACCTGAATGGATATCCTTTAGCATAACTGTAAGATGCAGCAGAAGTTACTGCAATAAGTTCAAGCAAAACTCCAAGAAAACTAATTCCTTCAGCACTTTTTGCATTCTGAATTTTAAGTATTTGAGGAAATTTTACTGAAAGTAAAAAGAAAAAGTTAATTTTATAACTAATATCATCATTTTACTAAACACATATTGAAAAAGAAATGGACAGCTAATAAAACTAAACATACTATATAGCCTAACTCACATGAACTTCAGTTTTTAAAAAGCTTTTTTTTTCTTTACAGGAATACTAGTCAAATTAGTTTTTTTTTTTTTTAAGTGCATGTAAAGAACATATTTGATAAGAGATTCAGTCAAGAATACATAACAAGAAAAATAACAAATTGAATAAGAAAAAAAAATCTTGATCACTAGATCTCTAATGTAAAAATGAAAGAAATGTAATTTCTTTTGGGTGAAAAAAATCACAACAATGTTGAAAATGATCACTTACAAAACATTTTACTACCATTTAAGCAATGTTTTCATAAAAAATAAAATGTACATTTATGATGATATAAATGCAGATGAACTTTCTAAATATATATATATATAAAAAAAATTCTGGCCATATCCAGGCAGACACTCCCTGTTAACGAACATAAAAAGGTACTGACAGTACGTATACAATCCAGAGATAGGATTATTCTTTTTAAAATTGAGACTTTATTAAGAGGTATTTTGCTTTACAGGAAGTGCTTTCAATCAACTTTTAAATAATTTACAGAAAATATCACTAATGTACAAGAAAATTATACTGAAATTATTTTTAAAAAAAATAAATATTCAATGAGATAAACATTTGAATAAAACAACTTTTTGGTAACTAAATGAAGGGTGCAGAAAAAAGCTGTTTGTGAATACTTTATTGCTTTATGCTGAGGAACAGATGTCAATTTTCTTCAAGAATTTCTACTGAATTTTAGCCTGTAGAAGTATTTTATTTGTCAGAAATGGAGCATCTGAGAAAGCTTCTATGATAAACTGGCTGTTATAAAGCAAGTTACTGGCTGTTAATACCTGTGATTGTTTGTCAAAGTTTTAGAAGCAATAAAATTTGTGTTTCATCCTGACAAGTGGACTGTTTACTATAACTTTTCATCAACACTGGACTTTTAAGAGATGAACCCGAAAATGTAGCAGTTTTCTGCAACAATATTTTCCATCCAAGATCAAATTTGTGTTTTCATTTTAAATTTTCTTGCTTGGTATCTACAGAACAATAAAAATAAAATAAATAATTTAAAAATCTGGTATAAATTTAAGAAACTTTAGTGAAAATTTAATTTCCTTCATATACATATACAGTATACTCTTGATAATTCACAGTTGGCCAGATCAGCATGTTCAGTCTCACTTTGGAGACATCTCCTTATTGCTTGGCGACAAATGCCAAAATTTTCAAATTGATGTATCTCGGAAACTATTACACGTAGAGACACAGGATTTGTTTTATTAATTTTCTTAGACAAAGAGCAACATTCTTCTAAATATAAAGGGCAGGAAAGGAGGGACTGTATAAAAATTAAATTTCGTATTTTAATATGCATATGCCCCCCAGAAAAAAAAATGCCCTATCTAAAAGCTACTCTTAATTTGATGAACTTTTCTAACTGGAAGTATTTTTCGATCACTTACAGTTTAAAAAATAATCGCCTTAACATCCTTTATGAATCACCCGATATATATACTATATTCATTTTTAGACAACTCATCACTACACCTCTTTTTGAGCAGATAATACAGATTTTAAAAAATCCTGACACTGAACTATACATATGGAAAAAAGTTAAGAATTTATCTTCAAATTTACTTATTTATCAATACATAATGATATAATAATGATCTTATCTTTCTTCAATGTTTTTATCACATGCATGCTGAACAGGCAATACATCATTTTTGTTAATCATTCAGTTTTACTTTTGCAAAATTAAAAAAAAAAAAAAAATTACATGTTAAGATGCAGACTAAACACTAATCTCAACCACAAATGATTAAAAAAAAATTGCACCACTCTTTTAGTACTTTATAGAAGCGTATACAGAGCACTGATGTTATAATATCCTACTGTTTGGTTATGCTGATCCCTGACTCACTGATTCTGTAACAGTTCTAGGTAACCACTCCATGGTAAAACTTACCACCATTACTTAAAGATTAAAAAGTTAAATACAAAAAGCGTAATAGCATCTACACTATTCAGGGGTGCCCACAGGATTTTTGGCTGGGGCGGGGTCCAACTTTTAGGAATGTTCCAGATTATCAAAAATCAGTGATGAAAGAGCTCGTTTTTATTAGATGGAATTCATCAAAACTCATCCCATATAGTTCCCTAAGAATACACTGCACAGTACAATAGGGAGGAAAGTAATAGTTATTCAGTTTTGAGAACAAGATGGTGTTTTATGTTCGCTTTCAGTTCGTTTTTGAAAGTTGAGGAAAACCAGAAAAAAATCTCTTTCTTTATTTATTAGAACTGAAACTACTGCTACCTTTTTTTCGAATTATTTTATTTAATATAGATATAGGATAATAATCAATCTGACAAAAATGTCAAAGTCGATAGGGGGGTCCGGACCTCTGTACCCCCCCCCCCCTTGTGTGCAACACTGACACCGTTCGTATGATCTGCTTGAAATTTTTGATAATCATGCATAAAAATAAAGCAAATAATCTGTGCTACTTTAAAAATTTGAAAATCCACAAATTCCCTAATTTTCAAGTGATTTTTTGCTATTTTTAGCACTTTTATTTTCAAGAGTACAAAAAAGTGGGTGTCGCAAATGATAATAATTACATCACACTGCAGTCATGGTTATCAGGCCTTGAAGGGAAAATTGCAATTCCAATTCATATAAAATGTTTTTTCAGACTATGCAGTTTAATTTTTTTTTCCCCACAAATAAAATGATTCTCTCTGCATGAAACATTGATATAAGAGGAAATGTTCCCAGAGAAGCAAAATCTTTCGAAAGCGAAAAACTTTCCTGCTTTTTTAAAAGAAAATGCAATTCTGATTTTTGTATGTAATAAAAATTGAAGTCATTAATTTTAAGTGGACAAAGATTAAATATTGAGTATAGATATGAGTTTTCTAGCATTCGCTGTAATTACCTCCACAATGGGCTTTGACTTCTAGTTAATTGAAAGATTTTCTCACCCCACCTCAATTCTTTATATTAAAGCTTGCTTAAAAATGATATTTTCTTTAAGATGGACAACTGTAATTTACTTTTTTGATTCATTTAATATGTTTACTTTTATTCTTACACCTTAATCTAAAGTTTAATTAAATTTGGCTTAAGCTTAAACTAAGAATGTAGAGCTAAAGGGGGGGGGGAAGCTTACTTGCTCATTATTCAGCCATCATTCATTGGACGACAGCAATGTTATGTATACCAATTCTTTATGAATAACATTTGCTGTATATAAAATTTGCATAGAGGGCCACCTTCAAATTTAAATACATACCAGCTTTGTTTTTTATAACAGCAACACACGATTTTCACAATATATTTCTAAAATTTAGATCATTTTAACCCCAGAAATGTTCAATATGTTAAAACAAAAAGTTAATGAGTTAAAAGTGAGAGCTTCCAAAATCCCCCCTCCCCAAAGAAAATATTTCTTCGTACTGTAATTCATATCTCACTTGATATCAGGAATCCAATTTTTATTCCTTCTATAATTAAACAGGCCAAACATAATTTAGTACAATTATAATTTTTCAATAAATATCAATCATTATATTAATATTCAGAAAAAAATACAAAGAGCCACTTAATTAAACTTTGATAGAAATAGATGCAGAAAAAAAAATTACACGGCTGTGCAAGATTTCATATTTCTACATTCAGTAATTGATTTTATATTAATTAAAATATGTCACTTTGATCAGTTAAGAGGCCATACATCAATTTATAAAATGACAATTTTTTAAATTTCATGTAAAAAATATACATATATATAATGTAAATTAGATTTATATTGCAGAAAAATAGTAAAGGCTAGCTGCAAAAAATATAGCAAATTCTGAAGCAGATAAATTGGAGATTTTTTTCATTTTGTTTCTTGGGTATTTCATATTTTCTAGAAAAAAAAAATAATATTGTATATTTTCAATGTTTCTTCATTAAATTTCCATTTTAAAATATTTTAAAACTTAACTATTTGCAAACTAATTTTCAAATACACAGAACTCACTCTTTGTCTACAGGTTTTGCATGCAGGACCTGTTTATTATTAGCATCTCACAGCCACGAATTGTTGTGAGATATATTAGGATGAAGAATCTATATGTTAATAGAACTTTAAAATATCAATGGTTCATAAGCAAAATATAACAACGATATTGCATTTTGTAATATTATGCTCTAAATTTTACTATCAATATTATAATATGGCAAGCCTGAAGGCCAATTAATTAAATCACCATCAGATAAAGTATAAATAGAAAGTTCTTGAAAGAAATTGTAAATAAATCATAAATAACATACTTTGTTTCTTCAATTAAATTGACACGGTAATTTCAAATTAATACTTTTGATTCATGATATAATCAAAATAGTTATTTTTAAACATTAAATTTCCTTAAAAAATAAAATGTTCTCTAAAGTTATCAGTAAAAGGAAGTTTGTTTATGATACAGTATTCTATAATGCATTGTCTTAATTGTTTTGGAAATTCAAATATTATTAGATAGTCAATTAGGAATTACATGAAATGATAAGAGACAGTCAGTACAAAATTTTTAAGACTAAAACCATTTTCATTGTAAATATGTATTTTAATCCGCTGGTAAGCAGAACTGTTCTCAGACGAAAAAATCAAAATCTCCATACACCGTTCTAAAATTTGACACAAAAAAAGAAAAAATGTGCAATATCTCTAGAAAATTTGGAAAATTTATATTTAGGATAATTTGAAGGTTTACTTTTGTTTTATAAAATGAAAATAAGGTGTTTCCATTTAAAAATGTGAAGTTGATGCATATCTTATATGAAATAGCCCAAATTGTATCAATAGCAAATAAAGTATGCTATTTGTAAATGAATGGTGTATACGACTTTCCTGAACGGTAGTCGAATAAAGATCAATTGGATCTTTCTTTTTTGTACCATATCTGTACACTTGAAGCTGAAAGAGTAAAGAATTATGTATGGAAGAGGCATTCACAGCTTTAATAAACAGATGAAAAAAGAACTCACCAAAAGTAGATCCCACAATGATTCCAGTCCCCAGAGCTTTGCTTACAGTCTGTTTTATGCAGTCAACTATAAAAAAATTAAATTGAAGAATATTAACTCTGTAGTCACTTTATATTTGTCTCTATCCTACTTAATATGTCTACAAATTTCAATAGCTTTCACAAAAGATTGTTTCACTGACTGTACAGGATTTAAAAACACATCTCTAACAAAGAGAGCAGTTATGCATTTTGTTTTTGTTGGTTAGTTTTTTATAATTACTTTGTATTTTCAATAATTCTGCTCATTTTATAATGTGAAACTTTCCTTCAACAAATCCTCGACTAATCAGAAAATAATCTTAAAAAGAAATAGTACCTATTGCCTTGGATTCTACACTAACTAAGCATCATTTTCATCCATTGAACACCTCCCTTTAGCAGAAAAGTATATAAATCTGATTTGATTCATTTCAGGCAAGTACTTAAAAGTATTACAGCACTTCTATATTATAAAATATTTTACAATCACTAAAAAATATTTCTTGTATTTGTTTCTAAACTAGAGGTTCCAAACTTTAGTCTTTCCTGCACCATATTAAAAGATGAGATATTCTGAGTGCGAGTCTTGCAATTCTTTTCAACAACAGTAATAGTTTGTGACCTCCAAACAGGGTTGGCCACTAAAAAAGGTTGCTACAGATACTCGTATAATACAATCCAGCCATTGCTTTGGAGGGTGCCCTCAAATTAAAAATAGTGCATTTCTAAGGTTTCTTTAAATTATATTTGTTGAACGCTAGCATTACTACTCAGCATTTTCAAAAACAGAAACAGCATTTAACACTAGAAGAACAGCAGAAAAATTTTACCTATGTGAACAAGTCTGCTAAACTTCTTGATAAAACTACAGAAATAACAAATTAAAAAGATTTTTTAATGTGATACATTGGCAAAAATATGTAATTTTATGGATTGAATAACTTATATTTAGTATTACTTGATAATTTATTGAATTTTTAAAAAACAGTAAAACCTCAATACAACGATCTTTAAGGTACCAAATAAAATTACCGTTCTAGAGGGATGTATCGTTATATAGAGGAGATATAATATTGTAGGGAAATTCTGTGGGACTGCAAAATTTTAACGTTATAGAGGAATTTCTCATTGTATCGAATATTGTTATAGCAAGGTTTTAATGTATTTATATCCCCTAAAGTGTGATCAATCGAAATACAACTACTCAAGTAACTGATTAATTTGATATAAAAATTCTTTCAAATGAATAGTTTTAAGAATGAAAACTAATGCTTACTAAAATAAAACACAATTAATAAAATAGCATTTTCATTCACTTACCCAAAAAAATGATTCATGCTCTAAATTCATACATGAGAAATTTGCATTATGTTGTTTGTTTTCTCGTGATAAGTGAAGCTAAATTGTTGAAATATAAAGCACTGCATTCAGATTATATTTATTATTTTAATATTTGTCCTGGACTGTAGCATGTTTTGCAGTTTTCAATAAATTTATCCACATTTCTGATACAAGAGCGAACTTATCAGTCTTTAGTCAAATACATTTTGATGTATTTTTATCGAACTCCAAAAAACTTTTTATTTCTTTAAATCTATCTGTCGAAGTATTTTCTTTGCAAAGTAGTATTCCCTATGCCTTGGACCACAATAAATATAAATATAAATCCGTTGCTCCTAGAACTTACGGTACAGTGACAAAATCATCTAACTCAAACTCCTCTTCATTTTTTAAGTTGCCAATAAGCTTCCGATTCTGTACATTTCTGTTTGTTTAACATGATATCGTTATCAAAGAAAAGCTTGAAAACACTACTTAGTCCTCAGAAACATGAGTCCTAGCAAAGTATGTTGGACCTGCTGTTTCTTTTAGAATATTATAAGCAGGAACACGGACACAGGCTGAATTTTTAGAATTTATTTCATTTCATATAGTTATCAGGAGCTGTAAAAATAATTTTGAAAATACACTCAGATGCATTTTTGCTCCTTTATTTCAACTCACTTGCCCTTCACTTTTTTTCCTGACCCCAGATTCACTAACAATTTGTGTCTGGAATTCATCTTCAGTTTCTGAAGAAATATTAATTTCCCTCAGACTCATTTTCAGAAACCTCTTGCAATACTTTTCTAATTTCTCCACGAGTAAGACCTCTTATTCACTTATAACACATAGTTTGGAAATTTGAGAAAAAGAAAAAATACTAGAATACCAACAAAATATAGTCTATATTTTATTTGTAATATTCACAGAACAATGCACACATAGCGCTCACATGATTCACAGTGTAAAGATTTCATGGCTTACAGAACATAAGTAACAACTGAGAAAATACATTTGTAAACTATTTCAGAATGTCTGAAAACCCTGTATCTGCTTTCCCAATAGTTTGTTCAAAAGAACAAGAAAAAACAAACAAAAGAATAGCAACTTAGAGATAAAAAAAGCAGGGGACCACTTAGGTTTCCATCCCGAGAGACAATATAAATGAAATCGAAAAATACTAATCACCAACTTTTCCTGATGGGTTCTTTGACAATGCTTCGTGTTCAAAGAATATTTTACTAAAGAGGTCAAAATGACCCTTGTCCAGTGATCTAGGAATGCATGCTGCTATTTTAAAAACGAGCATATATAGAATGCTGAAATTTTTTGTAGAAATAGTTCTTATCTACTTAGAAAAGTCAAAAATTTCTCAGCCAAATACTTCTCACTTCATGGCAAACTACTAATAATGAGTGAGTAGAATGAATAGAAAGTTGCAACATTGGTACACATCAACAAGATATCTAAAATTAACAGACAGGTTTCAATTTCAAATTTTCGGACACATGTTATTTTTTTGGAAAAGGAAGACCATCAACATGCTTTATAAAATGCTGACAGAAAAATACTCTTTCAACAACGGATATTTAGTGTTCATTTACTGTGATAGACACTTATTCATCTGAATTAAATCATAAGATTTATTTAGATTCCTCAAACTTATTAAGTTACTTTTCACAGCAAAAATTTGATTGTCACAGAAAAAATTTGATAAAATAAACAACATTAACCCATTTTAAAGTATTAAAGTATGCAACTAACTGAATTATTTTAAATGCTCAATTGCTGTGATTTTTTTTAAGACTTGCAATGCTAAGGCAATGATTTATAAACTCACTCAAATACTTCAAAACTGTTAAGAAATACGTTTAACTGGTTTTGCAAAACTATACTCTTAATTATCATAGTAACAACTACATTACGCTTCTAAAACTAAAATTTGTAAAATATAATGAGTTTTATCATTTACTCAAATACAAACATGCATTCAGTGACAATATTGCAGGATATTCATGGGTAAATATGCTTAAATGTTGAAAAGCAATTACAATAACAAAAATAATGAAAAAAAGGCAGAACTTTAATAATAATACGGAGTTTTGAGTTTTAAAGGAAGGCGTTAATTAAATCTTAATGACTGCATCTGACAAAAAAAGAAACATGAGTTAACTATCTCACAGCATATACTATAGGTATAGAGCAAACTGTAACTCACCATCCATAAGATTTAATTTTACAAAAAACTCGTTAAAACATTTATCGGATATAAATAAAGGAATGATTTGACGAAGAAATTCCCCCATGTTGTATGTAAAATGAGATGCAACGTATAAGAACAATCAATTTTGGTTAAAATCAGGCGATCAAGTCATCTCGTTGACCCACAGTCTCAGCTGTTTAGAATCAGACGATAAGACGTACTTGTTTGGATTCCCTATGTAGGATGTTTTTCTGTTGTTTTCCCTAGACATTATCCCCTCTGCTTTTCCCTAGACTAGTCGGACCTTGGAGGAGAGTCGGGCTGCAACAAGGAAACATTTGAAGTTGAAGGCAATATTTAATGACATTGATAAGATACAAATAAATGAAGTAATTGTTTGTGAAGGGGCAATTTGAAGAGAATGTCACAACACATGATTTTTCCCCGTTTCAGCCTACTGTTGTGTTGGGCATCAGTGTCCGTCCGATATCAGAACAAGAGCGCGTCTCGAGTCTCACAAATATAAGGGTCTTAAAAATTCAGTTCTCAAAAAGAAAAGAATCTCATGTGGATAACACATGACTTCCCCAATAGCACAGCAGTTTTGCCCAATATCACCTTGATATTGGCCAACCTCGTCACACATTGACGTAAATCGGACGTTTCCCAGCTAACACACTTATCCATTTTATGTCTATTTCTCATCCAGCTCATCCATAATCAGGGGTGGCTTCAATGGGGGGTCCGGGGGGCACGTGCTCCCCCGTCGGGGAACTTGTGACCCCCCATCGGGGCTATTTGATTAATTCATCGGGGAATTTTCATAAGAAGAAATCTATATTTTAGCTGAGTTTTAATTTTGATTTTGCGATTTAAAAAAAATTAATTTTGTAATTTTTAAATACACATGAAAGGCGAATGAGTATTGGAGATTGAAGCGGATATGTTTACATTTCTGGGAGGGGGGGGGGTATATTCCTCAGAACTTCTGCATAATGGCTAAAAGTACTTTCCGTTTTCATTCATCTCTTATCTCTGCGATCCTTTTCATGTCGAGAAACAGCCATTTCCTACATCTTCCAGTACTGTGATGTGTTGACGACGGCGGGGGAGACTTCAAATTCGAATAGTGTATACTTGAAATCTGTGATCCCACTCTCAGGAGGCATTTAACTGGATTTGCAGCAAGACATCAATCTTAAGGTAACAAAAGTGCCAGTCTATTCTTCAAAGGACAAATTTATGAGACCAAACCTGCGACCACTTTCTATTCGAGGCTCTGTTAATTGCTTAAACGATTGTGCATTTTGTCGCCGACACTGTAGAAAAGTACAATATGGGTGTGTGTGGTCGGGATGGGGAGACAGTGACCGTTAATTAGACCAGTCGGATAGATAAAAAATTTCGAGGGAAGGGAAGTATGGCTTTGCTTACACAAGCAAATGGGGGATGTTCTTTTTTCCAGAAATACGGTTTTTGTACTTTAATTGGTCCTCAATAGGGCAGTTTCAGATTACGTCACATTTCTATCCTGGTGGAATAATATGAGGTTTCTATTGGTTCATTCAAGTTCCTGGTGGACAGACGTCACTTCAAAAACGCGTTTTCATTGGTAGAGTACAGTGCCGGTCACGTGGTTGAAACTGCTCTATGGCAGAATGATGAGAAAGAAATGGTTCGTCGAAATATCCCGTGTATTTTTATTTTTTCTTCGCAAACCCATAGTACATCATTTTTCCACCACTTGTTATTGTGCATTGTGCCAGTGAGTTAGACAGAGTTTAGAATAGAGGGCATTTTTTTTCTTGTTACGGCAGCATAGCATATCATTGTGAAGTGTATAAAAGTTTAATTTCACTTTTGTCTTTATGTTTCCTAAAAAGAACATCGGTGGTGCCAAAAGCACAAGATATAAAGTACAGTGTGCTTTATGTCGTGATATTTTTGATAATGATTATGTAAAAAAAAAAAAAAAAAAAAAAAAAAAAAAACCATAGGATAACTAACTAAGCATTCAGATCTTCATAAACAAAATCAACTGGGGCTTGTTCAATTAACAAATGGAATTAAGAGAAAGAATCCTTGGGATATTTCTTCTTGCTCTTCGAATGTATGTTTATCTACGGAATTAGAGAAAGAAAACCCTTCAAGTTCATCAGATCCACAAACTTCAAGTAAGTTATATGTAAATTATATTCATATATATATTTTTAATGTGTTTAAAAGCTTTAATTAATATATGTTATTATTAAAAATATGCTCAGTTTATTTCTCTAAAGCACTGATTTATATCTTGTTTTTGTTATGTATTTCTACAAATATACTATGCCCAAGTGCGGATCCAGAAATATTTTTCAGGAAGGGTGCAAAGTTTGAATACCAATTCAGAATTGCATGAACATGCAATTTTATTTGAAGCGTATTTTTACTAGTGTAAATATTTTCCTCTCGGGAAATTTGCGCCCCCTGTGCCCTCGCCCTAAAACCACACTTGCACCTCCCCCCCCCCTTATAAAAAAGAATTGAAACTAGTTTGAGCACAAATTTTGAATGACCACATTCTGCGTTATTTAAAAATAAAAATAATTTTAAAATAAGGCACATATTTCAAAAACTGAGCCACTTGTTCTGTCTCAGAAATTTTAAAATACTACTTTAAAGTTTATTTATTAACAGCATTTTAATTATACATATATATCATTAAATGTCCTTAGACATGGATGCTCGTAATGGTTTGGAGTGCACTTTTAATCATAGCTGCGGACCCAGAGTCATAACTTTTTGAGTTGAAGCTGGAGTAGAAGTCGGACTTTTTGACCTCACATTCTGATTCTATGAAATGTTGTACAACATTATTGTATTTTAAATTATATTAACTGTCTGAGAACTCTATGAATTAATCTAAATTTTCTCCTTATTGATCTTTTAAACACTATGAGTACTTTTAAATGTGCTCTTGCTTTTAAACCATTGATAAGTAACATGTTGCTAACCCCATTATATGTCATTCCCGCTAAATTATAGGACAGGATATACATTTTAAAAATATATTCTTTCGTTGCAATTTCGATTTTTTGGTATATTTATCAAATACGATCAGAGCCTTATTATCGCATGGGCAAATCGGGACTTTGCCCAGGGCCCCGGCTCGAAAGGGGCCCCCACTTTAAAATGTTGTTCCGAAATATTCTTTTTTTATATCAAAATTTTATGAAAAATAAGACAAAAATCATACTGGGGGCCCCCAAATTGATCAATGCCCGGGGCCCCTGTTGGTCATAATCAGGCCCTGAATACGATTTAGTAATTGGGGTGAGGACGAAAGGTATGTCTTTATAAACTTTCAAAGTGCATTAATGCAAATTTAAATTAAACACAGATTTAATGTAATTGTATGTAAATTAAGAGTATTTTAATTCACGAGTCAAAAGCTTTTGTGTCATAAATGTAAAATAAAATTTCCCATTGTATTACTTTTATTCATAGAGCTACAAAATTTATAAGTCTTAATTGATATTTTTTAAAGAGATTTACGACTCGGGCGATAAAAAATTTCAGATTTTGTTTACTACGGAAACTTTTTAAAATGTATATTTACTTGTGTAATAATTTGACATGACAAAATATTTATAAAATTATTTTACATTTAATCATCTCTGGCATTCAAAATATGTATAAACCTATGAATATTTAAACGCTTTAACTAAAAATTTTCATTTTAATTAGAAATATTTTAAACTGGTCGTATTTCATGTTTTTATAAGTTAGTGCGTTATGCAAAGCATTCTATGTCTTTAAAATTATTTTATCACAGTAATCCTTACTTGAACTCTTATAACTGTTGAGAAAGTAAAAAGATATTTTTATAACTAAGTGGTTAATTAGATAATTTAACTTTTAACTTCTTCCGAATAAAAAAATAGTACTTTTCTGTTTCTTAGATGGCAAATTTGAATAAATTCTAAATATACTTTTTATTTATAAATAGATTCAATCAAACACAATATGTACGATTTAATCTTTAATTTTATAAAAATTTAGCAGTAAGATTTGTTTTTATGTATTTATTTATTTATTTATTTATTTGTAATTTAAGAATTAGTCAAATACATAGTTTGTTTATTTGGTAACATACTTTATACATATACAACGAGTGAGAATTTGCACTATATAGAGAAATCTAACTGGATTAACCGGCCCTCTTTAGCTAAGAGTTCATAGCTATGCACACCAAGAAGATTAACAGCTGCAAGGGAATTAGAATTTATACATTTTGCTTCGGGTAAAAAAAGAAAAGTTAATTTTAAGAAATTAAATAATAATAATAACCAGCTCCTCTGATAGACCAAAGCCCTCTCCAGTCCAGTATGAAGATGGCTGTGGATATATCTAGGGATGGACGCGAGACGACTTTTTTGCGAGACGAGAGAGAGATTTACAGCTTTTTTGCGAGACGAGACGCACATTTTTAACATTACGATATAGGTATTTTTGCGAGACGAGACAAAGCTTTTAGGCTATTTTGCGAGACGCGAGACTCCTATTTTTCGTCTCGCGTCCATCCCTAGATAGATCTAAAAACGGACTTTAATTATCACAATTAAGAAATTGTGATAATTAAAGTCCGTTTGAGATTTGTTTTGGGTAAAAAAAGAAAAGTTAATTTTAAGAAATTAAATAATAATAATAACCAGCTCCTCTGATAGACCAAAGCCCTCTCTTTGATTAAAGTAAAGTTGTGAGAAAAATTATCACAAAATTAGCCAATTGATTTGTCCCCAAAATACTCTTATAGAAATATGGTCGCCTTAGTGGAGATTGAGAGATCTCCACTAAGGCGACCATATTTTTTAATCATTTTCCTATTTCAGTTTTGTTAATGATTAATCACTTTTCATGAAGAATCATGTTTTAAATATGAAATTTACGTACGAAATTTTTCTTGCACTGGAACACTTTCTTTAGAGGGTGTACAAATTATCACAAAATTAGCCACTTGATTTGTCCCTAAAATACTCATAGAAATATGGTCGCCTTAGTGGAGATTGAGAGAGAGAGATGGGACGGCGACCGCGCTAATCTAATCGACCAACCCTCCCCTTCGCGTCGCCACTACGCGAAATTCAGGCAGACTGGTTATTATATTGATGACTGGAAACTGTTTATTTTTTTTTACGTTGGTGCGTATGCATTAGTGATAAAAGACTACATATTAGAACTCAGATAGGTAGAATGGAAGAAGCCTAGCCACGTCAAATTCTCGGTAACTCGGACCGTTGGCAAGCCCTGTGTTCATTTTTTTTTCTCTTTGCAGCGGGAAATCCCATGTCTTTTTTTATCACTGCAGCGGGAGGATTCTCATTCCAGCCTACCCACGTCCAATTACCGGTAACCTCTGTACGCCAACAGATGCCATGTTCATTTCTTTTTCGTTGCAGTGGGAAGTCCCATGTCTCTTTTTTATCACTGCAGCGGGAGGATTCACATTCTTTCCTTTTACAATTTCATACTGACGATTGGGCTCTATTTTTTTATGAGTTGCGTAGGTATTAGCAATAAATGACTGTTAGAACACAGACAGGTAGAAGAGGAGAAATCTAGCCACGTCCAGTTCCCGGTAGCCTCTACGCCATCGGGTGCTTTGTAGCAATCTTTTTTTTTTCTATTTTGCAGCGGGAAGACCCATGTCCTTTTTTTTAATCATTGCAGCGGGAAGTCCCATGTCCTTTTTTTTTTCTTTTTGGTTGCAGCGGGAAATCCCGTGTCCTTTTTTTATCTTTCCAGTGGGAGGATTCACATTCTTTCCCTTAACAATCTATATTTAAGGTAAATGGCATTTCTCATTCATTGCACTGGCAACGCCGGGCCATGCTGCTAGTATATATATATATTTATGTGTGTAAGAGTATATTTATATAATAATATGATGATATTCAATAAGTCAGAACCTCCCGAAATGTCGGACCCCCTCCGAAATTATTTTCTAGGTACGGCCCTGATCTGGGGAAAGGTTTTATATTGAATTTCTTAGTTTGTTTTCGTTTGCTTTGCCAGAAAAATAGAGTTAAGCAATCATATGTGCAAGCATTTTACATTTCGCATTCCCACGAAAAGAAAAACATAAATGAATGTCGGACAATACTGGTCTATCTCGCTAAAGATCGAGAGGCAAAAAATGCATGCATTGTCTCAAATGGGGTGAGTTTGGTGGCGATTTTGACCAATATCATCAAATATTGGTATTGTGACATTGAAAGTTTTTATGTTTAATATCTCCGTTCTTTTCTTTTCTTTACCCCAAAAATAATAGTAAAAAATCGTGGCATTTTAAACCTTCACGATCTGGTTAAAAAAAAAATGAATGAATATCGGATAATATACTGGTCAATAAAGCAAAACATCGAGATGCTAGCCATTAACACCCAATTATTTGTCCGTTTTATTGCGAGATGGACCAATATCCCAAGTAGCACATTAGTATTGGCCAATATTGAGGCAATATAGGCCAATTACGGCACAGATCAGTTCAAAGCGGTCGTTTTGCCCCGATTTTGGCCAATATTGCCCAATATTGGTACTGCGATATTCAGAGTCATAAAAAGTTTTGTAATTAGCGTTTAAGCTGACATTCTGTTTATTTATGTTAGGTAGAGACCTTGGGAAAAATAAATCGTATACCCTAAACAAGATTTTGATGGAAAGTGTTTTATAATCGATGCCCAAGCATGCAACACTTATTTCTCTAGCTTCAAATTTCCCCCTTTTTTCTTTTCCTTTCTTTAAGCGTTGGAAGATTTTCGACGTTACAACACCTTTTTCTCAGTTAGGGAAAATACCATTATGCAATTGCGCGATGCCCATCTGTAAGGACAGTTTTTGAATTGGTCTTTTCCAGTATAGAACTGTGTGTGTGTGTGGGGGGGGGGTCAACGTAAAATTTACCACGCGGTTGTTCGACACTTTTAGTACTCAAGACTGTTTTCCGCCAAATAAAATATGTAAAAACGGACCATACGTCCCCAATTTTCAAAGGCAGTCCCCGATTTCTCTGTTTTTTGCGATATGTTCTCAAAAAGTAATGAAACAATTGAGGACAAGTTTTAATTAGTATCTATTGTTTTTAATTAGGTTAGTGTTAATTATTTCATTATTATAAAATGTCCCCGATTTTGTTTCAGAATTGGGGACATGTCCTCAATTCTACGTTTGAATATATGGTCATTTTAAGTTAGAGATGCCCTTAGAGCGCAATGTAATTTTATGAGTGTCCCCTGTAAAGAACTATTGGTGATATATGCATAAAGGTAGCTTGTAACACTCAAGAATAGCGCAGCTTTCTATTCGTGCAAAAAGTTTTAGAATCCGTTCAAAAGCATCAGAGATGTTCCACACAGCGTAATATATTAGGATTATTTTCAGCGTCACTGTAAAAGAATGATTTATGTTGTATAAATAAAATGTAGCTTATAATACTCAGCAGTAGTGTAGCTATCTATCGCGGAAAAAAGTTTCAGAATCGATTTAGTAGTTACAGAGATACCGTCGAGCGTAATGCAATTACATGAGTGTCCCTGTAAAATAATTATTTACGTTATATAAATGAAAGCTAGCATATAATGCTCAGGAATAGTGTAGCTTTCTATTCGTGAAAACATTTTAGTATCGGTTCTGTAGTTAGAGAGATAAGGTAGAGCGTAGTGTACTTACTTCTATGAGTGTCCCTGTAAAAGAACTATTTGTGATACATGCATGAAAGGTAGACTATAATTCTTAGGAATAATGGAGCTTTCTATTAGTGAAAAAATCTTTAGAATCGGCTCAGTAGTCACAGAGATGTCGTTAGCGCGTAATGTATTAGAATTATTTTGACTGTCCAGGAAAAAGAACTATTTATACCATATGCATTAAAGGTAGCCTATAATAGACAGGAATAACCTAATTTTCTATGAGTGAAAAAGTTTCAAAACCGGCTTAATATTTACAGAGGTATCTATAGAGCGTTATGTAATTTTTATGAGTGTTCCTGTAAAAGAACTATGTATGCTATATGCAAGAAAGATAGCCTATAATACTCGGGAATAATGCAGCTTTCCGTCAGTGAAAATGTTTTAGAATCGGTTTGTTAGTTCCAGAGATCATAATGTAATTCGTATGAGTATCCCTGTAAAAGACATATTTGTGATATATGCATGAAAGGTGGATCATAATACTCAGGAACAGTATAGCTTTCTATCAGTAAAAAAAGGTTTAGAATCAGTTCAAAAGTTAAAGAAATGCCAATACATCTTAATGTATTAGAATTAAAGAACTATTTAAACTATGTTTTAAATTTTATTTTTAAGAAATTCATGAGAAGCAGCCTGTTGTCGCAGAAAAGTCTGCTTAATTTCTGGGATGGTCGTTCTAAAGTCCAGTAGGAATAATAGAAAGTTCTAGTAAAGAGACCACTTGTCAGGATGTACACAAACTTTATTGCCTCTAGGTGTACAAAATTCACAAGCACTAACGGCCAGTAGCTTGCTTATAACAGTCCGCTCACTACCGAAGCTTTCACAGATGTTGTAATTCACACACAAAATAAACACTTCCACAAGCAAAAAACTCAGTGGAAACTTCCGAGGGAAATCGTAAACAGCAATGAAGAATTACACACAGTACTTAAAAACAAGCAAATTACTGCTTCTATAAGCGCTGACACCGAGTCTTAAACTCTCAAAAGAACGGACGTCTGTTTCTCATAGTAGTCAAAAACAGACTGACTCGACCGGGACAGCACGCTATCGTATTTATAGGTGACGCAAAAGCTATTAGGAATTTCTCGAAGGATCCCTTTAAGAGCTAATTTTGATGAAAGAGCTAATTTACAGTTGAATTATTTGACTATTATGCAATACTAATGCAGGAAAACGAACTTAATAAGTCCCGTTGGAAAAATCGTCCAAATATCCGAAATGTCACCAAAATTAGGGACTTTTTGGCGAAATATCGCCGAATTTGGTGCCAAAAGTAAGTCCCCAAAAGTGACGTCAGCTAAGCTCTAACACCAATATATCTGGAGATTTTAGAAAAGCCAATGTTAACCAATGGAGAAACCCAAAACTCCGTATCTTCCGTTCTAAATAACCGATTTTGATGCAACAAAAATGCAAAATTTAATTATTTGATGCGTAGAATGCGAATTTTAAGCTAAGCTAGTTTAACCCCTACAACAGCGGGTTGCCCCAAAAATTCGTAACACCTAATACATAGGAATAGAATCCTTCTGTTAATGAAAAAAGTTTTCGTTTCGGTTCAGTAGGTACAGAGTAGGGAATGCAATCCCGATCCCGCGGGAGCGGGATCCTGCGGGATCTCGCACAAATATTTGCGGGACTAGTGCCGCGGGATTACGATGCTAATCCCGCGGGATTGACACACTGAGAAATAAATTATTTTGTACAGTGAAACCCCGGTTTAACGTTACCCGTATTTACCGTTTTCCCGCCTATAACGTCATTTTCTATTGGTTCCAAATATCTTCCTATACTTGTAATGTTAAAAAATCCCGTCAATAACGTTAGATTTCCCGCATTTAACGTTTTTTCGGCGAGAAAAATTTGATGCGTTTTCTCTAAAACAAGTCACAGTAATTGTGATGGGAAGGAAATAGTTCTTCAGAATGGCGGCAATGCGCATTCCTATTCCTTTATTTGGATAAAAAGAGGGAAAATTACTCTTTATCTCCTCCAACTGTCCGAGCGCCTTCATTCCTATAAAAACGGAGTGTAGCCTTCTAGGAATTCCCTCCCCCCTTACAGGTGTTTCGGGTGTGCCTGGATTAACAAGCTTGAAGAATGAGGTGGACGATTTTTGATGAATTGGGTTTAAGTGCTGGGGAAATTTCCGGTAGAGCGGGAGAGAAGCGTAAAGTTACTTTAAAATTCTGTCATTGCTACCTTACTGTATTCTGGAGTAGATACAATAGACCATTTTCGGATTTTCACAGCAGGAAGCCTTTCACGCGCCGCACAAAGGGGGTTTACATGGGGAGAGGGCGGACAGGCCATTTTCTGCCGTTTCGATGGGAACCAACAGCTATGAGATTCTCTTTGGGAGCTAAAGAGTTAAACTGACCACCCATGAATACAATTCATGGAAGGGATAATAAACGCCTTTTCTGTAGTATCTTTTAAGCATCTGTTTATCACAGCAGTTCGCACATGCGTATACAGCTCATTTCCTATACCATTGGTCACGTGAAGACCTCGGACATTTTAGAATTCGAAAAGTTTAGATGCTGTTTACTTGCTAGCTGTTTTCTTTTCCGCTGTCTTCCTTCAGTGTTTTGCTGCTCTGTTTAGTGCGTAGTTATAGCTTGTAAAAGAAAGCGATTATCTTTGCTCGAAAAAATGGATATCATCAACAAAGGCAAAGAGTACAAAGGCAGTAAAACTGATTTTCTAATTTAATTGGTATTCCATATTCAACACTGCAAACGATTTTAAAGCAAGCAGATGTTGTAGAGCAAAACTCCAAAAAGATAGGAAACTTGGCTAAGAAGAGTAAAACTGTAAAGTCGTCACCTTTTGAGAATTTAGAAGAAATTCTCTTTAAATGGTTCAGCGAAGTACGTGCAACAAACGTTCCTATAAATGGACCAGTTTAGAAGGAAAAAGCATTAGAAACTGCTTCTAAACTAGGAATTCAAGGATTCACTGCTTCAAATGGCTGGATAGACCGCTTTAAGAAGCGACACAATTTATCTTACAAGTCTGTATGTGGCGAATCTGCTGAAGTAGATTCTGAGACTGCCAAACATTGGATGGAAGATACATTGCCATTATTGGTGCGAGAATATTCTAGAAGAAACATTTTCAATGCTGACGAGATTCTCGTCAGCATTGAAAATGTTTCTTCTAGAATACAAGGACTGTATGGATGTTTCTTCTCAATAACAACTCAACTCTCAATAACAACTCAACAACTCATGGATGTTTCTTCTAGAATACAGGACTGTTTTACAATCTTCTTCCTGACAAAACTTTTGCATTAAAGGGTGAAAACTGCCACGGAGGAAAACTATCGAAACTTCGGCTGACTGTTTTGCTGTGTACTAACTCCGATGGTAGTGAAAAATTAACACCGCTATAACACATGTTATTGGAAAATCCAAAAAACCAAGGTGCTTTAAGGGCGTGAAGAGCATTCCCACTGAATACGATTCGAACAAAAAATCTTGGATGACAAGGACAATTTTTGAGAACTTTCTTCGCAAATTGGATAGCCGAATGCGTTCTCAAAAACGTAAAATTCTTTTACTTCTTGATCAATGCACAGCTCATAAAGTAAATTTAAAGTTACATAATGTACGTCTAGAATTTCTCCCTGCCAATTGCACCAGCAAAATTCAACCTTGTGATCTGGGGATTATACGATCATTCAAGGTTCAGTATAGAAAACAGCTTTTGAAAAATGCAATTGTCAGTATAGAATCTGAAGAACGAAAAAAATCTACGTACTTGAAGCTCTTAACATTATTTCTTCAGCATGGCAAAAAGTCGGGAAGAAATGCATCTCAAGTTCTTTTGAAAAAGGGGGTTTCCTGGAGGTAACAAATGAACTGGAACACGAGGATTCTGATGATGATTGTGATAAGAGAGAAGAGTTCTTTCCTTTGTCATATGATTTTCATGAATACCTATCCTGTGATGCAAACGTGGTGACTTCAGAGATTCCGTCAATCAATGATTCGATTGACTCGGAATCGGATATAGCTCTGAGGAAGAACAAAATGATAATGAAGAGGGAAGTATAATTCCCTCTGCGAGTGAAGCGATCCAAGCTGTAAAAAAAGTGAAAGCATTCCTTTTAAGTAGTGAGGGTCAAGAAAAAAATCTACAGAAACTCATTTGTATAGAAAATGACATTTGTAATGCAATTAATAAGAACAAAACACAAGGTAAAATAACCGATTTCTTTAAGATATAATTTTGAAAATTAAATTTTGAAGCATTATATACAAAGACATAAAAGGTATGTAAGTTAAATTAGACTTTATTTCAATGTTATTAATTTGTTTTTATACAGTCCCTATTTAGCGTTTTCCCGCATATAACGTTACTTCTTTCCGGTCCCTTGATGACGTTAAATCGGGGTTTCACTGTATTACAATTTCACGCTGCTTCGCAATCAATAGACCGAAAATTTTGCATATTTATGTCTCTTATCTAACAATAAACGAATCAATAACTACAAATTTTAATTTAAAGTTTCATTATTTTTTTTAATTATCTTACAATGGTGAGTCTCGATCAAACATCTAAATCTAGACATCGTAATCTATATTTTTCGCAAACTTATTTCAGTTCATTCCAAAGGAACTGAAATATTTCATACTAATTTATCTCTTAGCGAACAGTCACGAATTAATTATAAATAGTTTTCATTTTTTTTAATTCCCAATTTTAATTATTTTACTAAAATTAAATTTAGACTAGGAAATGATTAATTGGATTTGCTCGAATTTGTACGTTCGTTTTTCAGCAACTAAGAAAATAATGTAAGTATGTGAATGCATCTATAAATTGTATATTTCTGTAAATTCCTCATTTTTAGCAACTAACCTAAGACATAACTTAGTATATTATTCTGAATATCATGATTATAATTTACATACTTCTGTAAGTTATTCTATTAATTATATCACAAGATTAATTATTTTTGTTAAAGCTAAACTTCATAGTGCTTAAAATCTTACTTTTTTTTTGCAATTTTCTCTGTTGAAATGAAGTCCTAGCTAAATGAACTGTCAATCCCGCGGGATCAATAAATCTCAATCCCGAAATCCCGCAAGACGAAAAACAGTGCGGGATTGCATTCCCTAGTACAGAGATATTGGGTACCTCGGGATTCGATCCCTGGGTTCGCCTTTCTAAAGTCAAGTGTAGGTAGAAAGTTCTAGTAAAAAGTCCATTTGTCAAGATGGAACACAAATTTTATTATTTCTAGAATTTAATCGAACAGTCAGCTGTAGAAAATTCACAGGCGCTAACGGCCAGTAACAGTCTACTCAGTATAGGAGCTTTCACAGGTGCTGCATTCCCCACAAAAAACAAAACACTTCCACTGGCGAAAATTCAATGAAAACTTAAAAGGAAATCATAAACAGTCCCTCATGACTCAGCAATGAAGAATTTACACACTTACATACATACAGTTTTATTTAAGAAATAAAACTGTATGTCCAAATTAGATTATTGGATGGTGAGGATGGGGTTGGTTGTTGGTTATTAATTAAAAAAAAAAAGGGGAAAATCATAAAATATATATTTGTATATTTTATACAAAAAATTTTTAAAAAATACAATGTAGAATTGTTGATCACTGGTACATTTTCTTTTTGATATATATATATATTTTTTCTACTGTACCATATATAAGCCTTATTAAGTGCAATTTTACTTATACTGCATAGAATACTATCAGAACTTACAACAATTAATACTTTAGTAAAATTATTATTATAATTATTATGATAATTAATGTTAATTACAATATTTTCCCCCCTAACTCTTTTTTACACTCTTCCCTTAGTACTTCCTAGCTATTAAAGCTTGTACTACGTTGCTCATAGGTTAGCTATATTCAATTATTATTATTTTTTTTATTTATTATTTATTATTATTATTAATCTTTAATATTATTCTTATTTCCCCGTCCCCTTCCATTTACTGAATTTGTTGATAAATTTACATAGTTTTGGCAGCATTTTGTCTGTTTTTATTTCTCATACTTTTTCTCCTTGGCTCTAGCTGTTTCTTTTTTTATATTTGTCAATTAATTTTCTCGGTTGGCAAAGATTTCTAGTCTTGACAGTTCTTCCTCCTTCATGTTTGGTTAGCATTCATGCTATTTTTTTCTTATAGCTATGGTCGTACCCCCAGGTCACGTAAAGCGATTTCTTTTGTCAGGTGACCTGCAGAAACCTAGCTATTTTTGTTTTTTCTTTAAATTGAAATGTGAGTACGGTGGTACTTGATAATGGAGTACTCCATTTCAATTTTACACTCTATCCCCACTTCATTGCATGGGATCGAACAGTTAGGCTTACGCCCACGTGATCTCACTTGGCTTTGTAAAGAAGGTTATTTGGTTGAGCTGATTTAAATTTAAAGACTGCGTTGTGATACATGATAATCCAGGTACGAAATACACTTAGTTGCAATATAAAAAAGAGGCTTTAAATACTTGAAACTATTTTATTAAACATATACTATTGAAACATTATTATAACGGCGGTGGTGGCTCAGCGAAAATAAAAATACGTCCTATATGGACAGTGAAATTAAGGTGGAATCATTTAAAAAATTACGCCAGCACAGAATTACACATTGGCGAGAACAATAACTTGGCTGAGATTAATAGCGCCAATTCCAGAGCAACCCTAACAGTTAATCCAATAAAATTACAATGACGTAATCGCGAGCAAATAATTTTAAAGTCGTCGCAGGGGAACAACTAAATAACTTACGCCAGCAGGATGCCAAGAGGGCAAGCAGAAAGTACGTTGATTTTGCAAACGGACGCAATGAAATCTATTTTTAGCACAACGACGCTAGAATGAAGAGACAAAAACAAAAAGAATAGTGCATACGGGAAAAGCGAAAATACAGATTTAAAAGACGAAATGACAGGAAAATGAAAACAGAAGTGATTTAGAATTCTTGAATTTGGATAGATTACATTAAAGAAAGCCAAAGTAAATGATTATTAAATTAGATATGTGATCTTCATCACATATATACTCCCCTCAACCAGGAAAAAAATTTTTGAAGAAATTTTTTTTTATTAGTTACAATTAATGTCTTTAAAAAATTTTAATTAAATGCTCTGTTTGGCTGGCATAAACAATTAAGAAAATCTTAAACATATTCAGACAAAATTATACAATTGCAAAATTACTGCTGACCACCACCTAATAAATGTTTAGAGAAGAAAAAAAAAATGTCATGACACAATAAAAATAATAACTGCTAGCAATACAAAGTAAATGTCGACAAAATAAAAAGGGAGCATTTAGCTCACAATACAAAGGGGCATTTTAGCTCATCCTTTTTTTTTAAATAAGGGGCATTTCAGCACACCCTTTTTTTTAAATAAGGGGCATTTCAGCACACCCTTTTTTTTAAATAAGGGGCATTTCAGCACACCCTTTTCTCTTTAATTGAGCATCTCAAGCTCATGTGCACATCAAAGATATACTGCTTAAACTTGCAGTGAGTACTCAAAATTATAATTATAAACCAGCGCTGTTGAATGGTTTGCATATATATATATCAATAAGGCCTTCAAATGTCAGAATTATGCATCAAAAATACTTCACTCAATTGACAAAATAAAACAATACATTCAAATTATAATATGATACTAAAAAATTTTTTGTTTGTTTGATGGTAATTTTTCACACAGTTCTGTACCATCAGAATTGTAATAATGTTGTAAATAGTACATGACATAACAGTATCTTGACATACATATCTGTATTTCATAAGAAAAATAAGCACATTCAATTGAAAAAATTATACTTGCACAAAATGAAAATGAAAAAAAAAAAATTTAAGGAAATTGAATATCAATCTGTACAATACCATCAACGAACATCAATCTAAGTACAATTAAAAAAGGATCTCAGTAAAAGGTTTAAGTGTTATTGGACACTCACATATTTATTTATTTTAAATTTTCAAGTTAGAGATAATACTAAATGAATCATTTAATTTTATTATTAATTATTATTTTATGACTGTGTAATTATTTACTTTAGAAGTCATCATTTAATAAGTGTTAAGTTTTAAGAACATTATTGAAGAAATGATATATTGACAGACACAGCATGAAATCCAAATACACAAGTGAAACTGCTGGACCAGCCAGGCAGTACCCACAAAAAACAATCATACATCCAAGTCAGTGGGCCCTTACCAACAAGGAAACATACATACAACGCATGCATACGCAATATATCAACGTCAACTTAGTTACCAATTATTTGAAGATAAGAAAGATTTTAGTGAGAAAAACATGAGAATAGTTGATTTTAATGTACTAAAAATGTAGGATTAAACTTGTTATGAAATTATGTAAGTATAATCTTAATTATAGCTTAAAAAGAATTGAGGCAATTGTGGTCATACTGTATAAAAAAACTAACTTAAATTATAATTTTTGAAGTTCAATATAAGAAAAAATGTTGTGTCTCTTACTAACACATTAAAATTTTCAAAAGTGACAAAAATTGGAAAGAATAACACACAAAAGTACAAATAAAAATACACTAAAATGCAATTACAAAACAATACAATATACCCTAAAATTTCACTTATTAAATGTCTTAAGTGTTAATCTGATCAATACATAAACATTTTATTAATAAAATATATGAAGAAACAACAGTTCACAAAAATCACTACAAATAAGCATATAACTAAGTAATCAGATAAATGTAAATACTCTGAAAATATATTTCAATTAATGTGGTATTTTATAACACTGTGAATATTTGACAAAATAATATTGTATTAATTTACAAAAAGCACATAAGAGTTTTAAATATATCATATTGCAGAAAAAGAAAATAATGAGATGTTTCAAAGTATGATGTTATGTTTGTGTATGTGAACACACAAAAGAGTGACAAAGACAAATACAAGTGTGTTAAAAAATTTGTAATGTACTACAGTACATCATAGTGAAAATGTTTGAGAAAAAAAACAACATTCAAAAATTTTGTGTATACAAAATGTGGAAGGACAAGCACAATGAACTCAATGAGCAGAACATCAGTGTGAACATGTTTGTGTGTGTGAACATATAAGACATAAACACAAGTGTGATGAAAAAAAAATCAAGTATGTGAAAACGTTGAGAGTCAGTAAGTGTAAGCAATGTAAATAAAAACAACAACATGAAAAAAGAGTGTAATTGTGGACAAACACAGACTTCAAAGATCAGTGACTATTCAAGTATGAATCTTATTTGAAGTACAACAAACAATGTATGATATTGTGCATTTATGGAAAAGAAAAAAAAGGTAATCAAATGAATACCACTATACTCTTCCAAAGAATGCATGTATTAAACAGAGGCATATCAATGGCAGGAAAGAAAACAATAAAACAGTGTATCTAAAAAAATGTAAAAAAGTGTGAACTGTACAACCTATGATAAACATGTAAAACTTGTATTAAAAAGGCCAGAAATAGAGTGAAACATAAAAATATAAATGTACTCTTTAAAAAAGTGTTCAAAACAAATAATGTGTAAAAAAATCAGTCAACATGGTGACTGTAAATAATAGTATGTTCAAAGAAAGAAAATGTGTGAAAAATATGACAAAAATAGAAACAGTATATTGTGAGAAGAAAAAAAAGCTGAAAGAATATGTATGTTGTGCCATGGACTTTAATATGCAAAATTGCAGTGTGTAAGAGTGAGTAAAAAGTGTGTGCCTTAGAAAGGCCTTGCCATATACTTAATTATTGCAGACTGTCATGATTATCAAAATAAAGAGTAAAGAAAAAATAACGATGTATGTGTACCTCATAGAGGCTGAAAAATGAACACAAAAATGTAAAATACAATGTGAGCAAAAGCGAAAATATAATTTAAAATCACAAGAATGAATATGTAAGCAAATAGAAAATTAAACACAAAAAGGTCTGTACACAAAAGTAAACATATAAAGCAATGAGTAATAATATTTATCGTGAGTGAACGAAACACAGTGCATAAAGAAGAAAAGAAACTAAGAAGTGTATTAAAATAATTAAATGTGTGTGAATTGCAATCCAACAATTGTATTAAACAGTAAAATATTAATGTCATATATACTATATAAAAGTAGTAATTTAGATTTAAACTAATTTATAAACATGGTTGAAAAACAATAATAATTTTTTTTTTTATAACTCCTTAGAAGCAGTAAAATAATAAAGAAAAAAATTCACCATATTAAATATTTTCCTTGGCACGTTATGTCTAAAAAAAACTACTCTTAGCATGTGCTATTTGCACACAAAAAAATGGATGCAAAGACAATATGGACATGATTATTATTATTATAGTATTAGTAGAAGAACTGCACTTATAAATGACTTACCAAATTTACCAAGAATAAAACTTCAGTTATTCAGTAAATAAAAATTTTAGCAAGAACTTTTCATTAGTCATACTTAAAACATAATGTCCATTAAATTAACAGTTCAAACGGCATTACAAAGCATAGTATGAGGTGTCGGTGTATCAGGTGCGCGCACATTTAAAAAAACAAAACAAAACGTCGATCACAGGAGGAGAAAAAAAACAGTCTTCGCCAAGTTCAGTGAATGGCATACCTAGCGATGCACGAAAAAAAAAACCACTGTAGACTGCAGACATCCGAAATCAAAGTCAAAAATTTGCGATAATCGGACGGCTTTTCGCACAGTTCAGCATTAGTTGTAAGTTTCACGCGTAAAGCAAGGCAGGAAAACAGAACATAATCCATACTCCGACACAATAGTCTCCAAATAGTCATAGGGTGGTCGTCGTACAAACAATTCGTCGGAGGGTGGTGCGTAGTAAGATCATTGATAATATATGAATTGTGGAGACGATCGGAAACTCATCATTAGTGCTGTAAAAGTAACGACAAAATGAGTATCCGTATGTATTTGTTACTTAGATGTTCGCTATTCGTTACTAAGTATTCGTTACTCGTTACTTTCGTTACTACTAATAGAATCGGTAATAGGGTGTTATATAGTGCCCCATAACAGCACATCCGGAACAGTGTTGTTATGGGTATATGCCGCCCATACATAAACCCATAGCAAAACCTAACCAAAAAGAATTTTTTTTAGCGAAGTTGTACAAAGTTGTATTTAGAGCTTATTTTCTCTGATTTACAGATTGTTTTTATACACATTTATGGTTTTATACAATGCTAAATTATCCGAATTACTGAGTACACATAGAAATCTTCCAAAGACATATGCCATTCTTTTCTTTTCTCAACCCCCCCCCCTTTTTTTAATTCTGAACGCTGGTTTAACCTGTTCATTCTTATCATAAAAAGTGTAAAGGAAAGCTTGTGACTCGTGTTTTTTCTGGGTTGCGTGTTCTCGAATACTGAGATCCAGGGATTGGGCCACATATATAAAATTCACAGGGCAGGGGATCTCAGTATGATATCAAAAACTATGCGTTTCTACAAGCATAATATCTTTATTATTTGTGAGTTCTTATTTCATATCAAAAACTTCTTTTGCTGGATCGTTTTTCGAAGTAAATTAAAAATTACCATATTTTAATTTAAAATTGTTTAATTCAGTGAGAATTATCTATTTTTAAGATATTTCCAGTTCTATTTCTGCACTTTTGAGATGAAAGGGGTTAGCTCCTTCTGTGGGTGCATATATGAGAGCATTCTTTAAACAAAAATTATCACTCCTTTCATACAGAAAGAATGGTTGCACCGGATTATGCGTATTCCATGAGTCCATGGAATAAAATGTACCATAAAATAGGGCAGATGGCCCCCTAAACACCGACATTTTAGAAACATACTGAACTTTATTGAAATATTTTAATACCAGTGGCTTACGCAGGAGTGGGCATAGAAATCCCGGGTCGCTCCCAATTTTTTATATATTTTTTAAACAATTACTTAAAAAATGTGTTTAGGTTTCCATGCTAAATATTTTTTTTAGTTCCAAATAATATTTTAAATAATAAAAATGTGTGAATTCGTTTACTTTATAAAAATATTTTTTTTAAAAGGTGTATTTAAATAATTTGTTATTTATTACTCATTTCGATTCTAGCTAAAAAAAAAAAAAAAAAAGAAAAAGAAAAAGTTAAGTTCGCAATCCTGCTTCGGAACCACCCTGAAAGAAAGAATTCTGATTGCACCACTATTTAGTACTAAAATGTTAGAAAGCCCGAAATTAGCACCCCTTACTAACATGCTTCTCTTATATGTATTGCTCCTCTACAATTATAAGAACACCCCCTTCCCCCCCCCCCCGCAAAAAAAGAGTTCAACTGCGCATAATAACATACTATACACCGGATCGTATCCCCCCATTGTACGACCCATATCAATAGAGCAGCAGATACTATTCCATCTCCATAACTGTAACGAAACATACGGATTCTTCCAAACCTCATCAAAACGAGACCATTCGGCGCGGCACAAACGAATTGCAACCAGAACATACTACTACTCAAATTTCAAACTGATTTTTCCCTCCCAACAGCGAGAATCCATAATACTTCCGGTATCTAGTAACGGAAAGGAACATACTATTACTCAAATACCGAAATTCATTTTTCTCCCTCCCGCAGTCTTGTATTCGAAGTTCGAACCTGGTCGATCCGAAATGCAAACTCGAAAGTCATTTCCCCCTTGAAACCGCGATCCGATATCCAGTAACCCCAGTAACAAATAACAGAAGATATTAGTACTCGATTACTGGAACCCGTTTCCCCTCTAGTTCGCCTCGCCTGGCAGTCTGTATTCGAAGTTCGAAGCTGCTCGATCCGAAACATCTTCGGATCGAGTAGTAACGATATCAACCGAAAAGTAACAATTCGTTACTTCGAGTCTGAGTGATTATCCGTATCTTAGTACCGAATACATGCGGTTTGCTTCAGCTCTACTCATCATTAATGAATAGCCAATCCATCAAGGAGCTCCGTGTTCCGTAAAAACGAAAGTTACAGCCAAATAACACTGTCAGGGCCGAAACGTTGACTGCGCTTTCAGCAGACCAGGGCTGGAATTGGAGAAGTGTCTTGATCGGGAAATTTGATTCCGCCATTTTGCTAAGCCACCACCAGAATAAATGCAACTTAAGTGCCTGGGTAGGCACCAATTTATGTAAAGAAGGTTATTTGGTTGAGCTGATTTAAATTTAAAGACTGCGTTGTGATACATGATAATCCAGGTACGAAATACACTTAGTTGCAATATAAAAAAGAGGCTTTAAATACTTGAAACTATTTTATTAAACATATACTATTGAAACATTATTATAACGGCGGTGGTGGCTCAGCGAAAATAAAAATACATCCTATATGGACAGTGAAATTAAGGTGGAATCAGGGGCGGCCCTAGGGCCGGACAAACCGGACCCCTGTCCGGGGCGGCATTTTGGCTCGAATTTCAAAAATACATTTCGTATTAGTAAAAGAATATTCCTTGTTAAAAAATATTCCGAAGAATATCATTCTATATAACTTTACTAACTGATGTGCCCATCCGTCATTGATGGGTTTTAACTAACCGCACGAAATTTAGTTTGCATTGTAGTAGTACAAAAAAATGGAATTAACATACTGGCAGAAATATAGAAAGCAAAGTTATAACTCTTGTGTATTGTTCAAAGATTACAGAGTAACAAATTACTGAGACAAACTGTCAATAGAGAAAATATTTTACATTCAAAATTAACGTTTTCTTTTAGTGGATGAGCTTCCTACATCAAAAAGTCATTTAAAGTTGCAAAGAAGATGCTAGTAATGAATATTAAACTGAAAAGAGAATATCTGGAAAATTCTTTGTAATAGCAAGGAGCCGATATTTAACCCATTAAGCGCCAAAGCTCCCGTTACGAGAACATCTATTATATTTTTTTTTTCTTAAAATATTTTAACGCAATTTACGAAATACACATTTTATATAAACATTTACACTATAGGATGTGTTATGTAGTGTAAATGTTTATATAAAATGTGTATTTCGTAAATTGCGTTAAAATATTTTAAGAAAAAAAATATAATAGATGTTCCCGTAACGGGAGCTTTGGCGCTTAATGAGTTAACACTACAACGTCCGATTGAATAATATTTTGATGATTTTACTTGATGCGCGAAAAACTTTATCAAAGTTTACGTCATACCTCATAAATAATTCAAATTTGTAGAAAATTAAAAACCCGAAATTTTAATTTACTAATCGCCTACTATTTAACAACATTTCATTTCATCCCCTTTTGTCTGACCACTAGTTGTTTTCACGAAGTGGTTACACAGAATTTTTTCAAAATAATATATATATATATCAATGTTATTTAACTCAATCTCATCGATAGTAACTGAATTTTGTTCTATTAACTTTAGAAATTTTAATATTATGCCTGTAAAATTTTTGCACAATTTTCTCAAAATTAAAAAATTTAATAATTTAAAAAAAAAAGAAATCGACGTAATTTTTTAAGTCGAACAGCCACCTATTGTATTACCTCTAGACGCTAATCACGAGATGATCTGGTGAAAGATCCTAAATTAAAATTTAAGATAGTTTTATTTTTTTACAGTACTAGGGGCCAAGGCCCCCAGACTCGCTACGCTCGCTTTTCGTATGAGGCATTCGGCCCCTAATCAGGCTTATTCGTAAAAAAGACATAATTTCAACAAACAAAACCCGAAGATTGAATCAGATAGAATGTTACTGAGCTACACGTTGCTTGGTTCTTGCATCGAAGATATTTTGTTATGGGAATCCGTGTTGTACGGGTCCTGAGCTATACTCCACCTGGAGTGCGGACTCCGCTTATAATCGCTGGAAAAATTATTTGCACTCCTCAGAAACACAATGATATTTAATGTTGCCATTCAAAAGTTATATTAATTAGGAGCTAAAGCGTAATAAAATCAGAACATCTGTTTCAGCTGTATTTTTAATAATGTAAAACCTATTGGACACCTTGCGAATTTGCCACCCATGGCGATTTTTCATTATTTGGCGACTTGCGTACATGTAAAGTTAATAAAAGCTACGGAACAGATAGAATAGCCTGCCACCCATGGCGACTTTTCATTATTTGGCGATTTACACATGCTCACAACCTATATTTACTGTTCATTTAAGGTTACCGGAAAACCGTTATCTATATTTTCATTTACATAATCGTTTAAAGATTGGCGTACTTAACACCACGAATTATACCATCCCGTCGCGCTAGCAAATATCCAAAGTGTACTATAAAAGCTATAATCGCATAGTTAAAGCCGCCAAATATTTCTACTGGTAGCAAATAATTCAGCTGGACGAGAACCGGCTTTAAAATAATCTGCATTTTAATTATTTTTCATTTTCAAGATATTAGTTATTCTGTTTTGGAAAAACGAATAATCGCTAATTCTAAACTCCTGTTGTCTAAGCGAACTTAAAATTTGAAAATTGTCAACTTTGTGTAACACATTTTGAGTTACTTATTTCATATAGTTTTTATTTTGGCGTAAAATTGGCATTCTAACTCATGTTTGTAAATTTCACGCGATTCTAGATACTTGGAAACGCTTTGTTGCAAAGGAATGAATGATTTTATGCCAAATCTGGCAACCATTTGGTTTATTTTTTCAGTTTTTTATTAATATCTTCTAAAATAATTCGATTTTCGAAATTTAAATCAGCTTAGCAGGTTCCTCGGAATTTTTCGAATCTGTGGGCACCTTAGTCGAAACTCAAATCCCTACGGTTTAGGAGGAGTTAGGTCAACAAGCTTTGACAGCGCCAGCGGCCTTTACTTTTTATAGGATAGAGAGAAACAAAGCGATTAATACCTTAGACTGCAGATTTAATTTAATAAGTACACAATTATTTTAAATTTTTGCACGGCATAAATGAGTTAAAAGACACTCCTAAAAAGTGCTAATTAAACATTGTAACGCAGTGTTAACACTGTTTATAGTGTAAACAATTGGAGTTAATACTGACCGATAGGGAATCGGGGAATATAAACGCGCTTGATCTAGTAAATGAAATAGTGTCAGTTACGGCCTTCTTAGGCAAAAAGGAAAGCCCAATTGCTTGCTATTGCTTCGAGAATTTCGCTTTCTTTGCCGATAATTGTGGCAAGTACAGAGAAGAGTTTCTCAAAATTAAAGTTAACTAAAAATTTTTTATGATCCACAACTCTTCTAGATAGGTTAAATAATTTAACTACATTGGCTATCGAGCATGGATTAGTTGAAAAATTGATTTAAGAGAAAAAGTCAGGAATTTTGCGGAATTAAAAGTCAGAAAAAAAACTCTTTATTTTTCTCTCTTTCTTTTTCTTTTTTTTTTTTTTTTTTTTTACTTAATGTGTGGTTTTTAATAAATATGGTTTTTCTTATGCTGTGTTATGTTTGAAGAGCTATTCCATTTTTATAGGCATGAAAACAGTATCTGTGAACAATTTATTTTTTTTAATAGTAATTTTACTGTGGGGGCGGCATTTTATATTTTTGTCCGGGGCGGCAAAACTGTTAGGGCCGGCCCTGGGTGGAATCATTTTAAAAAATTACGCCAGCACAGAATTACACATTGGCGAGAAAAATAACTTGGCTGAGATTAATAGCGTCAATTCCAGAGCAACCCTAACAGTTAATCCAATAAAATTACAAATGACGTAATCGCGAGCGAATCAGTTTAAAGACGTCGGAATAGCAACAAATACTAACTCACGCCAGCAGGATGCCAAGAGGGCAAGCAGAAAATACGTTGATTTTGCAAACGGACGCAATGAAATCTATTTTTAGCACAACGACGCTAGAATGAAGAGACAAAAAGAAAAAGAGTAGTGCATACGGGAAAAGCGAAAATACAGATTTAAAAGACGAAATGACAGGAAAATGAAAACAGAAGTGATTTAGAATTCTTGAATTTGGATAGATTACATTAAAGAAAGCCAAAGTAAATGATTATTAAATTAGATATGTGATCTTCATCACAGGCTTGTCCTCCCACTTCTCTCTAGCTTTGACAGCTCTGTTTTATACAATTTCTTGCCTCTGGATTATCAATTTTTATTTCATGTTTTCAGTTTTTCAGTGCTTTTTTGTTATCATGTGCTACTACTTAATGTTTTACTTGGGATTCCATATTACGTAAGCTTAGCTATTTTATATTATATATATATATATACAGTGAAACCCCGATTTTACGTAATCCGTTTCGTACGTTATTTTTTGTCGGTCCCGAGAAATTCCTATTCCGATAATGTTGAAAATACCTCGATTCTACATCATTTACTCTTAATGTTTCCCGCTTGGTACGTCATACTAGACGAATTACCTTCAGAAATTTTGTCTTCTTTCACCCATAAAAAAAAAAAAAAAAAAATCAGAAGAACAAAAATACTTTCCATATGTTCAACTAGTTGTTTGTTACCAAAACCATTTCTTCCAGTCACCCCCTCCCTGTGAATGCCAGTAAATGTGTGTCTTCTATTGTGTGTCGTGACGAATGGACCCGTCCACCCACAATACCTTGGGTTGGGTTCAACTCAACCCACAGTGGAATGGACTGCCCCTCGTAAAGTTGCTACCTGCTCCCCTTTCTTGTTCTCAGAATTATCGCAGTACCACTGAGGAAAAATCGTCTGCCGTTAGCTATATCCTACTCCCGTGAATCAAAAGTAGGATGTCGAAAAGAAAATGTTTCTCTGTGGCCGAAAAGGCAGAAATAATTGTAAAAGCAAGAGTTTTCAAAGGAAGTAAAGTTGATCTCGCAAAATCACTCAGTATCGCATATTCTACGTTACAAGGCATCCTAAAACAAGAGGTCTCAGTGGAATTAAACTCTGAAAAACTGGGAAACTTTTCAAAAAAAAAAAAAGAAAAACATTGAAAACCTCTCCTTTTGAGGAACTTGAAAAGATTTTGTATGAGTGGTTCAAACAAGCCCGTACAGCCAAGATTCCAATCAATGGCTCAATTTTGAAAGAAAAGGCGCTTGAAATTTCTTCTCGTCTTGAAATACAGAATTTTACGGCATCCAATGGTTGGATCGACCGATTCAAAAAGAGGCATAATTTATCGTACAGGTTTATTTGTGGTGAGGCAAATGGAGTAAATACTGCTGTCGTTGAGGAGTGGATGGAAAAAAACATTACCTTCTATTTTGTGTAATTATTCACCAAATGACATCTTTAACGCCGATGAAACCGGACTGTTTTTTAATCTATTCCCTGATAGAACATAACGGTGAAAGGAGAAAACTGTCACGGTGGAAAGCTATCAAAAGTGCGATTAAGTGTTTTGTTATGTACCAATGTGGATGGAACTGAGAAGCTAACACCATTTGTGATTGGTAAATCCAAGAAGCCCCGATGCTTCAAAAATGTTAAAAGTTTGCCAACAGATTACAATGCCAACCAAAAAGCTTGGATGACACAAAATCTTTTTGAAGATTACGTAAGAAAATTGGATACGAAAATGCGCTTACAAAAGCGAAAAATAATTTTATTCGTGGATCAGTGCACTGCTCATGTTAATCTAAACTTAAGGCTGTTCTTCGAAAAAAAATAACTCTGTTTTTAGTCTTGGTATACATATTGAAATAAACTAATTGCACCATGGTCTCCAAAAAATTCCAGATGATTCTTAATAAGCTGCTTTACACACTGCGATAAGCGAAAACGCTGTGGCTTTTGTGAAATTTTCAGAAAAAATTCTTAAACATGGATCTGAGCTGCAAGATTTTTCGAAAGGTGACACGCTTTGCGAAAATTTCCGATTTTTAAGAATTTTTTCTAAAACTTTTGAAACCGATACAGATTGGCCTGTCTTCGCAGTATGTGATACAGCTTGTAAAGAGCCAGTTTCAAAATTTTGAAGTGCCTGGCATAATTAGTTTATTTGTAATTATGTACCAAAATCACATGATTTTTTCGAATAACACCGTTAAAGAACGTGCGTATGGAATTTTTCCCACCCAACTGTACCAGCTTACTTCAGCCTTGTGACTTGGGAATAATTCGATCCTTCAAAATGCATTATAGGAAGCAACTGGTAAGAAAAGCCCTTTCTGGACTTCATTCTGGTGAGTTTCAGGATGCTTGGAAAACGAAAATAAACATGCTAGAAGCTCTTCATTTGATCTCATCAGCGTGGAATAGTGTCGATAAAAAATGCATTTCAAATGCTTTTTTGAAGGGAGGATTTTCCAAATCTCACGTCGACGGTGAAGTGCCACCGGAAGAGCCCACTATGGAAGACTATAATAAAGAGGATGAATTTAAACTTGCAGACATCAATTTTGACGAGTACATTGATTGTGATGAGGATGTTACCGCTACTACAGACATTCAGAGTATTTCCGATTTGATTTCGCAGTATGAAAGTGAGGACGATATTGATGAAGACTCAGATAGTGAAGATCCAGAAGAAATCATGCCTTCTTCGGCAGAGGCCATTGCGAGTTTAAATACCTTAAAGAAATTTTTAACCAGACATGAAAGTCAAGAAACAAATTTGCAAAAACTTGCATGTATTGAAAAAAGTATATGTGAAATTACACTTGAAAGGAAAAAGCAGTCAAAAATAACAGATTTTTTAAAAATAATATGGCATTGGTAAGTTTTTTTGTGTGTTTGTTTTCTTCATTTTTTTTTTCTATTGGACCCCGATTATACGTTTTCCCGTTTCGTACGTTTTTTACCACTGTCCCGTGAAAAACGTAAAATCGAGGTTCCACTGTATATATAATAAAAAAGCTAAACTCACGTATCAAGGAATCATTCTACTGCAGCTTCTATATATATATATATATAAACTCGGCTGTTCGAGCCTCGTCAGGGGGAGACACCCCCCCTGAACCCCTCTAATTTTTTAGTTTCATTATTGCAATATTAAAACGATATTAACTGACCATGCCATTTTATCTCTCACCCCTTTTTCTTTTTCTTTCATTCTTCCTTTACATTTATTTCATCGACTGGAAGTAAGAAGGGTTTCCTGATCTTTCCTTTCAATTACAGACATGGGTCGATGATAACTGAAGTAACTTATATAATTTTTAGTATCTATCTTAACACACAGAAAATTTTGTTTTTCGTTATTTGATATTGTTGAGAGAGCTTTAGTCGAGTAGTGTTGCTGTATTTCGCATGGTAACCCTATTGGCGAGTTTCGAAAAATTGTCCAGAGTGGATAAGAATCCCAGGCTGTTAGGCTTATGGTTAAAATTATTCTTTTTTCCACTTTCACATTCGCTAGCCCAGTGCCCGATGCGTTTACACCTTTTACAAGTTGTTCTTGATGCATCCTTAATTTTATTAGTCCATGTTTTATGATTCCATGTTTCGTAATTATCTTTATTCAGCGTTTCAATCCGCCAAGTTTCAGTCGCCATTTTGAGGATGAGTGATGCAGCCTTGAAACGAACGTTAAAAATCAGCAAATAAATAAATTAATCCATCTGGTGTCCATAACCTTTTAGAAATGTTAGCAGAGTTATGGCATAAACATAGTAAGAGTGGGATTTTAACATAACGTTTACTTTATTAAATTAGAACGGCAGAAACAGGCACAACACATAACAAGGTAACATCAAGAAGGAAAAAATATAGAAGAAGTAAAAAGAATGCGTGCGCGAGCACAGTTACAGTTAAGTAGATAAATGTTTATTGAGGGATACAGAATTCAGGAGTATAAAACATTGCGCGATAACAAATTAACCAATTCAATGTTCAACAATTTTCTTAAGCTGTTGAAATTTTTATGATTGTAACCAATTTATAGAAAAAATATATCTGATGCATATTCTAAAGCTTACGAAATATTGTAACAATAGATTAAAGCTGTTGTGAACTAATAGTATTTAAATAAATGTAAAATACTCAATATATGTATGTCGCATACTTTTATGTCGCATTTTTGGGACACATTTTTCGGACAATTTTCAATAAAGGGGGTGAGAGATAAAATGACATAGTCATTAATATCTATATAAACGATTTAGTAGATAGAGGTGCCTTCAGAGCGTAATGTCATTTTTATGAGTGTCACTGCAAAAGAACTATGTGTTATAATCCATATAGGTCGATTATAACACACAGGAATAGTGTAGCTTACTACTGCCGAAAAAATATTATGTGGACAACACATGACTTCCTTGGACGTCTATTAAATCAAAAATAGTTTCGACGCACTTCATCTAAACTTATTTTGTTTGAAAGAAATAAAATACCGCAGTAATAGTAAGGTTTAGCGATTTCTAGCCAAATATTTCCGATATCGCCAAGCTGTGTTCAATTTGAAAGACACTTAATTCGGCGATATTTCACCAAAAGCCGACAAGCTTGAGATAGTTCGCGAGATTTTGGGGATAGCCAAAGTTGTAATTGACCACAGACTTTCAATGAATTGAATGTATCCATACACCTTAAGGTATTTAAAGTCATTTGGCTGACCCTGTACATAAATTACCCAATTGATTGCAATAAATTAAGAGATGCACAGTTAGATGTAACAATAGTTCTAAACAAAAGTTCAAAATTCTACGGTTAAAAGTTTTAGAGTTATGCAAAATGCGAAATAATTTTTGGCGCCAAATTTCGCGAGATTTCAGAAAAACTCGCCAAAGTCAATGACAAATGGCGAGATTTTGGCCATGGACTAAACAATGACTGTCTGCAAATGTAATACATTGAAGGTGTGCATAGGCGTTAATGTATTGAAATTTTTTTGGGTAGTAGTGTAAATGAACTCTCCAGTAGATTGGAACCAAAAATCGACATGCCCAACTAGATGTTACAGCAATCTTATTTATCAAATTTCAACATTGTACGACTAATAGTTTTTGAGATTTGAGAGTTAAATACATACACACGCACACACACGTAAGACTCCAAGCTTGGCGACTTTTGGTATAATTCTTAAGGCAGGCACGTAACCGTGGTCGGACCATTACCTAACTATATGGTAGGATGGTATTGTGCTTGAAATGGATGAATGTACCTTAAATTGTCATTGACCGTAATGTATTGGAAATCTTTTGAGTGTTCCTGTAGCAGAACTACAAATGATAAAGACACGTTTTTCAATGAAGAAATTCATTTTGTAACCCTTAGCAGCATATATCACTTCTGAGTCGTTTGAAGTAGCCCAATACCTCTAAAATACGCTTTAATGAATTTCTGACCCTAGAGCGTAATGTATTTAAAATCTTTTGGGCGGCCCTGTAGATAAACTATATAGCCGACTGAACCGAAAGGGGAGGTTCACAACTAGATGTTACAACAATCCTGAATATAAAGTTTCAACTTTCTACGTCTAATGTTTTTGAGATATGCGAGTTTCATCAATTTCGGCCCATAAGCGTGATGTATTTCGAAATTTTGGACGGCCCCGTAGATAAGCTATCCAGTCGAATGGGAGCGAAAGAGGAGGTGCACAACTAGATGTTACAACAATGATATATATTCAGTTTCGACATTCTGCGTCTAATAGTTTTTGAGATATGCGAGTTTGATGAATTTCGAATCTTTTAGGCGGTCCTGTAGATAAACTATCCAGTCGATTAGGACCAAAAGGCGAGGTGCACAACTACATGTTACAGCAATCTTAAATATAAAATTTCAACATTCTACGACCAAAAGTTTTTGAGATATGCGAGTTATATATACATACGTACAGACGGCATGGAAGAACTGGTCAAAATATACTCGCCATTGATCAAAATGGGTTGCAGACGCATATATACAGGGTGTCCAGCCTTAATGTGACCCAATAGCTAATTCCCGAACCATTCGGTTTAGATATGCACTTCCAATTTGAAAAATGTTTTAAAAAAGGTAAAGAATGTTTTTATGTGCTTTTCGAACCAAAAAACCCATTTAGAAAAAAATTACAAAAATTAAATTTTTATACGGTCCCCAGGTCCTATCACTTATATTTAGGAAAAGATGCAGTACACAAAAACAAAGTAAACACAAAAAGTTTCATTTTATTACGATAAAAACTGACCAAGTTATGGAACTTTGAAAATCATACATTTCATCCATTTTCTTGGCCAATTTCAAGAAGCTAGTAAGGGACCGTCTCCAAAGTGAAATTAATTGGAACTCTGCCAGGAAACATTCGCTCTTGCACGTCACTCTTATGTAAATCGTTTTTAAATTTAAAAGTACACACATTATGTTAATATTACAATAACTGAGTACTTAAGAAACAAAATTTATTTTGTGTACGTGTAAAACATAGATAAAATAAAATATTTTGGACGAAGAAAACTTTTCAAAAGCAGTTCCAAAAACTTAGACTTATTTGCCTGCGGCTTCAGACTGATTTGCTGCGGTACTGATCATGGCAAACGTTAAAAATCTGTTGTGTAGTCGCTTGCAATTGCATACAGTCGTATTCTAATATTACGAATTCTAGTACAGGAGAACGAGATGTATACAAATAAAGAATACTGCGAAATGGTACTGTTGTATGGGCAGTGTAATCGAAATAAGAGAGAGGCGGCAAGACTTTATGCCATTAAATTTCCCAGTCGAAGACATCTATCTTATTGTACAATTGCCGGTGCTGTTCAACGTTTGTATAGAACTGGGAGTTGTCATAGACGTATTCCTTTGTCTCGTGCCACACCTTCAAGCTTGCGGATACCCGCTGAGGATGTTCTAGGATATGCCCTGGCTCATCCTGAAAGTAGTGTCCAGGATATTAGCAAAGCTTGTTCCTACTCAAAATCGACGGTGTGGAACATATTACAATATTACATACGTACGGTGCATTTCCTTATCGTCCAGTCCTGGCGCAGGAGCTAATGCCTGGAGACCAGTTGTATACATCTCGTTCTCCCATACTAGAATTCGTAATATTAGAATACGGCTGTATGCAATTGCAAGCGACTACACAAAAAATTTTTAACGTTCACCATGATCAGTATCGCAGAAAATCAGCCTGAAGCCGCAGGCAAATAAGTCTATTTTTTGGAACTGCTTTTGAAAAGTTTTCTTCGTCCAAAATATTTTATTTTATCTATATTTTACACGTACACAGAATAAATTTTGTTTCTTAAGTACTCAGTTATTGTAATATTAACGTAATGTGTGTACTTTTAAATTTAAAAACGATTTACATAAGAGTGACGTGCAAGAGCGAATGTTTCCTGGCAGAGTTCCAATTAATTTCACTTTGGAGACGGTCCCTTACTAGCTTCTTGAAATTGGCCGAGAAAATGGATGAAATGTATGATTTTCAAAGTTCCATAACTTGGTCAGTTTTTATCGTAATAAAATGAAACTTTTTGTGTTTACTTTGTTTTTGTGTACTGCATCTTTTCCTAAATATAAGTGATAGGACCTGGGGACCGAATAAAAATTTAATTTTTGTAATTTTTTTCTAAATGGGTTTTTTGGTTCGAAAAGCACGTAAAAACATTCTTTACCTTTTTTAAAACATTTTTCAAATTGGAAGTGCATATCTAAACCGAATGGTTCGGGAATTAGCTATTGGGTCACATTAAGGCTGGACACCCTGTGTATGACCGTGCATGCTACCTTAGGATGAGATGCATCGAAAATATTCTTAAAAGTAAGTTTAGAGGAATTAGTCAAAATCGGTTTTCTCGTCGAAATTTGGCGCCCGAAATTTTTCTGGATCACATTACTTCCTTATGCTCCATACAAGCAAGGAAGTAAAAAGTTTAAGAATCGCTTCTGCGTTTACAGAGATGCCATAGAGCGTAATCTAATTCTTGTGAGCCTCCCTGAAAAAGAACTACTTGTAAAATATGCATGAAAGATAGCCTATAATACACAGGCATGGTGTAGCTTTCTATTAGGGAAGAAAGTTTTAGAACGTTTAGAGTACTTAAAGCGATCTCCATTGAGCGAGATATATTAGAATTATTTTGAGCGTACCTGTCAAAAAACTATTTATGCTATTATATGCATGAAAGGTAGCCTGCATGTTAATCCAGGGAATAAGCTATTTTCATTCCAAATTTTACTCAAATCCGTTAAGTCGTATTTGCGTGATTGAGTCAAAAACATCCAAGCACACAAACATGCGAACATTTACATTCATTATATTAGTAGAATGACTTTCAATAAAGAGACATAATTGTCAAAACCAGTGCAATAAATACAGTATAATAATGCTTTTTAAAAATGTGTCAATAATATACTTTGGAACAATAGACTATACCTTTATTAAAAATGACTTTCAACAAAGCGACGTAATTGTTGGAATCAACGAAAAAATATTCGGTATAACAATGCTTTTTCAGATATGTGTCAATAATATACTTTAAAAAATTGTGGACTACACCTTTATTTAAAATGACTAACAACAAAAGGACGTAATTGTTGGAAATAATGCGAAAATACACGGTAAAACAATGCTCTTTAAGAAAACGTGTCAATAATATGCTTTAAAACAGTGGACTAAACCTTTACTTAAAATGACTTAGAACAAAGGGACCTAAATGTTCGAAATAATGCAAAAACACACGACATAACAATGCTCTTTAAGAATGTTGTGCCAAGGATATACTTTGAAACAGACCTCTATTAAAAAAGACTTTAACAAAGGAACGTAATTTTTCGAAATAATGCAGAAATACGCGGTATAACAATGCTGTTAAAGAATGTGGGTTAATAATATAGAGACACTGAACTATATTAAAAATGGCTTTCAAAAACGGGACCTAATTGCTCGAATTAATACAAAAATACACGATATAACAATGCTCTTTAAGAATGTGTGTCAATAATAAACTTTGAAACAAATTATTAAACATTTATTAAAAATGACTTTCAAGAAAGGGACGTAATTGCTGGAAATAATGTAAAAATAAATGGTATAATAATGATCTTTAAGAATATCTGTCAATAATAAACTTTGAAACAGTGGACTAAACCCTTATTTAAAATGACTTTCAGAAAAGCAACGTAATTGTTGGAAGTAGTCCAAAAATACACGGTATAAAAATGCTTTTTAGGAATGTGTGTCAATGATATACTTTGAAACAATTAACTAAACCTTTATTAAAAATGACTTTCAACGAAGAGACGTAATTGTTGGAAATAATGCAGAAAAATCCGGTAACACAATGCTCAAGAATACCCTTTGAAACAATGAGATAACCTTTGTTAAAAATGGCTTTCAACAAAGGGACGTAATTGTTGGAAGTAGTTCAAAAATACACGGTATAACAACGCTTTTTAGAAATGTATGTCAATGATATACTTAAAAACAATTAACAAACCTATACTAAAAATGACTTTCAACAAAGAGACGTAATTGTTGGAAATAATGCAGAAAAATCCGGTATAACAATGCTCAAGTGTACCCTTTGAAACAGTGAAATAACCTTTATTAAAAATGGCTTTCAACAAAGGAACGTAAATGTTGGAAATAATGTAAAAATACACTGTATAACAATGATGTTTAAGAATGTCTGTCAATAATAAACTTTGAAACAGGGGACTAAACCCTTATTTAAAATGACTTTCAGAAAAGCAACGTAATTGTTGGAAGTAGTCCAAAAATACACGGTATAACAATGCTTTTTAGGAATGTGTGTCAATGACATACTTTGAAACAATAAACTAAACCTTTATTAAAAATGACTTTCAACAAAGAGACGTAATTGTTGGAAATAATGCAGAAAAATCCGGTATAACAATGGTCAAGAATAAATACCTTTTGAAACATTGAAATAACCTTTATTAAAAATGGCTCTCAACAAAGGGACGTAATTGTTGGAAGAAGTCCAAAAATACACGGTATAACAATGCTTTTTAGGAATGTGTGACAATGATATACTTTGAAACAATTAACTGAACCTTTATTAAAAATGACTTTCAACGAAGAGACGTAATTGTTGGAAATAATGCAGAAAAATCCGGTATAACAATGCTGATGAATACCCTTTGAAACAGTGAAATAACCTTTATTAAAAATGGCTTTCAACAAAGGGACGTAATTGTTGGAATTAATACAAAAATACACGGTGTAACAGTGTTCTTTAAGAATGTGTGTCAATAATAAACTTTGAAACAAATTATTAAACATTTATTAAAAATAGCTTTCAAAAACGGGACGTAATTGTTGGAAATAATGCAGAAATATACGGTATAACAATGCTGTTTAAGAATGTCTGTTGAGAATACCCTTTGAAACAGTGAACTAAACCTTTTTTAAAAAATGGCTTTCATCAAAGGGCGTAATTGTTGGAAATAACGTAAAAATACACGGTACAACAATGGTCTTTAACGACGTGAGTAAATAATAAAATTTGAAACAATTAACTAAATCTTTATTAAAAATGACTTTCAACGAAGAGACGTAATTGTTGGAAATAATGCAGAAAAATCCGGTATAACAATGCTGATGAATACCCTTTGAAACAGTGAAATAACCTTTATTAAAAATGGCTTTCAACAAAGGGACGTAATTGTTGGAAGTAGTTCAAAAATACACGGTATAACAATGCTTTTTAGAAATGTATGTCAATGATATACTTAAAAACAATTAACAAACCTATATTAAAAATGACTTTCAACAAAGAGACGTAATTGTTGGAAATAATGCAGAAAAATCCGGTATAACAATGCTCAAGTGTACCCTTTGAAAGAGTGAAATAACCTTTATTAAAAATGGCTTTCAACAATGCTCAAGTGTACCCTTTGAAACAGTGAAATAACCTTTATTAAAAATGGCTTTCAACAAAGGGACGTAATTGTTGGAAATAATGTAAAAATCAACAGTGAAATAACCTTTATGTCAATGATATAATTAAAAACAATTAACAAACCTATATTAAAAATGACTTTCAACGAGACGTAATTGTTGGAAATAATGCAGAAAAATCCGGTATAACAATGCTCAAGTGTATCCTTTGAAACAGTGAAATAACCTTTATTAAAAATGGCTTTCAACAAAGGGACGTAATTGTTGGAAATAATGTAAAAATACACGGTATAACAATGATGTTTAAGAATGTCTGTCAATAATAAACTTTGAAACAGGGGACTAAACCTTTATTTAAAGTGACTTTCAACAAAGGGACGTAATTGTTGGAAATAATGTAAAAATACACGGTATAACAATGATGTTTAAGAATGTCTGTCAATAATAAACTTTGAAACAGGGGACTAAACCTTTATTTAAAGTGACTTTCAACAAAGGGACGTAATTGTTGGAAGTAATACAAAAATACACGGTATAAAAATGCTTTTTAGGAATGTGTGTCAATGACATACTTTGAAACAATAAACTAAACCTTTATTAAAAATGACTTTCAACAAAGAGACGTAATTGTTGGAAATAACGCAAAAAAAAAATCCGGTATAACAATGGTCAAGAATAAATACCTTTTGAAACATTGAAATAACCTTTATTAAAAATGGCTCTCAACAAAGGGACGTAATTGTTGGAAGAAGTCCAAAAATACACGGTATAACAATGCTTTTTAGGAATGTGTGACAATGATATACTTTGAAACAATTAACTGAACCTTTATTAAAAATGACTTTCAACGAAGAGACGTAATTGTTGGAAATAATGCAGAAAAATCCGGTATAACAATGCTCAAGAATACTCTTTGAAACAGTGAAATAACCTTTATTAAAAATGGCTTTCAACAAAGGGACGTAATTGTTGGAATTAATACAAAAATACACGGTGTAACAATGTTCTTTAAGAATGTGTGTCAATAATAAACTTTGAAACAATTAACCGAACCTTTATTAAAAATGACTTTCAACGAAGAGACGTAATTGTTGGAAATAATGCAGAAAAATCCGGTGTAACAATGCTGATGAATACCCTTTGAAACAGTGAAATAACCTTTATTAAAAATGGCTTTCAACAAAGGTACGTAATTGTTGGAATTAATACAAAAATACACGGTGTAACAATGGTCTTTAAGAATGTGTGTGAATGATATACTTTGAAACATCAACTATATTTAACATCGCTTTCAACAAAGGGGCGTAATTCCTGGAAATAATGCAGAAATATACAGTATAACAATGCTCTCTAAGAATGCGTGCTAAGAATGTACTTTGAAATAGTGAACTAAACCTTTATTAAAATGGCTTTCAACAAAGGGACGTAATTTTTGGAAATAAAGCAAAAATACATAGTAGAACAATGGTCTTTAAGATTGTGTGTCAATAGTAAACTTTGAAACAGTTAACTAAACCTTTATTAAAAATGGCTCCCAACAAAGGGAAGTAATAACTGGAAATAAAACAAAAGTACGCGGAATAAAAATTGTCTTTAAGAATGTGAGTCAATAATAAACTTTGAAACAAATAACTAAACCTTTATTAAAAACGACTTTCATCAAAGGAACGTAATTGTTGGAAATAATGCAGAAAAACACGGTATAAGAATGCTCTTTGAGAATGTGCCAATAATAAACTTTGAAACAGTTAACTAAGCTTTTAACAAAAATGATTTACATCAAAGGGACGTAATTGTGCCAATTAATACAAAAATAGATAATATAAGAGTGCTCTTTAAGAATATGTGTTAATAATAAACTTTGAAACAAATTATTAAAGATTTATTAAAAATGGCTTTCAATAAGGGACGTAATTGTTGCAAATAATGTAAAAATACACGGTATAACTATGATCTTTAAGAATGTCTGTCAATAATAAACTTTGAAACAGTGGACTAAACCTTTATTTAAAATGACTTTCAACAAAGGGGCGTAATTTTTGGAAGTAATACAAAAATACAAGCTATAGCAATGCTCTTTGAGTATGTGCCAATAATAAACTTTGAAACAGTTAAGTAACCTTTAAAAAAATGATTTTCAACAAAGGGAGGTAATTGTTGGAATTAATACAAAAATACGCGGTATAACAATGCTCTTTAAGAATGTGTGTCCATAATGAACTTTGAAACAAATTATTAAACATTTATTAAAAATGGCTTTCAACAAAGGGACGTAATTGTTGGATATAATGTAAAAAGACACGGGGTAACAATGTTCTTTAAGAATGTGTCAATAATGAACTGTGAAACAGTTAATTAAACTTTTAACAGAAATGACTTTCAACAGAGGCACGTAATTGTTGGAATTAATACAAAAATACACGGTATAACAATGGTCTTTAAGAATGTGTGTCAATGATATACTTTGAAGCATCAACTAAACCTTTATTAAAAATCACTTTCAACAAAGGGGCGTAATTCCTGGAAATAATGCAGAAATATACAGTATAACAATGCTCTTTAAGAATGTGCGTTAAGAATGTAGTTTGAAACAGTGAACTAAACCTTTATTAAAATGGGTTTCAACAAAGGGACGTAATTTTTGGAAATAAAGCAAAAATACACAGTATAACAATGGTCTTTAAGATTGTGTGTCAATAGTAAACTTTGAAACAGTTAACTAAACTTTTACGAAAAATGGCTTTCAACAAAGGGACGTAATTGTTGGAAATAATTCAAAAAACCCGGTACAAGAAAGCTCACGAATATGTGTCAGTAATGCACTTACGTAGAATATAACAATGCTTTTTAAGAATCTGTCAATAATAGACTTTTAAACAATGGGCTAAACCTTTAAAGAATAACATTAAACAAATGGAAGTAACTGTTTGAAATAGATGTAAAAGTATGGATTAGAGGGCTTGTACACTGGATTAATGTATAGACTGCCTTTCATGCATTATCGTAAATGGTTTTTCTACAGGGATAAGAATTTTAATTCATCACTGTAACTACCACACCGAAACTGATTTTTTTTTTTTTTTTTTTTTTTTTTTTTTTTTTTTTTTCACTGAGAGAGAGCTGTGCTATTTCTGAATAATATGGGCTACCTTTCATATATATATCAAAATTTTACAGGGTCTCTCGTAAAAAATACATAATATTGGAATCTGCGTAACCATTGACCCGATTCTAAAAAAAAAAAAATTCAGATGCCTTATTCCCGAGTACCACACGCTAAAATTCATGCATATAGCGTAGATATTTCTTTTAATGGAATAGTCAAAATAATTCAAATGCTATATGCTCTGGGGTATCTGTGACTACTGAACTGATTCTCAAACTTTTTTCACCAATAAAAAGCTACACTATTCCTGAATATTATATACTGCCTTTCATGCAGGTATATATAGACATATATACATAATTCTTTTTCAGGGAAACTCATAGGAATCTATGCTCTTTGGGCATTTAAGTAACTGCAGAACTGATTCTTAAACTTTTTACTTCCTTGTACGCAGAGGCGTAGCTAGGGTTACCAGCGCCCGGGGACAACTGAAGATTTTGCGCCCCCCCTCCACCTCCCCCTAAAAAGGGAAAGGGCAAACCCATAAAAGTTCTTAAGAAAACTGTAATATCTGAAAATTAAAAAAAATTTTAAATAAAAAAAGTGATTAAAAAATACAATTATTTAAAATACGTTAAATCCCCCACCCCCTTCCTCTCTTGATTGCATTTTGGCTTGTTTGCCGATTACAGCTACTTTCTTTTAACATCAAAACCTTCTGTACCATTTGTCCATAGAACGCCATACCATTTACCCACAGAAGCCCATTATCAACGTAATTCGTTATGTGAAAAAAGTGATAGAAATAATCTGAGGACAAGTTTTAAGAATAAAACATTTTAATTCATTAACTGACAATTTTCTATTTTTTTTTTTTTAAATTCCCTTTTAACTCTCCACATTCAGGCGGGCTTTAGTCCCTACCATTGGGGGGTGGGCATATGTCAGTGATACAAAAATGTTTTATCCTTCTTCAGCAGTCGAATTAACTATATTTAATATTTATGTCAGGTCAAAACTAATTTATACTTGCTTTACCATGTATCTCGTCTAGTGATTTGCACTTCGATAGATTATGCACACCAGCTAATAATGGATGTACGTATGATGGCATTTATTTTCTACAATTCGAATATTTTACTGACCCGATTACCAAACGGATCAAAATGAATTTTTTTCGGGCTTTTTTTTTTCTGGCATTTGAAATATAAGACATTTTGAATTCTTTTCCAGTTACTGATATCAACTTTTTTTTTCCGAGAAGATGCTCAAAACTTTTATTTCTTGCATTATTACTTGTAAAAATATAATTAAAAGAACAACCTTAAGCACTGAAAAATTTTAAACACGCATTTTTATTTCAAAAAATCATAATTAGCATTCAGCAATATAGAAAACTGCAAAAGTACAATATTTCTTACCTTAACTTGAAGGTTCTCTTGGGAAGGAGAACCAGAAACGCAGACTTTAAAGCAGTTTCTATTTAAATATGCAGCTTTTTAAAAAGACGAGTACAGCAGATTATTACTATATAAGGAATGAAAGACTAAGTAGAAACATATGAGAAAAAAATATCTCACGTTGACATTCAGTTCTCTTCAAATGTCCCCGAATTACGAGAGAGCATCCAGACAGTGGCGGCTCGTGGGTTATTTAAATGGAGGTTCACAAAACAAATGTCGAAAATTAAATAGGCAGATACAACGCACCTTACAAATTAAAATATATTTGCGTTTCCAGCAGTTAAAGGAAAACAATGCACGCAACTGAAAGAAAACAAGTAATATTTTGTCTTACATTTCGTCACCAAGATAAGTGTTAGCAAAGGTACAAGTCTTGATTCATTTTATTTCAATTTTTTGTCAAAGGATAGTATTGAAAATTGTCCCTGCTTTAGCTCCGAAACACTTCTTTTGCTCCCATCTTAATTATTTACACTAGTTTCTAAAAAAAAATATTTTAGTGGAAAAAGGATAGAAATGAAGAAAATAATAAGAAAATGAAATAAAAATGGATTAACTAACCGAACGTAACAAACCAAGGGAAAATCCGGAAGAGATAACCGCAAAAAATGTCCCTTGTCCACACCGAAAATGTGCGAACGGAATGATATCAGAAGAGCCGTACTGCTTCTCAATTCTCTCCGCTTCTGTTCTCAGAGAGCGGATCAGAAGGGAATTTTTCCGTTCGCACGAGCGATCGATTAAAGGCTGTATTCTAGAACCTACACTACAGTGCGTTAGCCATAATAAGAGTATTTTAATAATAGTGGGGGAAGAGAGTAAAACTGACGTTTTAAATTCACAAAAATCTAGAAGTGTACTTAATATTTAAAAAAAAATAATTTGTCAATGTGTTTATTTTATATTAGCTGAAGTACCCGCCGTTGACGGGTTAGTATAAAAAAAAAAAAAAAAAAAAATGAATGCAAATTTCAAAAAGCAAGAACTTTCGTTAGCATTGTAGGAGTACACAGAATGGATGTAGAATGTTGCCAAAGTAAAGAAAGCGAAGTTATAATTTTTATGTATATTGTTTATTTGCCAGGAGAGGACAGCTCGCGTCACTGAATGTGTCGCTTAGAGCTACATATGCGTCCTTCCCGGAATTTCCCGCCACAATTTGGAACCTCATCAGAAGGTGGGGGGGGGCAGGGGGGCTTCTGAATATTGGCACCCCTCGGAAACTGCTAGCGACCGCTGAGAGGACTTTCGGAACCAAGGATTTAACGTGTACGTACACCGCATGTACACTGTGGTCTTTAGTGGTATGCCGGTATCGAACCCTCAACCTACCGGTTACGAGTCCAACGCCTTAACCACTGGGCTACCACGGCCCTATGTACATTGTTAAAATATTACAGGTTAGAGAGTAACTTAGTAATATTATTTCATTCGCTTTAGTCGTAATTATGTGATGAGCGGACGAATATTTCCGCATATTGAAATAATTTTCGCAAAATCTCAAAATCTAATCAACATTTTTGTAAAATTGGAACCCTAGAATTTAAGTTGAGTTGAAACCTATCAAATCACCAAATTTCGTTTCATTCTCTGCAGTCTTTATTTCGTGATGCTGGAACAAAAATTTCAGCATTTTAAAACGATTTTCACAAAATCTCAAAATGTAATCAAAATATTTTTTTAATTCAACACCTATAAATTAAGATTAGCAACTACCTATCATATCACCAAATTTCGTATTAGTCGTTATTACGCGATGCTTGAAGAAATATAACCGCATTTTGAGAGAATTTTCACAAAATCTCAAAATCTAATCAAAATGTTTAAAAAATTGGGGACCTATACTTTATGTTGAGCAACATCATGTGACAAAATTTCATATCATTCGCTTTAGTCATTATTATGTAATGCGTGAACAAAAGTTCACTCAGTTTGAAACAATTTTCGCAAAATTTCAAAATCTAATCAAGATTTTTTAAAAATTCGACGACAATGTTTTAAGTTGAGTGACCACCAATCATGATACCAAATTTCATTTCAATCGCTTCGGTCGTTTTTACGTGATGCTGGAACACAAATTTACGCAGTTTGAAAGGATTTTCACAAAATCTCGAAATCTAATGAAGATTTTTTAAAAATTCGACGCTTATGTTTTAAGTTGAGTGACCATCTATCATGACACCAAATTTCATATCATCGCTTCACTCGTTTTTACGTGATACTTAAACAAAAAAGCGTCACGGACAGAATGACAGACAGACAAACTTTTTTTAAAATTTTTGAATTCCAAGAAGTGTACAGAAAAGTCTAATTTTATTTATATAGATATTTTACTTTGGGGCTTCACGTACTCATCTCCTCAAATGGATGAGCCGCCACTGCATCCAGAACGTAATTTATGACTCAAGTACCGGATGATAGTACATAATAGGTGGTCTACGCGTAGACATGATGAATACACTGAAACCTCTGGACGATAGTCTTCCGGCAACAAGGTAACTGAGGAGTCAAAAAATTTACGACTGATTTCTTGCACTTTCTAGATAAACATACACGGGTTATTGAAAAATATTTTGCCTCATGTTCAATTTGAAGACTGAACTGTGGGCCACAGCTTTAATGATTCCAGCTTTGATTTTTGATAATGATTGTATAAAGAATAAATTTTTATTAATGAATGTTAAAAATCAAGTTTAAATTTATCTAAAATACAAGATTGTTTAAATAATTTAAAAAGAATAATTTTACACTAGTATAGTGATCGGTGAATCTTTTATACGTTCTTATTAGAAATAATACTGCATTTTATTATACTAATAAGAGTTATATTAAAAGTTGCGTTATTAATTACCAAACGGGTGGATCGTACACAGGAGCGCCCCGACACAGTAAGCAAGATAAGCAAGGGGCGCCATCTTCGGAGAGGCGCTATTTTGAACTCAAAACTGAGAAAAACTTTATCTGAATTTAAGAGAGTATTTTGGGTTTGAGAATGCCATTCTCTATTACCGATTAATCATATATATAGGCTTTTTTTTTTTTACCATGGCTAATGCATAAAAGTTTGATTTGTAACACCATAAATATCCAAAACGAAATCCTCCAAGATCATTCTAAAAGTTTGGGAAAACTTGAGTAATGTTTTGACCTTGATAAAATACTGTAAACAAGAATTCTGGAACATCCTAGGAATATAGTCAGAGACAGAAATGGCCAAATATAAAAAACGCAGTTACACGACACAGAAGCCCTCAAGAGAGAAGAAAAAAGGAATGGGGAAGCTGAACTCGATTTCCAAAGAAAATCTTCTGAAATAGCTACAAACATTTCCTGTACAAGTCATTGTGAAAAGTTTGATTATAACTTTATAAAAAAATTCATTTGTGATTGTTCTATTTTTTTTTCTTTTTCTGTCAACAAATAAAAATACAAACACAACTCCTTTTTTTTTCTTCTAAAATTTCGTAACATCGATTTGGCGCCCCTTTGGTGCTGCGCCCGGGGACAGATGTCCCCCCTTGCCCCCCCCTAGCTACGCCACTGCTTGTACGGAGTATAAGGAAGTAATGTGATCCCGAAAAATTTCGGGGGCCAAATTTCGAAAAAAAACCCCGATTTTGACTACCTCTAAACTTACTTTTAAGAATATTTTCCATGCATCTCATCCTAAGGTAGGATGCACGATCATATAAACGCGTCTGCAACTCATTTTGACCAGCGGCAAGTCTATTTTGGCCAGTTTTTCCATCCCGTCTGTACGTACGTACGTACGTATGCATGTAACTCGCATATCTCTAAAACTATTGGTCGTAGAATGTTGAAATTTTATATTTAGGGTTGTTCTAACATCTAGTTGAGAACCTCCCCTTTCGGTTCAGTCGGCTATATAGTTTATCTACAGGGCCGCCCAAAAGATTTTAAATACATTACGCTGTAGTGGCATAAATTCATTAAAGCGTATTTTAGAGGTATTAGGCTACTTCAAACGACTCAGAAGTGATATATGCTGCTAAGGGTTACAAAATGAATTTCTCGTTAAAAGAAGTGTCTTTATCATTTATAGTTCTGCTACAGGAACACTCAAAAGATTTCCAATACATTACGGTCAATGACAATATAAGGTACATTCATCCATTTCAAGCACAATATCGTCCTACCATATAAGTTAGGACTCCTAAGACGTGTCCGACCACGGTCACGTGCCTCCTTCAAGAACTACGCCAAAACTCGCCAAGCTTGGCGACTTTTAGTGTACGTGTGTACGTATTTAACTCTCAAATCTCAAAAACTGTTAGTCGTAGAATGTTGAAATTTCATATATAAGATTGTTGTAACATCTAGTTGTGCATCTTGATTTTTGTTGCTATCTACTAGAGAGTTTATTTACAGGACCACCGAAAAGAATTTCAATACTTTAATGTCTATGGACATCTTCAATATAATACAACTGTAGACAGTCATTGTTTGGCTCATGCCCAAAATCTCGCCGTCTGTCACCGACCTTGGCGAGTTTTGCCGAAATATTTATTTGCCAGGAGAGGACAGCTTGCGTCACTGAATGTGTCGCTTAGAGCTACATATACGTCCTTCCCGGAATTTCCCGCCACAATTTGGAACCTCATCAGAAGGTGGGGGACTTCTTAATATTGGCACCCCTCGGAAACTGCTAGCGACCGCCGAGAGGACTTTCGGAACCACGGATTTAGCGTGCACGTACATTTGCCGAAATATTGTAAAATTTGGCGATAGTCATTGTTGAGTCCATGCTTAAAATCTCGCCGGTTGTCGTCGACCTTGGCGAGTTCCGCCGAAATATCGCCAAAAATTATTTCGTGTTTTGTATAACTCTAAAACTTTAACCCGTAGAATTTTGAACTTTTGTTTAGAACTATTGTAATATCTAACTTTTTTCAATATCTTTTTTGACTGCAATCGACTGGGTAATTTATTTACAGGGTCAGCCAAATGACTTAATACATTAAAGTGTATGGATGTATTCAATTCATTGAAAGTGTGTGGTCAATTACTACCTTGGCTATCCCCGAAATATCGCCAAATAAAGTGTCAGAAATGAAATCTTTCACATTGAACTCAGCTTGGCGATATAGAAATATTTGGCTAGAAATAGCTAAACCTTACTATTACTGATATTTTATCTCTTTCAAACAAAATAAGTTTAGATGAAGTGTGCCGAAAATATTTTTGATTTAATAGATGTGCAATGAAGTCATGTATTGTACACATCAGATTTTTTCACTAATAGAAAGATACAATATTCTTGAGTATTATAGACTAGGCTGCCTTTCATGCATGCTGCAAAAATAATTCTTTAACTGGGACACTCAAAACAATTATAGTATATTTAAACTGTATGGTGATCTCTCTAACTACTGAATCGATTCTAAAACTTTTCTAACTGGTAGAAATGCACTGAGTATTTCATACTGCCTTTTTATGAATGTATCACAAATAATTAATAATCACAATCACAACAAATAATCAGAAATAAGAGGGACACGTAAGTACATTACATTATGCTCTGTGGGCATCTCTGTAACCACTGAATCGATTCTAACATTTTTACTTCCTTGCACGGAGTATAAGGAAGTAATGTGATCCCGAAAAATTTCGGGGGGCCAAATTTCGACGAAAAAACCAATTTTGACTACCTCTAAATTTACTTTTAAGAATTTTTTTCGTTGCATCTCATCATACGCTAGCATGCACATTCATATAAATGTGTATGCAACTCATTTTAACTAACGGCCAGTCAATTTTGACCAATTTTTCCATGCCGTCTGTACGGCATGGAAAAGCTGGTCAAAATAGACGTACTTAAAATGTACGTATGTATGTATGTTACTAGCATATCTCAAAAACTATTGGCCATAGAATGTTGAAACTTTATATTTAGGATTGTTCAAACATCTATTGTGCACCTCCCCTTTTGGTCTCAATCGACTGGATAGTTTATATACAGGACCGCCCAAAAGATTCGAAATAAATTGCACTCTATGGGCTGAAATTCATTAAACTCTCATATCTCAAAAGCTATTAGACGTAGAATGCTGAAATTTTATATTTAAGATTTCTGTAACATGTAGTTGTGCACCTCTCCTTTCGGTTCCATTCGATTGGATAGTTTATCTACAGGGCCGCCCAAAAGATTCTAAATACATTACGCTCTGTGGGCTGAAATTCATTAAAGTGTATTTTAGAGGTATTAGCAGTGTGTAGTGCTAAAGATGTTTTTCCCGGAACACCCGACTCCACGTGGGGGGGGGGGGACAAATTTATAACAACTAATAATAAAACCCTGCTTTTTTATGTCAGTAATCAATATATAAGAGAGTATGGATAATTTTGAAAAAAATCTTTATTGACCAAACAGAGTGTACAGTTAAGTATAATTTTAGTCTAAAGCGATGTAAAATTTTTTGGGATAGGATAATTAATTTTAAAAAGTTCATTTTACCTATCTGAGGTGTATAATAAAGCAGAACGTTACCCTATAACTATCCTTGGGGAGGCTGAAGCTTCTTAGTCCCTACCCTGGATCCGCCACTGACTGGTCAAGTCGGTTGTCACAAATTTCATTGCCTGCAATGGTTTTAACATCTGCACCGCGTTTAACATCTTGTTCATTTTGTTATCGACATTGATTCTGAGAGTCTGATAGTTCTATGTATTTTATTATTTGCATCCATGACCGTGATGTTTATTTTCTTCTGAACAGAAAATGCAGGGGATTGAATTTCTAATCTACTAGACCCAGTTATCAGTTCATTGGGATAATTTCACTATAAAGGCATTCATAGAATTGGGATAGGAATATTGCTAGTGTGAGCAGGCTATATAAGAATTTCTCTTTTTTTTTAACATTCACCACAACAAATAATAATCTTATTTGGGTTCCAGAACGCCGTTCCGGCTGTCAAAAAAGTACCAGAACGTCGTTCCGGTGCGTTCTGGCCCCACTACACCCCTGGGTATTAGGCTATTTCAAACGACTCAAGTGATGTATGCTGTTAAAGGTTACAAAATGAAATACTCCATCAAAAAAAGTGTCTTTATCACAACACCGTTCTACCATATAGTTAGGTAATGGTCCGACCACGGTCACGTGCTTCACCCAAGAATTACGCCAAGCTTGGCAACTTTTGGTGTATGCATTTAACTTTTCAATCTCAAAAACTATTCGTAGAATTATGCAAGTAAAATATGGTCTTGCATTCAACATGGTTTTTGAATTCTCTTTCTGGATAATCACCATTTGAACTGTATCACTACTGCAGCTATAATCAAACATCCATTTTTTCCTGCTGGCTCTTCTAAAAATGGGTTTGACATCGAATTCTTTTACTGACTCCAGTGCTCTTATATATCCATTTGATAATCAATTCAGAAGTGAGTTACGCTATTCATAAGTGAAACAGTACATAATTCTGCAAACCACAGTAAGTTATTTTAGTTAAAACTTCCTCGGATTATCCACAGATAATCTGCTGCCCTGAACTATACACCAGAAATTATGATACATTAATGAACTTACATGAAAACAATCATCTGCAGTACTAAACAGAAAGAAAAGACTTACCTTTAAAAAATCCAGAATATGATTAGGTTGATAAAATTATTTTCATAACCCTGATATCAAAAATCGCAAAAAATTCATTACTAGCTGTAAAGTCTTTAAATGACATCCAGAATATACACAAATTTATAAAAGTCACGCATATAATCTGATTACTCTTGCAGAACATTTTGGTCACAAACTTCTAAAACACTTTTTTGCAAAAAATAAACCTTGCCCAACTTACTTCTTAAAAATAAATTTTTTTCTATGTATTTTCCACATTTTTTTTATGTACAGTACACTCCCACAAATCCCTATAATCCACCATACAATGTAAAGTATTGGTTTACATTTTCAGCTGTAAACAAATAACTTTACATTGCAATTTTAGTTCATAGAGTGAAACACAGGTGAAAGTTTTGTTTGCTGAAAGTGAAATGACTAGAATAAGAAGTTCTCTGCAATACTATCAGCTAATTTATAATCATAATTAAAATAACTACTTGTTGAAAATTCAGCATTATACATCATTGATGTAACCCATACCAAAGTGATTCTGACACAGAATCAAAGAAATAAAATTCCTTGATGAAGGGTTTAAAATTGGGAAGAATTATATTACTTTTCTTACCAAAACAATATTTTATTTTTGTACAAGAAGCTGCATTTTCACACAAATTTTCAAGTTAAATTTCTAACAAATGTAAAAATTTAAAACAAACCACTATAACATTAATGTTTAAAAACTTTAAAAAATATCAATTATTAATTTTCATCTTTGCACTTGAAATATGATATTTTATATATTTTAAATAATTATGTATATTTTATTGCTATGCGTATATGTATTATTTGTGTATGCTTAAATTATTTACTTTCAATAGTTGATAAGTTGAGTTACCATTGAAAAAATACTTGACGTTAAAATTTCTTAGACGTCATCTTTTAACGTCTATTTACACGTGATTAGATTAATCAATTTGCTCTAAATCTGCAAAAGAAAAATGTAAACAATGACCTATAATCCGCACAACCTTTGGGCAAAACTTTTGTGAATTAGAGGGAGTTGATTGTCATTAAAAAAAAATTCCATGTTTGTATATTTTTGGCTTTATTTTATCTTTAATTTTGGATAGGGATGGACAAATAATTGCACACAGGCGGCCAAATATACCTAGAAAATGTCTTACTACCATTTTTAGGAAATATAACGAAGATTTTAAGACAGAATAACATAACTACCACTATCAGTAAGTATACTATCTACTATCACTATCAGTAAAGCTTGCAATTTCAATAATCAGGAGTAAAAATCACTAGTTTTAAAAACTAAAAATGTAGAATGACTCCACTAGACTTCCCGAACACCTCATCATTTAAACAAATTTGATTCAACTAAATCTTATGTAGTGTTCAGATGCTAGTGCACTTCTAATAATTTGAGCCTATAGAGCATTATATATAAGAATACTTTTTTGTAGCCCTGCAAAAAGCTGTAAGCCCTACACACACCAAAAAGTATTCAGTATGTAAGACAGTGACCTATAATTTGAGGTCAGTTGAATACGCACTTTCAAGAGTGTGCGTCTAGGCCATAATGTGTTAAAAATCATTTTTGTAGCCCTGTACAAAGCTATAGGCCCTACACCCACCAACCTGTTCCCACTTGTCAGAGGTTGTGTGACAATGGCCTATAATATACATTTTCAATTTAAACATATTTGAATACACCATTTAGAGACTAGTACACTTCAAATGATTATTGCTTACAGATCATAATGAATAAATATTTTTTGCAATCCTGCGAATGAACTATTAGTTCTGCTCACACCAAAATATATGCAGGTCATGTGAATATGACTTATAGTATACATACCCAAGTTGCGTTCAATCGAGTGCACTGTTAAGACGCTGTCGCACTTTCAAGAATTTCTGTTCATATACAATAATGCAAATGAATTCTTTTCTACAGCCCTATAAAACAACTATAAGTCCTATACATACCAAAATCAACACCAGTAGTGCAATGGTGGTCTATAATATATATACCAAATTTGAGCTCAATGGAATGCAGGTTTATGAGCTATCATGTTCACTCATACACACATCTTAAAAATAGCATAAAGGAATTCTGAAGACCTGAAAATGTGAAAATGCATCAAAATCTCAAAGTTGAATTTCTTCATGATGACAATATTTTCCTTACATGGTACATGTTCAGAAAGTAAAAATCTAAATTTCATATTTATAGAAAGCAGAGCCATGAAGTGTCTGTTACCATGGAAATTGCAGTAAGCTGGAATTTTTCGGACTAACTCTTCAACACTTGTAGACAAATTTTAAGCGACATGTGGACAGGTTTTGTCATAATTTTGTCTCACAGAATAAGATTGAAAAAGGATTATTGTTCATTTAGGCTGAATAATTTTTTATACGTTAAATGCTTTGGGAAGAAGCACTTCACCTGAAAAGCCACCACTGCGCTTAGAATTTTACTTTAAGGAGGCTGAAAGATTTGAAATGATATACATTTTTCATCCAGATTCAATGTAGTGATTTTTAACACAATGAATTCATTCTTTTTGGTCCTTTATAAATATCTTGCATGTAACATCAGATCCACAGTTAATACGATATAAAAACAAATTATTTTTATGAAATGCTCCTATAGAATTTTAATTACTGGAAACCTTGTCTGCAAATCTTTCTTAGCTTATTAATAACACTTATGAGAAGAGTGTGTTCTCATAAGTGTTATTAATAAGCTTTTTAACTTCATTATATTACAATGGCAAATAGTTATGAATTTGATAAATAACTGGACACTTAACAAAACAAATATGGACTGTGGCTTCACTGTGCAGACTATTTTGGACTTAAGGCAAAAATTTTAGGGATGAGAGTTCTCACTACCATACTTTTTGTTCCTTTTAGATAGAATGTACTCTGCAAATTATGTAATGACAAGTCACTGCTCTAGTACATCAGAAATAGATGGTTCTAGTGTTAACCAATAAATTTATGAATGATTGATAAGTTGGTGCTTCGAAACACTTTAGCCTCCTTATATAGTTTCATATTTTCTAATCCTTAATGCTACCCCCCCCCCCAAAAAAAAAAAAAAAAAAAAAAACCAAACTATCAACAGATCGAAAATATCTGATGTTTTTCTAGTTGCTTTAAAAATGCAGTACTGAGCACATGCAACTTGTATACACCTACTTGAAAAATACCCTTTTCCCTTCCTGACATTCCTTTAGCTTCCATACTAATAATTCTGAAGACGAATTCATTAGGGTTCCCCATCATAATGAATTTAGAAAGACTTAGTTATGCACCGTCTAAACATCTCAGGATGTTCTACTCCATTCCTCAGTTCTTACTCCCCCATAAATATGCTGCCTAAGTTGAGTCAAAATTTTACTCAACCACACCAAGATACAGTGTTATCTGTTAGACAATACACACACAATCTAAATTGTCATTTCAAAAAGCAAAGACTGGTTGTTTTTTTAGTTTTTAGTAAAATTGTCGAAGGAAACAATTTAACCAAAAATAGTGACATTCAGTGGCGGCTCGTCATTAAGGGCCAGAGGGGCCTGGCTCCACCGACTAAATCAAAGTATCATCCTATTATGTAAGGCAGTTCTTTCAATAATTTGCCTTCATTAAAAAAATACACGGGTTTCGCTCCATTTTAATACTATCCATTAAAAAAGCAATAGTTATACGATTTTCGCCCTATCTAAACCATGCATGGACCATGGGCTGGCTTGCTCAGAATTGGAAGTCTCTTCTCCGTTCACCAGGCTGACATATTTGGCATTGAGCACAAAAGCCATACTGACGCAGCATTAACTTGGCTTCCAAACAGCTTATTTAGTGCTGCCTTCTGGGCCCAGATCTCCGGGCCCTCGCACGGTGATCTACACGACCGTACGTGGAAATTTCGGCAATTGGCGAAATTTTCCCGCTTAGGAGGAAATCATTTTTTACTTGCGTGATCGTATTTTTGCAGTGCAGTCAGATATTTTTCTGTTTTGTTTTCTTGATTTACGAAAAGCGATGTATAAATGTATTTTTTATATATGTGGATATTTATTTTAAAATAAATAAATCATCTAAAAATTATGAACAGGCAACTATAAAGAACATAAATATTAAATATTTAAATGTGGCTTTTTGTTTAGTAATAAAGTAAACTTTTCAATTTAACATAACTAGGTAAAAAATATCAAAAGTTGTATAGTAAATTCGATAATTATTTGTCATTTGAGAAATTTTAAATACGTACGCTGTGTGCACTTGGGGATAGGTTGTTATATATGTATATATATTTTCGCGATTTTAATTGGTACTATTTTTTTTTTTTTCGGGCTCCACCACTGAAACGGGTCACAAGCCGCCACTGGTGACATTTTGTAAAAACAGTGACCAGTGAGAAACCTGCCACTGACTTTCCCCCATGATTCCAAATTAGTTTCATGACTTTTCACAACGATAAAATCCAGAAGGCTTTTTATAAAAGATTTGATTACATATCACAACAATAAACAAAACTCTCTCTCATTGAAAGGTGAATATTAAAATTAGTTTTTATTTCAGATAATACAATTAAATTACATAATATTACGAACATTGTCCAAATCTTTACATATGTATTGACATAACCAAAGCATGGTGTAGTTATGATGAGCATTTAAATTTATGAAAATTCACTTCATTGTATTTTATACTTATTTTCAACCACTAGAAGTTCGTACACATTCCACATATAAATGCTGTTTTAATTATACTTATGTAACTATTTTGCTTTAGAAAATGTACACCATGTGAAAAAAATCTAAAACCAGCAACGAAAGTACAAACACTTTACATGCATATTAATTGCTATAATGGCTTGTTCACAAATCTTACAGCCATTATGCAGCAACTGTCCTGCAGCCAAATTTTTTTTTCAGGTCCATAATTTGACACAATAAAAAAGCAATGTAAAAAAAATCAAAAAATCCAAAATTAGAATGTGAAAGCAGTACAGATTTAAAAGGGAATTATTTCAGCAGTATGTTTCCTTAAATACTTTTTTTTTTTTTTTTTTTTTTTAATGTTGAAATATGTTTGATTTAGGTGCAAGATTTTCTGATAAAAAGGATGCACAATTTTGATGTAGAAGCAGGTTACCACTTTCCAACCATATAATAACTGTACAGAGAAGGCTAGTCAGTGATCCAGCAACGACATTAGAAATATAAAAATAAAAACAATTCCTTGGATTTTTATTTATTATTACTTTTCTTTACAATTTTAGAAGTTCATTTAAATTCATCCAATAAAGAAATGGATCTAAATAAAAAAACAAATAATCTCTTATTTAATTTCCCCCGTCAATTTCTATAAGCACAAGATGAGAAAATAAATACACAAATGTTCATCGAGCAACTCAATATATACGCATAGACAAAATATCAATGAATCTGTGAAAACTGACTTAAAACCAAATTTATCTACAACTCACACATAGCTAATGAATAGTTACTATTCATATTGGCATTGAAAAAATACAGAAAAGCAGTTCGTAAAAAAAGGAAGAGGTTTTGTACATCTTCTCAATAATAATTTAAAATTTTGTTAGAACAGCTCAATAGTTGAATTTGGGGGAAAACATAATTGCTCACTCAATAGTACCACTGCTTGCACACTGTTAACAAGATTCCCTCTAAATTGGCCAAATAATCACTCATATCTCTTATGTAGTCTGACACGTCTTCTTGGATTTTCTATATCGCATTCCCTATGCCATGGGATTGCTTTACTGTCAAATTGTACAGGTGTTGGGTGAGGTTTTGTTTCACCTTTTACTGACACTGATTCGTCTGACATTGTTACATTTGTTGGAGACACTGTAGTTGTTATAGAACTAGATGTTGAGTCAGATGTATGAGGTGTGTCAGATGAACTTCCATTATTGGACGAAAGCACTGCAGGTTCCAGAGGTTCTTCAACTATTAACTCAGAGGATGACACAACTGGGATTTTCTCAGCTGGAGGCTTTGAAGTAGATACACTTGAATTGTCTGATGGTGCAGGTGGAGGAGGACTAGGATGTTGGGGTACACTTGAACCACTACCTTGCCATATTTCAACTTTATCTTCTGGAGGAGAACTTTCACCGTCTTCAGACATTATTTGGTCTTCAACATCCTATTATTATAAGATAAATATAAATGCTGAGCAATATAACAGCACAGGTAAACAAATACAGCATCATACATCATCATGTTACAAAGTAAAAAAATCATGCTAAATGAAAGATACTGAGAGAGAAAAAAAGAATACAGAAACATTATTTTGAATGATAACTGATATGAGTTACAGAAGATAAAATAAATATTCAAGCGGGAAATTTTTTAAATTAAAAAATATATATGATAGTCAAGAGTTCCCAACATTTTTGAGCCTAAGAGCCCATTCTATAATATCAGCCTGATGGCAGGTGCCTTTCAATTTTTCAAGAAGATTTTACAGTAGGACATAGCTTTTCTTTATACATTAAGTGTATGTAAAACTATTTAGTTCCAAAAACACATGATTTGAGAAGAGTGATTTTTGGAATTGCATTCCATTCCATTGGCTATGGCTTCATTACTAGGAGAGTATGATTGTTTACAAGCAGGATTATCATCAATGTGTTCATTTGTAAATCGTGATGTGTACTTAGAAAAAAAATTAGTTGCTTTTATCTGCTACTTCTACTTTTGTGTGTTCAATCATTAAAAATGAGAAAAGTTCTGCATAGCACTTTATTGAAAACTGTGGCTGTACAGTATGTAAAACGATCGGTGAGCACTGTGATGCAAGTGAGCATAGGATTGGGGAATCCTGTGATAGATTTTCTTCAATCAAATTGAAAATCTTAGAAAATTTACTGCAAACCCATTCATTTCTGAAATAATTCTAGTATTTAAAGAAACATTAAAAACATTTAACAAAGAGAGCAAGAAATTAGAAAACCTAACAGAATTGTTTCTTGGAAATGAACCATGAACAACTTTTTCTTTTTAATGATTAAACTCACAAGACAACATACTCTTTATATTGAATCCTTCTTATAACCTCTTTTTAACTAATAGTTTGTATATAAATGAGTTAGGTTAATTTTGTAAATATTGTCTAAATGTGGCAATGTTTATATATTTCTCTTCAATCAATCCTACTGAATGTAAAACTAATGGAAGTTTTTACAATCAAGCTTCCTATTGTTATCTGTTTCTTACATCATTTCATATTATATGAGTATGTTTTGAACATTTTTGGCATAATCAAATAACATTATTACAATAATTAAGCTAAAAAATGAAAAAACAACTAACAAGATTTGAAAATTTTACCTATGGAGGAAGAATTTTTACTTAAGTATTTAGTTAGGCAAGGGAACAAAATTACAACATTGCATTTAAAGAAAAATGGAACTCCACTTACATAGGAAATTAGCATACTCATCACAAGACTTATAACACTAATCTTACTCTCAAGTTTGGGTCAAGTACCAAAAAGTAAACATTTTAATAGATAAATATAAAAGATTTGTTGAAAAGTGGAAAAATAAGTTAATTTTGGTTAATGTTATTTCTTATGATAATATAAGAAAAGCATGCAGATTGCATTAAGCATTCAGAGCCAAATATAGATTTCCATAGATTGCACAAAAAATTACTATGTTATGAGGAAAAAAAAAAAAATCTTACCTATTATACTGTATGTGCAAAGGTGGCAGCAGGAGAAAAATATGAGGTATTGCTAGAGTTTATACTTTTACCTCTGATTTTTATTTCCTATGTATTATCTTTAAGAGAAAATTATAGAACCAAAATTTAATAAACTTCCAAATCCCAAATTAAGTCCACCCTGTCTTACTGCCATGAGTAAGGCTTGGAACAGGGTTGTTGCTAGTAGATGACAACTCAAAAGAAGAGAAGAGAGGTTTAAAATGACTGCTTGGAGGGTAGGAGGGGAACCTACCTTTTAAGTACAAAACAGACTAACTGAAATGTAACATTCGGGAACAGTTGAACTAAAGCACTTTGTATTACATGTAAAATGTAGTCAAATTACCTGCTTCCATATAGACTGCCATCAGCAATGTGTCTTACATCGGAGGTTTTTCTGGGGGCAGTAGATAATGTATTTATTACTTTGTACCCTTCTTATAATCTGCTTTTTCTAAAAGTTTCTATATAAATGACTTAGATTAATTTTGTAAATATGTTTTTACCTAAATGTGGCAATGTTTTTAATTTCTTCTCAATTAATGCTATTAGTGCAGAGAGTTATATGGATGTGGAGCAAAAGGAGCTCTTCCATTAAAAAGGAGCTACTCTAATTAATAATTTACACAGTTATATATATGTGTAAAACTTGAGACAACCCAAAGTGCAATCTTTATGTTAATGTACTAACGGATAATTATTATGAAGCAGTAGTCTTATAAAAGCATCTTCTAAACAAGCATAGTACAATCTGTACTTTAATAAAGTCAAATTTAACAGTTTGTGCATATTTATTTCATCAAGAGCCATTATTTCTTAAATTTATGTTAGTTTTTAAAATGCACACATAGCTTCCAGCACTAAGTAAATTACAAAGCCCAAACAAGACCATTATAATAAACTTCTTGTGCATAACAGTGCATGCATTCATTGCATAACAAGTAAAAATAAATATTGCATGCACTTTCAAGCAAACAAAATCTATATTTATTTAAAATGAAAAAAATGCATAAGCATCCTCAACATGACAAAATGCTTCCAGTTATACCACAAAATAGAGTTAAGCAAAGCTTCTGCAAAACACCCTTTCTGAAGCATACAAAGCAAGCCCAAGCTGTAAAATAAGTAATGAAAATACCTCATCAGGGCAAAGTTCAAATGCTTTAGCAAGTGTAATACGAGCGGTGTGAGATCTCTCGAGGAAATATCCGTTGGATGTTTCATTGGACTGAGCAGGTGGAGACCAATTATTATACCCATACTGAGCATTGGTTGGATAAGGTCGCTAGAAAAAGAAGACATGCTTAATAAAAATACAAAAGTAAATAGCAGTTTTCTATGACTACGGGGAAATGTGCTGCATAACCCACATTAACAGTACAGTCTAGTCTACTTATAAGAACCTGGCAAAAGACATAGTTCTATCACAGTATAAAATAGTTTTTAAATGTCAGTGCGTATTTCTTAATTATATTGTTCAACCAGAGTCTCATTCTTGACTTATTAGTAAACGTCACAAACAAGTTAACTAAAAATTTTGAACTTACTTTAAAAACCTCCAAACATGGAAATAAAAAGTTTACTATTATGAATTCAAAATTAAAATATCAATGTTCTTTTTTGGATAGAAAATGGAAAAATTATAAATGCATGAGAAACTTTATGATCTATTTTTTTTATTTAAGAAAGAAAAAGGAAAAACTATGGAAGCATAAAAAATACAAACTGATTTTCATTTTTAGCTGGTAAGACCACAGTATTATTTGCTAGAAAACTATCTTCAAATAGTTTAAATTATAATTTGAAAAAATTCTGGCAGTTAAGTTTTTAAACATACTTCATACCTTTTATGATTTTTCAAGATCATTATTGATTCTTCATTAGTCAATGTAATAGTTAATGCTAATGTGAAACCTCTATCTTTTATTGTATTATAAAAACATCTGATGGAGTAAAATTTAAATAGTTTGACATAATATGTAAAAATTTCTTCTAAATACAAACAAACCATAGTCTCATTCTAATTTTAAAATCCCTGGTGGGTTCTTATGAACACACTAGACTGTAATAATTATGCTCCTAAAACATTAATTGTACACTAAAACTAATTTTTAACTATGTCAATTCTAAAACCCAATTTTTTAAAATACAAAACCTTTATATTGTATTATATGATTGAACTCAAGTAAATTCAGCATATGTTAGGGATAAATTCTCATCACATCAATAGAAAGTAATTTTTTTTTTTTTCAGTTCATCACATGGGATTCCAAAAAGTAACACTTGCAAACATGTGTTGCATGTGACTGGTTGAAAGATGAAGTAAATGTTCTCCATTTAAAGTTGGATTCGAGATATTTAAAAAGGAAAAAAAAAAAAAAAAAAAAAAAAAAGTTCTATTCAAAGCACAGGATAAGATTAAATTCAGTAGGAAGGCGACACAATGAAATGGAAACTGATATCAGTCAACAACAGCAGCGTATCCAGCGAGAGAGCATCCCTCCTGAAATGGGACCTTTTACATAGCTTACAATTTGATACATAGCCCCCCTTGTTCAATCCTGCACTATTTGACAGACAAGCTTGGAATTTTCCACAGATGTGTAAACCAACAGAGAAAGCCATGAAATTTACAACAATATAGTTCTACAAAGCAATGTGAAGTTTATTCTTTTTTAAACTTTGAGTTAGTTATTCTGATGGAGAAATTTTGCACTGTGCATGAAAGAAATTATTTTTTTATTTTTTAAAAATTGCATTCCAATCGAAATAACTTCAGTTATCTGTGTTTAAATAAAAAATTTCTTGGGTGTGAGAATTAATTACTTTCTTTAACTTGAAACAGGGCTAGGCTGTAATGGCATGAGTACATTACTTTAATAGAAATAAAATATTCCTATTAATTACTAAATACTAACTATGTAAAATATGCAAATCGAGAAATTTAACAGCATTAAAAGCATAATTTTAATATTATATTATTCAAGTGGAAGCAAAATATATCAGTCCTTATTTAACATTACGATATTTAATTTGATATGGGGAAAAACATAAATGCAGAATTCAGAAAATTATTTTATAAATTGAAGTTTAAAATTTTGAGTAAATTAAAGAATAACTTTAGTAAAACACATGCATAATAAATGTGGTAAAAACTAAAAATACATCAAAAATTATCCTACCAAAATAGTACATATCAAGAAACATTCTCTAAAAAGTGGGAAAAAATATTAAGACAAAATAAATTCTAAAATATAAATAAAGTTACATAGATAGAAAATATTTAAAAAAGAAACTAAGTTTTATACTTCTAAATTAATTATTTACAAAAATTAATATATTTATTTATATAAAACAAGAATTAAATGCAAATATTTTTTAAAAAAAAAAGGTATCCTATATTTTAGAATAAATATTTTACGAGAATATTATTAATAACTACATCTTTAGAGTAACACTAACATAGATTAATTTCTATTTTTTAAATCCATTTTTAATCGTTAACTAATTGTTTAAGTCTTAAGGTGTGCCTTTAATGAATTTTAGTATGAAAAGTTCTAACTAATATATATAGTATTAACATTTAATTTTAGCTCTCAAAAAATAACTTTCTTTAGCTTTACTACAATAAAAACATACACGTTCTAATTCATCATTGAGCCATTCTACTGCACTAGACCATTTGCGCTTCAAGTCTCCATTGCTTTGCAACATCTGGACAGCTGCAGGACATGACACAAATAAAGTGACCATACACTTGATGCATTGATATGCTCGTTTCTGGTGGTGATTTTTACTACGCTGAATAGTATCGAATAAACCATCTCTATCATCTGGAATACCTACAAAAAAATCAAAGCATTATCTTGATGTTTCTTAGCAGTTTTATCATCGATCGCTCTACCTGAAATGGTTTCAAAGCAGCAACAGAAAATAAAGAGTGTGAAATTGAATAGCATAAATTTTCTCCACTGGATACAACAAAAAAACTTTCATTATTTAAAAAATTTTATTCAAAGATAAGCTCCATGTTTGATACTTCATTAAAAATACAACAATATGGCACAAAAGGTAATGATTTAAAGCTGCTTCACGAATTAAAAACATAAATAAAGTCTACTTTAAATTTTTCTCTATGGATGAAACTCCTATTCTTTAACAAACATAAAAGTCATCTCATAGTTTAATATATCTATCAACATTCTTCAGCAGAGTCTTCTTTACCGTTTTTATTGAGTGGACTCCTTTTTATCATGTTCTTAGAGTACCGGATTCCTGGATGAATAAAAGAATGGACAGTTAACCCCAAAACTTAAAATAACACAAAACAATCCTCCAAGAAATTGAAATTAAGTAAAAATAAAAAACAAAAATATGAACAAGATAAATAAAGCTAATGAGAAAGATAGAAGTGCCATTCACCAGTAATTTAACAAAAGAAGCATTTTAGTTGAAATTTTGTCCAACAATCATTCCTACATTTAACTATTAACATGTTATTTTTAACTTGTTCATACAAAAAATCTTTGTATATCAAGATTTAAGTGGGGAAAAGGACAGCCCCCCCCCAAAAAAACCAAAAACATGCAAATCCTCAGAAATTAATATAAATGGTCATTGTATCAAAATTTCTAAACGATTGGTTATCATTAAACAATATGAAAACCCAGTTGGGGCTTATAAAATTCATACTTATGAAAGGATAACTATAGAGAAGTCGTAAAAAAAGTTATCAGATGCATGTGCGATGCACACCACCCATCATTATAGAGCCTATATGCAACAATATCCAACCATAGGCAATTACTGCAACAGTTTGTCCCATTCACTGCTTTACCTACATGTACATTTTTCGTGTCGGATTTTAACCATTTTTTCAAAAAATCTTATTGCATTTACATATAAATTTATATGGAGAAAATTGCATTAACTACTAATGCCTCAAGGAAAATCCACAACTGAATTTTTAAATTTTCAAATGGTAAAATGTTGCAAAACAATACAACTTCAGTTTGATTATTAAAACAGCTAATGTATCTTCTTAGAGGTATACCAGATGATGCAATTTTGTGTAACAAACTGCACCCACAATACTTTCATTGCACTTTACTTGTCGAAAGTCAGGTTATAAGGTTGTTTTGAAATACAAAAATAGATGCCCTACAGCAAAATGAAACTGGATTAAGGTTGGAATGCTCAAATCACATTGGTTCTCATGGCTGTTTGAAAAAGGTTTAGTGCAAAATGTTAGATTTAATAATTTATTTGTAACAAAATGAATATTTTGACAGTATGATTATACCATTTTGCTTCCAAAAGGTTGGTTTCTTCATATTAAGTTCTATCAAAGTAATTTGCATTTTGAATGTTTTAAGAAAGATTCCAATGGCACTTCATTGATATTATTTAACCACGTACCCTGAATAGTACTATAAAAGGCAGCTATCTTGAAATAGGCAGGGACATTGCTTAAGGTCTTTTACTGGCTTAATTTCACCCAGCATATTCAACACTTCAAACATTGGTTAGGAAAAGTGTTTTGAAGAAACAGGACATAACATGACTGCTTTAGACAGAATAAGATAAAACTGCAGTGCATTTTGTAGTTTGCAGAGATGTTATGTGATATACCTTTTAATTAGCCACCACCAGATACACAAGATAAGCAATTAACTTCGCACTTGCCTGCAAAGAGAAACCTTTTTACGGATGTGTCCTCTGTGTGATAACTTTTTGCTATCAGAAAAGATTAATTTTTATGTGTTAAGGTGATATTTTAAGGTTGCTCATAGTTGATAATAGATCAAATAGCTTGAAATATATTAGGTGAATCCAGATTCACATGGGGAGGAAATTTGCTAATATTCAGAAATCGCAAGTATATTAGATTTTAATAAACTAAAAGATTTTGATGCAGAGCATAAAAATATGAATTTCAAGGAATATCGCGAAAATATTAAAGAAGTGTATATCAGTAGCTTTTGGACCAAGATAAGTAGTTCTTTTTGTAGATTTAATAAACAGAAGATATTATAGCCAAAATATATTATTATTCAATACACAATTAGGTTTCACGAGTTTGAAAATTTAACTTCTGCTTTATTAAACAAAAAGCTAATAAGCCCTTTTAAGCCTTTAAAATTAATTTTCTGGAGATCTGCTGTTTTTTATACTTAACTCACAAAAAGAAAATTTAGTAACTTAACTAAATTATTTAATAGTTTTATAATTTAAGTTTTTAAGCAATCACATTAGTAAAACTCAGGGTCAGACGGCAAAAATAGTATCATTAGTAGCCTCACCAACATGAAAAAGTCGCCAGTTTAGTAGCTATTTTCTTAATTTTAGTTGCCAAGATAGTAGCATTTTTGCATGATTTTGTAGTTAAGAAAAACAAACACACGTCATTTAACTTCATTTAAGAAGGAATGAATAAAATGATAAATTAAAAACTTGTCTTCATGCATTATATAACAAAGCATCCAGTGCATTTTTTAATCAGTTTAAAAGACATACGCTATTTAACAAAGAATCAGTTTTACAATATATTAATATTATTAAATTTAAGAAATGATCATAATTGGCAGATTTCAGATAACTTGAATATGGATTTAACGGTGCTTTGCTGATGAGAGCTAAGTACCATCTGAGAAAGTTTAAATAAGGAAGACACAGTTTTCAAATCGCAATGATTGTTTGAATAAAGCATGGAAAAAGAAGTGTTTGAAAATTTGGGAAAGAGAGAGTGTGACTTCTCTACTAACTAAGAAATAAGTTTCTACGTTATTAAAAAAAAAAAAAAAAAAAAAAAAATGTTTGATGAGCAATTGATGAATAACCAAAAATATTCTAACTACCTCATTAGCAGGGTTCCCACTCAATATCTGAAACAAATTTCTCAGACTATTTCCAGGTTCTCCAGATGTTTATAGCTGAGTTTATTGAATTGAATGTTTTTAATTTTGGCAAGCCTACATGAGGGGCATTAGCCTACAAGGGGGGGGGGGGGAAGATAGTGGGTCGTAGGGTTTTTTAAGGGGTTCAAACATGTATTCATGTAATTTTTTAAAAACAAATTGGAAAATTGACAGAAACAAAAATTTTATTTTCAAAATTGGCACCTGGATTAAGGTACAAGAAGCCAAAAGCTTGAAAATAGTATGGAAATGATATTTTTGTTCAAAAAAGTCACCCAAGTAGCCTTGTCTTTGAATTAGTAGCAAAAGTTGCCAGTGGACACCCTGAAAACTGAATAAAACATTGTCTTCAAACCAGCCAAAAAAGGCAAGATGTATCAATTACAAAAGATCATCATTTAAGCTTTTCTAGGGCAGTCTATATGTCATTTTTCGAGTAACACTGACCGATGCTTTTTGCATCAGAAAATGAAAACAGTCAGAACAATGAAATGTTTCGATTCAGAAATAAATTACGCAAAATGTTAAAGAGTGATTAAGTATTATAAAAACTTTTAGGGAAAATAAATTATTTATTAAATTGATATCAGAAATTTATTCATCACAACAGGTCTCTTAAAAAACTGGAATTTGGTGAAAAAGGCTGTGCCAGGAATGGTTATTTTTCTTCATGTTTAACACTTTTTTTTCCCATTGTCCTTTACATAGGACACATTTAATGTTTAAAACAAACATCTGGCAAAAAATGGGTTAATAAACTAACACATTAAAATTGAAGTATGTTGAATGATTGGAAAATGCATGCACGTCTTTCCAAATATGATTGGCAAGGCTTATAATGTAAAATTAAAATAATATGCATTAATTAATAGTAAAATTGGGATGATAGTGGAATTTTCTGAAATTACACTGAATTTCTTTTACCTTAGTCAAACAAACAAAAGTCAATTTTATGCAAAAAATCTTTTATAACAAACATTAAAAATTATTTATGAAGAAATAATAAATTACAGTGGTTTAAGGATTCAAAACAAAATGGAAAATATCAAAAGATAAATTATTAAACAGAAATACAAGAAATACTGCCAACATAAAGTGTGCTTTTTCTCTTTAAATTTTTGTAAAACAGAAGAAAGGAAGAAAAAAGCAATGCTTAAAAAAAAAAAAAAAAAAAAGAGATATGATTGACTTTTGCTTTCAATACATTTCTTGGTAAATTCAGAAAAATGTCATACTCAGAATCATAATTTGCAACTGATGGTTCTATCAAGAAAACCAGCAATTTGAGTGAAAAATCTCCAGTTAATGCAGCATGCAGTTCTCAGCTTTTGCTCAGGTGGCAGCAATTTCAACACAATTTTTTCAACTCCAAATCTTCTGTTAAAAATGTATTCATTGTTTATCATCACAACCTGATTTTTCAGTTATCAGTAATCATCTGGACAGTTAATGTGCATTTGGAAAGAACAAGAGACTGCATACATTCAATGTTTTCATTAACACACAAAATCAATAATAGTCCTGGTCTGGTCTTGTATTCTCCTTTTAAGTCTTTATGGCCTTCACTGGAGTTTTTTTACGTTTTGAACAAATCAACATTTTTCAAATATTTGAATATTCTCAAATATTTAATGATTTTACTTCAAATTTCAATGTGATATTTTTCTTTGTCATACCAGATAGTATATACATATATATATATATTAATGAATTGAAACTGTGCTTTCGAAAGACAAATGAACAAAAATATTCTAACTACCACATTAGCAGGGTTCCCACTCAATATCTGAAACAAATTCCTCAGACTATTTCCAGGTTCTCCAGATGTTTACGGCTGAGTTTATTGAGATATAAAGTTATTATTTATGCAGCTTATCATAAACTGATTGTCATGAAGGCAGACAATGGATCATCTCTTGTTAGATATTATATAATGCACATGAAGTATACAGTACAGTTTACCTTCCATTCATCACTTTTCACTTATGCACAAAGTAAGTATAAAATAGTCTACAACACATAATACTGATTTTCTTTTCAAAATCGGTTTCTAATAATTTATATTAGTTTTCCACAAAAACAGCTTGGTAATTTTACAAAATGAAAAATTTTACACTTATATTAGGCAAGTTGGAGTGTATAGGCTGATTATTTTACCAACTATGCGAAAACTTCCAGAGCTGGGGCTCAAAACCCAGGACTACCGCTTAACGTGCAGGTGCTCTACCACTGAGCTACTCTGGGACGATTCCCAGATGAAATTTCTCGCTTTTGAACCGTTGGCATTTATCTTCCTCTGCAAACAACAGACGGAACAGATGAAACAATTAATTCGCAACAACTCCATTACGCCGTGGAAGTTATATATATTTTTAGAAAGTGATTGTATCAACCTTTCAAGTATATTAGGCAAGTTGGAGTGTATAGGCTGATTATTTTACCAACTATGCGAAAAATTCCAGAGCTGGGACTCGAACCCCTCTCTCTGCTCTGGAATTTTTCGCATAGCTGGTAAAATAATCAGCCTATACACTCCAACTTGCTAAATATACTTGAAATGTTGATACAATCTCTTTCTAAAAATATATTTTACACTTATTTAATTTAGTAAAACACAGGGTTTGCATTTACTCAGATTTTTGAGTAATTTACCAAATTTAGTTGATTGTGATGCAAAATACACACATAATGGGTTTTGAATGTGCAAAACCCCATATTTCTCAAGATATGGGCTTTTGTGACCCACTTTTATCAGACTTCAGCACGATCCTTGAAAACATTCAAGTGCTTTAAAAATTCAAAACATAAATTGAGGGGAAATTTTTTTTCAATTTTAACAAAATAAATGAACAATTGTTTCCAGAAATTGTGGTTTTTATCCATTTTCCAGGTTTTAGAACAAAATAGCTAAAATTTACCTTTTAAGGCATTGTGAATACGATGTTGCTGCCAAGAATCATCAAGCAGCATCATATGGAGTAGTAAATCCAAATACGGTCTAAGCTCATAAGTATAAGAGTAAGAAACTTGCCACAGAAGTTCATTCAACACCATAGAAGAAAAGTGAGGATTCTCCCAGGAGCAAAACTATGAAGATAAAACAGTTGACTGTCATACATCACTGCTCATTGTAAGAAAAAACAAAAGAATATAATGTAAGAAAAATAAAAAACAAAATATTATTATATATTAGCAAAAAAGTCAGGTCTTTGTTAGAACCTCCGGTTTGAAGCAGAAATTTAAGATTACACCGACTTCACTGGCATATGCAAAGAGAGTTAAGGAATTTAACACACTTGGGCTTAACCTGTTCAATTCTATTATTGCAAAATGCAACTGCAGATTTGCTTTTCTGTGACAACCAATGCTTGCAGAAACATATTGTGTAAAACACTGGTCTGGGAATGCCCTGTCCAAAAACTAGATTGATGCTTGCAAATAAAAGTAAAAACACAAAATATATTCATTACAAGCTACATACATAGATTTTCAAAGTGACAAAGTTTGATGACAATTTGTGTTCTAGTAAAAATGCTGCATACAGTATTTTATGGCTATTTTATATGGGCAGAACAAAACTCATGGATTATGTGTTAAGAGGCATTGGTTGAATGAAATCAGTATTATTGATTAAACTTTGAGTTTTTAGTTCGGTTATTGCAAAGATGCAAAGACAAAATACTTTTGTGCCTATAACCACTTTACTACCCTATTCTATGAATGGCCTGGTAAAGCCCGGCCAGAACATGATTAAGGCACAGGTATATGAGGTGGTTGTGATGGAGCTACAAATAAAAAAAATTACATTTGTTAAAGAATTTCAATACACAATCGACTCTCAAATTTCAAAGTAGGCAAAAATATTGAAGTATGAAAAATTTGTTTACTTTTCTGATGACAAATGTTAATTTGACCATTATGATAATGTTAGAAGAAAAATTAATAGATAATACATGGAATCAAAACAGTAATTGACGAATTTTACTCAGGATTGGATTACTGGATATTTTTTCACTTATTTTAATTGTTTTGGTTTTGATTTCATGTTGTTCCCATCATTAATTTTATACAAAGCTTTAAAGACATCTTCTGACACATTAACATGCCTGCAAATCTCTAAGCAACTGTAAGAATCGAAATAAATGGAGTGAAAGTTTTTTTTTCCCTTCAAGATAGCCAGAAAAAATTACATTGTGTCAATTTGGAACTTTAAAAAAACTTGATAAGTGGGAAATCGAGAGTTGACTGTATGACTAAAATATTTGATTGCAGCCTGGCATCTATTTAACAAACTTTTCCTTCAAACCAAGAACAATTTATGAATTTCTTCATAAAATAGCCTCTAAATAGAGAAACAGCTCTATTTAACAAACTTTTTATGTGATATGAATCCTTGCCTTTCTATTTCTCAAAATATTTCTGAACATTTGATACTTATTCTTTCTCTTAAAAATAGTTCTTTTACTAATGATATTAAACTTGTTCTATCAGCAGCAAGGTTGCAGTCACTGATTTTGTTTTATCTATTAAAAGCAATCTTTCTTTTCATTGTGTGTGCATGCAAGCACGCACACACACACAAAACCTGTCAGTGTACTGTAGAATAAAAGATGTTAAAGTTTGAATGTTCCTGATTATCATGATGATGATGATATGATTTCATTTAATGCTTTACATAAATTATTACTTTAAATAAAATATTTTACATCTACGCTTAATTATGAAGGCAATTAACAGGAAGTTTAGCTGATAACAATTATAAACACTAAAAAATTGGAGTCTCTAATGTAATTAGAATATTTTAGTAGCAAAATGCCCCAGAACAGATTTTGTCATTTCAAACAAAGTAATATATTTCAGACGGCTAGATACCATTCAAGTAACAGGTTTAATCCCTTAAAAAAGTTTTGTTGGCAGGCAATTAATCAAATTATAAGTAAATTTACACCATAAGTGCTTTAAATATACATTACCTTTAACAGTCTTAATGTGTCTTCTGAATTATTTGCATCTTCTATAATCTTTTTGAGATAGCTAATACACAAAACAACACAAATTATCATGTATTTTAAATAATAATAAATATTTAAAAAATTAATGCTAATACTTTTTTTAAACCTAACTTCAACTAAAAAACTTTTTTATCCACATAATATTCCAAGTTACAGTAATTTTAAAGACCATCTCACTATTGCTCAGGTAAACATGATCAAATTTCACACAAAACTAACTGTTATTTTGAAAAACAATTTCTCCCAAGAAACAAAAAAGAAATCAGTTCATTGGTAAATATACTTTTGCTTGAAAAAATAAAAATAAAATAATAATTTGGGAAAGAAATGTCACACCCTCTTATTGTTACATTGTCGAATATTTCATAACCAAAAATTATAAGTTTAAATTAGGACATCTGAAATTTGGAGTCCCTCCCAAAACAAGGCATCTTACTTATTTTTGAACTAATTTGTTACAAATTATAAGTAATTTACACTCTTAAATTTCTTAATTCTTTAAAGGCTGTATTCTTTTAAAGAAAATTGTCATAAAAATGTCCATTAACTCAAGAAAATGGTATAAAAAAAGATGTATGAACAATATACATATTCATTTTAAGGTTTTAAGACTTTTTTTTTTTTTTGCTGCATGAGGGGGGGGGGGGGGGAAGGAAAAGCAAACATTTAGGGTTATTACGAATGTGTTTTTTCCCTGTAAGCAGGAAAAAATTAAAAATACATGCTTTAAATACTAAAAGAGAATTTTATTTTATGTAAGACTATTGTTTTAACCTAAGTGAAAAAGTGAGCCAAAATTGCAAAATGCATATCACAAATTACACATAAATTGAGTAGTGTTACTATCTATTTTAAAATCGAATATCTCTAAGTTAAAAACAGTCTGGTACTGCCATCTGTTTTTGTAAAATGAGATAAAAAAAATTCTGTGTATAAGAATTGAAATGTTCTAATCTTTCTGGCACATAACTTTTGAACACTCCAGCAGGGAAATATCATGGGCACAAGAAATAGGGGGCAAAAGTGCTCAGCCTTTTTATTCTGATGGGAGTAGGGAAGGAAGGGATTAAAAAAAGTTTCATGCATCCTCATTTTGGCAAAAAATTTAGCAGATATGATTTCATCCTTCCTCTTCCATGCATTGTTTCACTGTAATGGGAATCTCTGTTCTCAGATGCAGCACTGCTTATTTACAATTAAAAATCTAAATCAACAGTAATAAGCTGAATTGCAAGCTGTGGTCTAATTTTCAACCATTCACAGTCTAATGATTCAATCTGTTTTATAGCTTTAATCAAAAGAGGAATAAAAATACTTCATTCGATTTTTCTTTTTAACATCTCTTTCTGACCAAAGTATTTCTCTTAAAAATAAAAAAGGCAAAGTTACATAACTTAATATTTATAATTAAATAAATGCTTTATGGGATCCTTTACCTCATTACCTTGGAACAGACACAGTTGAAGTTTACTGCAATTATTGGTTTTCAAATATGTATAATGCTATCAAAATATTAATTCCTTGTTTACACAATATTAAGGAAATGATTTTTGCATATGGAGTATTTTCTCATCCTACATATGCTAGTTAAAAATATTTTAACAATAATAATACTAAACAACCTATACATGTGTTGTTAATTATTGGCTGTGCATTAAAGAGTAAGTACAATCGCTTTAGGAATTTGTTTCATAAAATATAAAAAAAATTGTCATTAATAAAAAGCAACTTATAAAACTATTATAACTGCTTTTAAGTGTTACCTTTTTGTGTCCATTATCATTCCTGGCTTGGGCACAAGAATTTTACAGCTTTCTTAGTCATTTCCTCAACAAATTTTATTTTTCTAAATTGATTTTACATTTTGTTTCTAAATGTATGCGAGTTAAGTTTTGTTGAATAATCCATGTACATAGACCAGAAATAAGAATGTTCTGCTACATTGAAATAGGAAAAAGCAGAATCAACCATTGCATTGTAGGACAAATTTGCACGTTAAAACCACACTTTTAGAAAAATCACAGGTATTAAAATTTATACATTTAAGAAATGTGTAATGCTACCATGGAAAATTTCCCCAAATTATCATAATTAAAGATAAATCAATATTGAATTACTGATTTATAATTCAATATTGAATTATTATATAACATACATAACTTTGTAAAACAGGCAGCACTCTTAAATTCTATTATATATTTAAGCTTTCAGAATTGCCAAGTTTCAAGTAGATTTATTGCTAGTTTTTATAATATGTTTTACATTAGACATTTAAAATTATCCCCCCCCCCTTTTTTTTGTCAAAATGGGAAGGGAGGGAGATAATGAAATGCAACTACTTGACTACAATATTAAATAATTATTACAAGTGAAAATAAGAAAAAATATATACCAGGTATTATTGTACAAAATGTCAGCTACATCTGGTTGAATAGGCATCAAATATTCCTGACATAAATTATCACCTATGAATGGATTTGGTAAAGGAGCACATCCCTGTAAAGTTTTAGATTATTAAAATAAAATAAGCAAAATAGGATTACTGATGAATTCCATTTAAAATAATACAATAGGAATATATTTCTAAATACAGTGAAAAATGTTTAACACAAAACTGAAGTGACCAAAATATCTTTTTGTGCTAAAAGAAAAAAGAGAGAGAGAACAAAACTCCCCATTTAAAAAAAAAATCATTTTCTGCACTTTGAAGTAGAAGGGTCAGGAATTGTATTGTTGATTCCAATTCAGATTCGTCATCAGAATCTGCATAGAATCATATACAAATTCTATTCATTAGGGGGAGGGGAAGAGGAACCAGTTTCCAGAATTTAAACAATTCCTCAAATATGTTCTAGTGACTTGTCTTGTCGCAACAACCCACTGAAGATCAAAAGTGAACTTTTTTTTTTTTTTTTTTTGTGTGTGTGTGTGTGTTAAACGATTTTTGTTTTGTGTTAAAAGAAAAAAAAAAAAAAAGTATTAAACTGCATAGTTTATGGTCTGGACAGCAGTGTCATTTTGTGTTAACCAATTTTTCATATTAAGCGTTTTCGTATTTAATGTATTTCACTGTATATAACATTGTTAAAAAAGATTAGAGGAGCAAGCAAGAATGAAGAAACCATTGCGAGATAGATATTCATGGACGTATGTGGATATTTCAACTTATACCATCAAACTACCTCATCTGTAATGTGATCTTTTCTGAACAAATATGAGAAAGATCACATCACAGACAAGGTTATATAAGGTGATCTTTTACCTAATCAATTATTGAAGAAATTTACATGCCAATTATTTCTTGCCATACGAAAACATGTCTAGTGTTGCACCCTAAATTGAATTGGTACTCATCTCTAAAACAGTAATCTAATCTCAATATTTAGCAGCTCAACTTCTTTAGTTCACATGGTGTCTTGCCGTTAACAGAATACACACCATTGGACTACATGCATGGAGACGATTTTGATGAAGCCTATCTTGGACTATTAGGCTCTAGTCTCTTAGTCCTGTTGACAGAAAAAACAGTCTTTGCAGCCAAGTAGCATTCACCGTTCTGTCTCAACAAGCTGTTAACATGATATAATTGACATTATTTGCTGTGGTAGCACATGAATGGCTTTCTCCAAATCGACGACTAATATTTCTTAATTTTTGGAATTCATTCTACAGTCTTGAAAGGATACTTGCCACCAACAGTGTCCAACACTTCTTCATGTTTGCGCAGATTCAAGTTTCCTGATAATACAGCAAGCCATGGGTTCCAGCAGATCAGGTTGTTGTGACATTTTTGCCAACCTTTCTCAAAACATAAACAGAATGGTTGAATTTCACTACTGAGACAGTGAAAAAAGAAGTTATGAAAATGCAATTCCTGCACTTATAGTTTTCTTTTATTTTTTACATCATGAATATTGACTTGTAAATGTTTTGTTTTCAGCCAAACTTCATGTTTTATTTGACATTAGTCATCTGTATAAATATTTGTATACATTTACTAAAACCTTGTGCTCCTCTAGTTTTTTTGAGCAGTGTAAATAACATTATATGAAAGATAACAAAGGGTTGTAGGATGTTACCTCAACATAAATCAAATTATTATTATTATTTTTTTTTAACAATCAGTATTTTTTCTTTTTGTTTTACCCTATTAAAATATGACACAATTACAAAGAAATTTTTTAACAATTACCATTTGTTTCAACAAAATTTCATAATAAGTTATTTTTCTGATTTATTAGTTTAACCGGCAGTACGTGTGCTGGGTGTTTTGACACCCCACACCCGAATATATATCTTGCCCCCCCCCCCTTAAAATTGAAGTGGTCGGGTCCATGAGTACCTGTCTCCAAGGTCACCGTCTTCAGTTACAGATGTATGAACAACCTGTGCGTGCTCTTGTGTTAGAGTTTTTTAGTGAGAAACCATGGCTTGTTCCCGTCGTTCTGTTTGGTCTTTCTCTCATTTGAAATGCGATCAAGAGATGAAAAGACTTCAAAAATTGCTAAGTAGGTTTCTTCAGATGAGGAGACTATAGATGAAGAATTAGAAGATTCAGATAATTAAGTCATGTTTAGTGATCAACAGTATGAGTCGGAGGAAGATAGTGATTCTTAATCTGAGGGGGAGGCGAGGTCCATGCAAAGGGCACCGTGTTGAGGAAGTGCCAAAATTCTTTATTGTTTCAAAAGATGGTTGCTGAAATTAAGGTTTGCCATTTGTGCCAGGAAGAGGGGGTGCTAAAATTAAGTTTTTCCTTTAGGTGACGTAAACTCTAGTTTTGATACTGATTATATTTTCTAAAGAGCAACATTGTCAGACTTCATCTTGACACCAGACTTGACAACACCTTAAATACTTTTTAAAAACTTTTGGTGATTTATATATTAATCAGGAAAACTTACTTGGGATGACTGAGTTTTACAACTAACATCACAACTGCGAATTAATAAGCTAACAACTTGATACAGTTTCCCAAGTTCAGCATATTGGTATTTGATTGGAGGGCCTGGTCCTTCATCTAGAGCAACCTTCATGAATGTTGCAGGGACATTTAACTGAAGCAACATAGTTCTCTGAAAAAAAAAAAAGTCAAATATTAAAAAGAACAATATAAAACTTTTTAGATTGAAGAAAAATATTTTATACAGATGGAAGGTAACACAATTTATAAGCATAAAGATCAAGCTCAAGGAGTACTCTTTCACAGTGCTTATTAAAAAATACTAAATTAAAAAAAGAAAGTAAAAGAATACAAATATATAAGTTTGCATAGATGAAAATATTTGTCTGCACATATAAAACACAAGTTCAACACTTGAAGGACAGGAAGCATCGGGAATAAATCAATTTTTAAAATAAAATTACCCGAGTTTTCCCTTTTTTTTTGTAAAACATTAAACTTGAAAAGAGCCTGGCGCTCTGTTCATCCACCACTGAGAATCACAAGTGATTCTCTCGGGAATCACTAAATGACTCTAGCTTGCTGTGCACACTTGTCATACAACTTGCAATTTTTCCTAACTGATTAGTGCAACACATGGAAGATAATCACACAACAAATCAACTGGAGAGTTTATTAGAAAAATACAATAAATGATATAATTATCTCTTATAATAAAGATGCCAGCAGTTGAATATTAATGTTAATAGAAACATTAAGTCACATTGGCAGAAGTAATAACATTTAAAAAATAAAATTTTTAACCAACCCTCTCCAAAGTGATTAATTTCTACCAGCCATGGTGGCTGGTAGGGCTTATTTTTTACCAGCCATTTAGACCAATCTACCAGCCATATTTGTAATAAAGATAGAAGCATTAAATTTGTTTTAGCAACTTAATTTTTCGTTGCAAGGAGACAAAGAATAAAAAAATAAAACAATGAGAAATTTGAAGATTTTTAATTATTTCATTTTAATTATGTTTATTGTTTATTACAACTTTTTTTACTCTGAGATAGCCACTGGCAGTCACTAACGAGTATATGTATTATGCCATTTCTTCCCCATCTTTTGTATCATTCCACCACAGACTTATTGCTGAACCTGGGTCATACTCATCAATAGACCCTCCATTGCATTTTATCATCATTAGATCATCTAATGATTCTTCTGCAATTGATGAACGAAAAGCAGTTTTAATTCGGCTCATTGCAGAAAATCCCCGTTCACATGGAGCTGTGCTCACAGGAACTAACTGGATCAATTCCATTAGTTTTAAAATCTACGAGTACCTCCCAGTTTCTTTGTCTTCTGCAACCAACTGGTTATATAAAGAATTGAAAGAAACTCTTTCGCCAGTGATTTTAATTAGGTTGCTGGTGAAAACTTTTAACCTAGAATATTTTGTTAAAACAGTTTCAGAATCAAAACTTTCTGAAACTGCTTCACCTAATTTACGGCATATATCTGTTAAATCCTTGTCACTATACTCCTTTATCTTTTCTGGATCATAAGGAAAATAATTGGGATCTAAAATATTAACTAAAAGTGCAACTGGGCTGTTCGTCACTAAAGACAAACGTTCTTTTATGTGCCTGGATGATGATACTAATAACCATTTCCTGTCTTCTACAAAACAACCCACTTCTCTACTAGTAATCTGAGAAATTAATTTTAGTCCTCGAAATGCATTATTTTGAAGCAAATCATCGAGTTCTATTTCATTCTCACCTTTACAATTTAAAAGTGTGTCCAGTCTCAAAACACATGATTCAATTTCACTTATACCATGGTTTAGCCAGATTTTCTTTTTGTAACACTAAAGAAGTATCTGTTAAGACTTTACTAAAATCACAAATAAAAAAGAGAAATTTTATGAAATGAGAACTTTTCAAGTGTTAAGAAGCCACTTGCCTTAGCTTTTAATTTTGCAGACTCATTTTTCTCATCAAGGATTTGTTGTAAATGACTTGCAATTATATGCAGATTCTTTTTCAATGCAGACTGCTCTATGTTTTGATGATATTCATCTTATGGAGTGAATAGTACGGCATTTAACTACCTTTTCATCGAGAAACTCTGAGACTTCTTTTAATTTATGCAGACGTTTTGGACTGGTTATACATTTTATATAGCCCTTTGATGATTTCCTCAAATGTATTTAAGTAAGTAACTTCCTCGCAAGCATCAAAAAGTGCTAATTCTAATCTGTGGTTCAAGCAATGAACTACGGTTAATTTTCCTAATCCTGTATCAGTTTTAATTTTCTCGGCTCTCCATTTATGCGACCCATATTGACAGCAGCTCCATCAAAGCAACAGCCAACTAATTTACTTTTCCAATTAATCACACCCTTTTTGTTCATTAGTTGGTCAATCGCTTTTAATAGTCTGCTTTTATCAAAGGTTCCAGGCCCAGATATGAAATTACTGGTTTTGTTCCATCCAAAAATTTAATATATACTATTTCATTTTCAGTTACGCTTTTATCAGTTGATGCATCAGACAAAATTGATAAAATGTTAGACTGGTTTAATTTCAAATTGTTTTGTCAACAAGTTTTTTCTGCATGTCTTCTGCTATGTAGTGCACAAATTGCTTTGCAGCTCTGTCGTTTATGTAAGTTTCTCCAATCTGCACACCTATTTTCCTTTGTAAGTCACACAGTCTTTTAAAATCATTAAAGGGGAAATCATTCTTGGCTATTGTGTATGAGATGTAAAACAGAATTTTCATTGTTTTTTCCATCTCCGTATTCATCTGACGTACAGCAATTGCTAAAGGAGTCTTGGAGGGGTCTGTTTTAGCTTTATTAGGATCACAAGCTTGCTTGTGAACCTGAGAAGCATGATGAAATTTGACCTAAAACAAAAAATTTCCTTATAATTACTAAAAATCTAGACCAAACTAAACATTTTTATTCTTTAAAAATTATATTATGGTAAGATCCCGACCATAAGCTCACCTTCTTCAAATTCAAAATCAGGTTTTTATTGTTATTTTTGTTTTGTAGTATCAGGAATCACAAGGTAAGTTTTGATGAGCCTCACACAAAAAATTCGCTCTAGTGTGTTTTGTATATACACCATCATTCTCTAACCCCCCCCCCCCCCTTCCTAAAATAAATGAATGAAATAAAATAATAATGTTATGAATGCACTTTTTACGCCTTTTGTAGTGGTTCCTGAAACGTCGAAGGAGGAAATATTCTATAATTCTATGCGAGAATCAACTTCTAATTTATTTACTTGTTTATTTTGTTTTATTTATAATCAGTGAAAAAAATTGAAAAGGGGCATTGCTGCATGTGATCAACACATCGGAAAGTCTCACGCCGAAGCCTGAGAATTTCTGCATTGATCGATCGACCTCATAACAGCCAGCGAGAAGTCTTTTTTTTTTTTTTTTTCCCCTTCTCTCTCTGAATGATTTTTTTTTATTTCGAAAATATCCACCCCCCCCCTACCACCACCACCAAAAAATCAAAGTTGGACGTGAGGGGGAGGGGGGTGTATAATTGGTATTTTACAGTAAGGCCTATTTGTATTTTCATTGGTAATGCAATAGAATGTAATGTAACTTGCAGAAACAATACTGCATTCTAAAAAGTAAACAAGTAAAACTAAAAGCTTCAAGCTTAAAGGTTGTGCATCCTTCCACAAAAGACGAGACATCAGCACTTGAATTTTCTTTACAGATACTGCACAACAGTTTTCCATTTTCTTCTCGCAACCAAGAATATGTTTGTTTCCACTTCATAAAAGTTGTGTGGTTGAAAATATGCATTTTTTAAGTTTTCATTGTGTCGGCTTTTCGTTTATTGCCATCTTTCAATAATTCATTTACAACATCTGGAGTGGCTGAAAATTCTCTCTCGGCCGAAGTTTTTTATCAGATTCTGATTCATTTTCGTTTTGCCTTTTAGCACCCCAGAATGCCAACAAGTTCTTTTGAGACATTGGGGAAAAATTGCACAGTTTATTGGATTAAAATATCTGTTGCTGAATGCTGAGAATAAAAATCGCAAAACACGTGTATCTTCAAGTTTTAGTATCAGGCACTGTGAAAAGATGAAAAATACCAACGTGGTTGAAGGGAAGTGGGGCTCAGTTGCAATTGAAACCCTCATTGGTCATATCCAAGTGACCCCACAATTGTGCTGCCCCCCTCCCCCTCCACCCAAAGAATTCTACTCGTGTGTTAAATCTATGCCTCCGCCTTCATGTCCGGTGCAGACAGAAGGGGAGAACAACCAGTTCCTGAAAAGAGGAAGCTAATTTTCCAGGAAATCGGATTTCAGGGTGTGTAGGTCAGTAAAAAAAGTCAGCACTTGAGCTCGTAGAGGTCGGGTGTCGCCGAGGAAGGAAAACTCTGTCTTTTGAGCGTCACTCGCCATTGTGGCGAGTGGACCTAAACATTTACCAGCCAGTAAGGATTTTTTAATTGCCATTTGGCGAGTGGCGAGCGGAATTTGCGAGGGTTGTTTTTAACTTATTAATCATATGAATGCACCTTGGGCAGTTTGTGAAAGTTTTAAGAGAAAAAATTCAGAGTCCAAGAAATTTTTAAGGAGTTTTGTCACAATGTATTAGATGTTGTGTATTTGGCAATATAACAAAATAAAATAAAAATAATACAATAAAATCATTAAATAATTTTTTTTCAAGACCAAAATAAATAACCTCTATTGAACATATTCAATTCAATAGAGATCTATTTAATTGATGAACTTAAACACAAAATGGTAAAAAAGAATTATCACATACCAAAAATTCAGAAACACAAACTAATATATACATTCATGGGTGCCACTCAATTTCTCAACGAGGATTCCCCCCACTTTTCAAGACATCTGAACATTTTAAAGAAAATCCCAGATATTTTTATGCTGTACATAGAATTTACAACAGTCAAATCAATACAGATCATCACACATACTACCACATTTTCCTGCCTATATCCGCAAGCACGTTTTTGAATGAAGGGGGAAAAAAAGTTTACAGATAGTGCACAGCACTGTATAATCTGCAGTCAAAATGGGAACATCGATATCATATCACGTACTCATCCAAATGGGTGCCTGCACTAGGTTCAGCATGGCCAACAGTGCATATGCATTAAATATTTCTAGAAATAACTTCAATTATTTCTGTCTGTATTTTTCCATATATAAAACATTTATATTTAAGCTATATTTTTGCAGAAACTAAATAGCAAAAGATAAGACTGCGGAACTGTTTCTTTTCCCAGTAGGAATAAAAATATTACAGTAAGTTAAACAGCTTACTTTCTAAACCCCATATCAGCTTCTAAGTGACAGGAATGTAGAAATGTCTATTTTAAATCACAAAACTAGCATGTTATAATGTTCATTAGCTACAGACAGATTGCAAAATATCACAGTTGTACTTAAATATCCTAAATTTGTAAACAAAATCAAATATAAAATAGGCGTAAAATTTTAATTACATGGAATGAGAGATTAAAATTTAGGCATGTTAAATAATCATTCATCAGATAAATGGAAAAAATTGAAATTAAGATACCCAAGCATAATTGTAAGTACAATCAATTTGATTACAGCAACTTTTATTAATGTAAATATTTGTCCTTGATTATAATGCGAAATCTGACTCTTCACACCATTTTTTTAATAATTCACACACACACACACAAAAAAAAAAAGTAATTGTTTTGATTCAAGAAGTTTTACAATTTTTTGTAGGATGTTACAAAACAAAGGTCTAAAAATCATCCCTTAAAGATAATTTTTTGGCTTGGGTTAGGTCATACAAATAAAGTCTTAGAAATGAATTTTAGAAGTTTATTGATATTTAAGTTATTGCAAATCAAGTTTTCTTTGCTTTCTTTAATAAAAATAAAATAAGCAGCTAATGAATGCTAAGATGGCAAAAGGTGGTAATGTGTGTGTGTGTGTGTGCGCGCGCGCGCGCATGCATGCATATGTATATATAAAGGGTATTCCCAAAACGATGACCAAGGCTTTTATTCCTTAAATATTGAACATAGACAAATACAATAAAACACAAAGTACCTTAATAAAAGGTATAGAATTTTACAGTACGGATTAAAATTTTCAGAAGATTAAATCTAAGAAATATAAAATTTAAATTTCTTACGGACACATACAAATAAATAAATAAATAAATAAATAAAATAAATCCCCAATAGGTAAAATGAATATATGAATAAAGCAATGTACAAAATTTCAGCATTTCATCATAAAAAAGCTGTTTTAAAATAATTGTTCATTATGAAATAGCAGACTAAAAGATCATTACCTCTGCAACACCAAGGGAGGCAAACATGGCAAAAAGACTAAAATATTGTGTTAAGTGCCTTCCATGGTCAGATACTTCTTTATTCAGTAAATTTAAAACAGCTACAATTAAATGTTCTGCTAAAGTAGCATTGGAGTCAAGAGGATAAGCTAAAAGACACAAAAATCTGATAAGTTAATAATAAAAAAAGAGCAATCGCAGAAAAGAAATTAAAAGAATGACAATTTCAATCAAACTTAAAAAAAAAAAAAAAAATGGTCATTCTTATGTATGAAATATTTCAATTTCAACCGTAATTGAATACTAATTCAAATGTAAAGAAATTTAGAATATTAAATTTAACAGAGAGAGAGAGAAAGGGTGGGGGTGGGTGGAGAACACTTAGGAACACTAATCTTTCACCCCTTAATGTCACCTACCACAGAGATCATCCTAGGATGAAAAAGGGGCAGGGTGCTAGTCCTTAAAAAAGGGCAGTTTAAGCTTTCAAGGGCATGTCCGAATATAAAGAGGCACTATACGAATATATATATATATACATAAAGGCATTCAGAAAGAGTAGTTTACACGAGTTAAACATGACAACAGAGTCTGATTAAAAACAAAACAAAAAGAAAAACCTAAAGGGACGTTGAGGTCTGCCTAGATCAGAGGTTCCCAACATTTTAACATCGCTTCTCCCCAACAAAGGATGACTTACATTGCTGCCCCCGTTCTCACATTTATCAGCATACATTTAGTTTATTATTCTTCAACAATGAACATTTAGTCGAGTAAAGTTTGAATGAACATTTTAAGTAAAAATAGGTATATTTTTTAGTAAAAATAAGATGATTTAAAAAAAAAAACATACATTACTACTTGCTCTTTAGTTTCCCCCCCCCCCTCTGCAAATGCTCTGCGTCCTCTAGGGTAGCGCACCCCACTGGTTGGGAAATGTTGACCTAGAGGATGATGTTTTAAAGCATTCCTTTAAGAAGTGGGATGAGGACCCCAGGAAACTAAATAAGAAGTGGGGGACACCACCCAAGTGTTCCCTAGAATTCTAGCCCCACATGGCAAATATTTATGATTACTTCAAAAAAGAATTAATAAAGCAAAAATAATTAATTTTTCTTTACTGCATGCCTATTATTTTAAACTGCTGTTAATTTGCAAACATTTTTACAGTAAATCATCAATAAAAATATATTTTAGAAAAAAGAAAAATAATTGGTATGTCCTACATAATAGCACAAAAAAGACCAAGAAATTAAAAGCACATACAAATAATTAATTAATGTATTCTAATACAAAATCTAATACAGTTTCTTTCATCTGTTAGTATTAAGTTCAGTTAAGAGAAAATTCTGTCAACTTCAGCATTGGAAACTGCCAAAGAACAGGCAATTCCCAATATTTGTTGGATATTGGGATATAATTTGAGATATGGGGGGGGGGGGGATTTGAGATTTTGATAGGTTTGACAGAGATGTTGATAAAAGTGAGTTAAATAATATGCATAATATTAGTTATCGATAAATGTAGCCCCTCGTTATATCGACTTGTCGAGAGACAAGAAAAATACGCAATATATCTGGGGGTGGGAGGATATGGTAAAAAGATTACTTTTATTAACATTACACACATAAAACAATAAGATTAGCAATGTTAAATACCAGAAATTTAAACAAAAGTAACAAACTACAAAGACAGAAATTTGATCTCTTATTTTTATTCACAAATATACATGTGTGTGTACAATTTAACTCATCCACCAATTGATAACGATAGAAATTGGGAAAATTGAATCCAGAACACAGAAGATTGCTGGAATAAATGACAGTCATGCAAATTTTGTATTATATTCAATGGTTGGAATGTACAACACCATATCAAATCAAATAACTAAAATATATTTGTTTTTCCTCTTTCACTTCTAATTTAATGTTTGCTCATTCATGAAAAGTGAATACAAGTTTTTTAAAAAACACTATTCTTTAAAATAAATAAAAATAATTACTACATGTAAGTTTTTTAGTAGTTACAAAATAAATACTTTTTTTAACTCACAGAATTATCCAAAGGTACAAAATAAATATTTTTTTTAACTCACAGAATTATCTAAAGGTATGAAATAAAGTTTAAAATATTTTAAATAATTTATTTTTCATAAAGCTTTATTTTTAATTTTTTGTAACATACTCAAAAAAGGTCTCTTTAAAACCCCTAAATTTTCTTTTTTAAACCTTGCTTTATTCTTTTTAAAATAAAAAAGTATTAAATATTTTATTTTAACTATCAAATGTTTTTAATCAGCTTAAAATAATAAAAATAATTAACACCCTGTTGCCAAAAGTACTCAAAAACAAATTATACATTAAAAAACTTTCCAAAATTATTTCGATTTTTTTTTTTTTTAGTTTTTAAAAACTGAAAATAAGCTTAAATTGATGACAGCTTGTTTTATGAATAACCTAGCTGTTAACTTATGACACAATTTGTTTTCTTAAGACATCCTTTCCCAGAACTAGCTTTCTTTTGCTTTTAATATTTTTTTCTTCACTCATTAAAATGCTGACAATTTTTAAAAAATCAGAAGATATATTTAGAATACCAAATCTTGTCAATAGTCTGATTTACTAAATTCTGCAGTTATTCCACTTTTATATATTTTAAAACTGTGGTGCAAATGAGGGAGGGGAGGTCCGCCCTGGCAGCAAGATAAAAACAAAGACGGTAGCCGGCAGGATACTTAGAAAGAATTGGGCGGCAAACTGAAGGACCGCACCGGCCGCCAATAACCCTAGTGCTACACTGCTAAAGCAAAAGATCATTATTATGCTCTTATTTTGGCAAAAGCATAATGTGTTTCAATTGGTGTATTCGCAAAATATCGCAAATCGCTCGATCGATTTGAGTAGTTCAAGCCACTGAACATGGTAGATGGCTGAAGTGTTGAAGTTCCCGCATTCAGGCCCCGCCCGTGTGACTGTCGGTCTGGAGTTATGGTCGGTTTCATCCAGATGCAACGTCAATGCACATTAGAGCTCCTTAAAAAGTCATCCAACCAAGGCACCCTCCTTAGGAGATATCCCTTGTCTAGGCTAGCCATAGTATACAAGCAAATCCCGCAGAATTTTCGAATCACAAAATGTCGTTTTGCTATGGCATACTTTCTGTATCATCCGTAATTATATACGGTTAGTAAATAACTGTTATACAATTAGAATAATATGTACTAAGAAAGCCGATTAAAAAGAGGAAATAGTTTAGGGGGAAATAAAAAAGAAACTTGCTAGGGTGCAAAACTATTAAAAACATTGAAAAGAGCAATAACTATACAGCTAGCAACGGACTCTGGAATAATGATTGTTTGATAAGTCGCAACTATATATTTATCAAACATAGCTACTTCTCACTTGAGTCAGCAAAACCAAAACATATTAGAGGAGCCACTTTTCGGGTTACTCAGCTTGCGCAAATAAAAACAAAGACAATGAAAAAGGCAGTAACAGTATTTTGATCTGAAAGATTAGAATATTTGAAAAAAGCATTTTAATAAATTACATTTGTGGGAAAGATCCGATTTCATAAGGGCCACTTTAATTAACGTATTTTCGTGATAGGCCACAAATGGTGTGTAGGAAATAAAAAGTGGATTGTTGACTAATAATAAAAAATGTAAGAGTACGAGGGTGCAGAAAGAAGAGAAAAAGGGCCGCCGGGCACTAAAAAGACAATAAAAGGGCTGTCGCGTGCTGCGACCTGCCAAATTAATCTGAATCAACCTTCTGTACCTTCACAGAGTCAACACCATAGAATCTGTGAAGGTACTAACTAATGTCAACAAAAAGGAAAGCGATGCTGCAATGCAATAAATGTAAAGAGGGGAGAGGATGGCACTATGAATAAAATCAGGGCAAGAAGAGCGGAAGGCAGGGTGCTGTTTTTGGGTAGTAAAAGAGCGGCGAATTTTTTGGACAGGGCAAGTAGGGGGGGGGGGGGGGGGATTTTTGCTTTAAAGGGCAGGCAGGGCCCTTCAAAAAATGCCCAGTATGAACATTGCTACCAGCTACCATAGATTATGAACAAGGTTTTTTTTTTTTTTTTTTTTTTTTTTTTTTTTTTTTTTTAGAATTTTTTAAGTTAACATAAAATGTTTAAACTAAATTTTGAAATCACTTTGGGAGTTTAAAAAAATTTAAGAACTATAAAATATAAACTTTTGATACATCAACTAATACTGAACAGATTACAAACTTAATGAATTTTATCACAGACTTTGTAAAAGCCAAGATTCTGGTCAGTAGTTGTGGCCTGTTAACAAGGCTTTTTTTTTAACAAACAGTTACCAGTCTTAAAACAAAAATCTAATACATCATTGTTGAATTTTAATCAACACAGTTAGAAATCCTTTGAAAATTCAATCAAAGTGTCAAAATCATTTAGCCAAAACTATACTTAATAGTTAATTTCAATGTCTACTTCATAAATTAATAGAAATTATTCAGTTAAACAATTAATTATTTTTATTTTGAAATTAAAACAAGCATATTCAACAGACCAGAAAATTACACTCATACAATGTACTTTACTATTTAATATTCCAAAGAATCCAAAATTTGTACTAAACAATAAATACCGACATGGAAAAATGTTATAATAATCTCAAAAAAAAATGTTAGAAAATGTATACATACGAGAGTTCACTAAAGCTGGAGGAGTATAAGGACCATCATGTATGGCAAAGTGAGCAATGAAAACTAGAATACGCATGAAGGCACTACGAACCTGAAATATTAATAAAATTTTATAAGTTGAAGAGCAGTTTTTAATGCACAGTAATTAAACAGACATGAAGAAAAGCATTTTTTGTTTTACAAATATGTATTCCCTTTATAAAAATTAAAACTGTACTTATTGCTTTCAAACTTTTCTAAAGAATATTTAAAGAAGAAATTTAGCCCAAGACAAACACTTTTACTTTTCTAAATTTGCTGATTTTTGAATAGGCAAAATTGAGAGACAATTAGATTTTCAGTTATTTATTTTATTGTTTGTTAAAGCAAGCAAAAATCTAACCATGTAAGAGACATGAAAGCAAGTCTTGGTACAAAATAAAAAAGCAATGGCAAACTAGTAATTTATTACTACGAAATGTATTCAAGGAGTCATAAGAAAGTATTTTCAGTATTTTGACACCATTTTGAGTTCTCAAAGTAGCAGACATGCCAAGTTTCCAAAGTCAAAAAGCAAGATATCTCTTTTCTAAATGAAAAAGGCCAAGATTTTTTATGAATATATATTCAAAATAAAATAAAATATATAATCAATACAAACATACTAATTTGTTTTTTTTTTCTTAAATGCCATGTATGTTCATATAAACTCACCACTATCCTAGCACTTGAGTTGTATAATCTAGATAAATTTCAAAATTTACCAAAATAAATAATAAAAATATCTGCAGCATAAGCATGTCCGAAACAGTATAAATTACATTTAACAGTTATTTGATAAAAATCTTACCACAACCTCTGGAGATATATATTTCGGCTGCCCATCATCACAGCCGTCTTCGGTCTGTCGTTTTCGTGGGCACGATGTTTCTCCCCGCCTCCTCTTCTTTCGCGCCGTTCTTATTGCGCATGATGTCATTCCATGCTTCGTCCACGGTAGCGTGCGTCATGTCATTGATGCTGCCCTCTGTTGTTAATATTTCTAATGATTCTTGTACATAAGAGTATGTGTGGTTATTGAAATTGGCTATTTTTTGTATTGCTTGGAAATCTATTGTAATAGGGGTGTTTAGCGCAAGGCAGGATAAGGCTGTTAATTCTCTATTGAATTTAATGGCGTTAATATGTTCTGTTTGACGATCTTTAATTTTTCTTTTAGTGACCCCAATGTAGCAGCCGGTAGTTTTGTTTTCGTTATTTTTTATGTTAATTTTATAAATACCTGCGGTGTCTGTGGGTTTTATTTGGTCTTTTTCGGATCTGATACGTTGAAAAATGTTTTGATTTGGTTTGATTGGAATTCTAATATTTTTCTTAAGAGCTGAGTGTGATATTTTATTAGCAGCTCCCCTGCATGGAGCCCGGTAGCGTGCGTCATCAACGACATGACGCACGCTACTGTGGACGAAGCATGGAATGACATCATGCGCAATAAGAACGGCGCAAAAGAAGAGGAGGCGGGGAGGAACATCGTTCCCACGGAAACGTCAGACTGAAGACGGCTGTGATGATGGCAGCCGAAATATATATCTCCGGAGGTTGTGGTAATATTTTTATCAAATAAACTATGGAATACCTCCGTATTACATTTTAACCTTTTAATAAATTACATTGAACATTAACCTTTTTTTCCCCCCTGTTAAAAATCCTGCCAGCAAGAAAAATGGAAAGGCATTCTGGGAGAAAAATCTGACAACACTGGTTTAAAATGACTCATGGAGCTGAAGAGAACATTTTCAGAGACTTTGGAGTACTAATAGTTTAAGTGTAAAAAAATATGGTCTTATAATTTGTATTGTATAGGCTCTTTAAAATATCAGCATATTTTTGGTAACAACTAAAAATTGTTGTTTCAAAGTTACCATTACATACTAAGGTACGGAAAGTTTTAGAACACATTTATACTCATGTTTTGTTTGAAATGTACACATTATAGGAAAAATTCAGATCTCTTAACACAAAAGTAACTATTAATAAGCTGCTTAACAAAATCCATAAGCACAATATTAGATTTTATTTAATAAAAAAATAAGGTGAAAAAAGTTTTGATATTTTAATTTTTTAAAAATAACACTGCAAAATAACCATTTTTAACCTGAAATAACTATTTACTGATAACAGCAAAAGGACACATATATAACCTTACCTCTGAACCAGGGCATTCAAGTAAGTATTCACAAAAAACTTGTGGATTACTAAAAAATACATTATTAGCAAACCACCTGCGAACATTACAGCAAGGTCGAAGATGAAGGCATAATGCATCATACCAATCATTAGCAGGACCCCTGTAACATAAAATTGTTTGTTTCTACATAACATTTCTAATGTAATATTTGAGCAAATTTTGTTTTCAATCTCTAACACAAAAAATACATATACATACAGATTAAAAAAAAAAAAAAAACTTTAAATTTGTTAATGATGTCATATCAGAGAAAGAAAGTTAAGATAATTTTCAAAACTTCTACAAGTTACTGAGTCATAATGTAAATAAATTTAAATTCAAAATTTGCTTTAAGAAACATTAGGAAGTATAAAACGGCTGTTACACTACATTTAGAATTAAATATTTATACCTAGATACGATGTAACTTAAATATATATGAATTTTTTTCTTTTAAGTAAAACATACTTTGATAATCGAATACAGCTTTAAAATTTTCAGCCTATTTTGTTACATTTTTATTAATTTGTTATTTTGGCAACTGATAGCCAAAACAAGAATGAACACAAACTTGGCAAAAAAATTATTATAAAAGAAATTTTCTGCTTACGTAAAAATCACAAACTACATTAATTATATTATATACTGGAGTTCTCCCCAGGCCTTTTTGCTGGATGCATCACCCAACAAGTTTTACTGACGGTCCAGCAAGAAAATCAGAATATCATTTCAAATCCTTTAATTCGATAAAATTATATATTACGGTTTCATGATGCCACCCAGCTGAAAAAATTTCTGGAGAGATCACTGTATACTGATGTATAATTGTAAGTACAACAATATCATACTAATTATAAAATTAATTTTACTTAAGAAATCAAACAATTATGAAAACATGGAAAAAATTACATAATTTGTTATTAATTACATAAAAAAATAATTTTCAAATATCATTTTTTAATAAATTATTTTCCTCATAAAATATGTATTTGGAGTGAAAATTTTTAAAAATTTTAAATCTGTTCAAATCTTTATTAAGTTTTGAGGGTAGGGGTATCAACTGGTAATTAAATATTAAAACCTATAGAGTACATTTTTATACATAGGTTTTCAATTAGAATACATTTGATCCTAAGCATTTCTCAACAAATTCCTCAATCAAGGGGAAATGAAATCAAACATTAACTTTTTATTTTGTGCAAAAAATAGATCTATTTTCCTTTAAGTCTATCAGATTTACAAAATGTGCTTTTCCAAACACCATTGTGCACCATTTTCTTTCACAATAGATTGGTTATTATTGTCACTGTATTAGGACTGTCAGATTTTGCTTGATCCTTCCAAGATATTTTAAATTGACTGCAAAATTTTAAATACCTAAAATTATTTCTCTTAGATCCATATATTGTCCTCAAAATTTATGATCACAAATTTGTCAATAACTGTGAAAATACTTGTAAAATTTTAAATAGAAAATGATGGGTGCATTTTCTGAGTATACTCTTAAAAAAAAAAATGAAAAAAATTTTGTGCAACTGATAATGATTAAAAAGCCCGAGTTTCAGGCTGAAATCCTAGGACCTGATACATCAGCATAAATCTTTGTTTTTCTCACCTGTAAGTCAGACAAATCTGTCTACAGGTCATATAGCAACTAATTTATAATGAAACAATACCATAAACTTTTCATCATTCAAAGGGAAAGGGGGGGGGAAAGACATTTTTATAATTGATGGGAGTGTGGACTATGTACAGTTTACAGATGCAATGGATATCCAGCAAATATACACTCAGCTTACATGTCGGAAATTGTAAAGAAAAAATAATACAAATGAAAGGAGAGGGAGAGAGTAATAGCTGATTAATCTAGTCTGAAATTAGTAAAAATAAAACAGAACAAAAAAGTAAACATACAATTACCACACATTAATTTAGAAATATTTAAAATTGACTATGATTAATTCAAAAGTTTAACGGAAAAGAATATAAATATACGAAAAATTAAAGCTCCAAAAATCATTTATGTATTTTTTAAATTTTCAATTATTAAATAAATGCAAAAATTTAAATAAAATAAAAAAGGGAAACGAGTAGGGAATATAACTTGATAATTCATAAAAGTTAATGAATGTGTAAGCATCTGCCTGCCAGGCAGATGCTTACAGCATCTGGGGTAGAAGGAAGAGTAGGGAATATAACTTGATAATTCATAAAAGTTAAGTTTGTTCAGTTGATTAAAATAGAATTGGTATATAATATAGCCATAAACTGTTTAAAAACAGCAAAAAGCTGTAAGTAGAAGCTTATAATATAAAAATAGAGGAAACAGTGAAATGAAAACTTATCTGAAGTGAATACTTTTGAGAAACATTAATAAAGTATAAAAACTAAGTAAATTATTACCTAAGAGTTTTCTTTGCATGGAATCCTGTTGTAAAGAGAAATTTAGCAGCTAGTTGTATGCTGATTAATGCTAGCTCCTCTGCATCAGCAGACTAATATAAAATAAAAGCATAAAAAATTAATCAAAAATAAAATTTAGAGATATTCGAACAGCAGTCCAATAGAAAGGAAATACAATAAAATTATACTTACAAGTTTATCAGGATTTCCTGATTGGACATAGGGACCATTGCATATAATTAATTTCTTCATGAACTGAAAATATTCTAAGCTAAATTGATTCCTATTATGCATAAACTTAATGTTCTGCCTTCTTACACTTCGTTCAATTGCAACAGGCATTTTAACAGCACACTGTTTATTGTCAGCTAAAATGGAAAAATAAGTAGTTAACATCCTAAACTTAATTAAAAATGAAATTCATAATTCTTTATAGTGAAAAAAAAAGTGCAGAAAAAGGTTTAAATTAGAATTTTTTTTTTTTTTTTTAATGTTAAAACAATTGTTGAACACAGATACTCTCATCACACAGCTCTTAAACAGCTATAGAAACATACCAAAGATTAACTGTTTCTAAAAGTAAAGCAACTTACAAAGAGGCACTCAGAATTTTATTGGAAGTCTGATTAAATATTCATTTAAAAACTGCTCAAAAGTTATAAATTTCTTATAAGAACAGTTTTAATGTCGCAGCACATTTTTTTGTGACAAACACTTAAGAAAAATATTTAAAATAACGAAAGAATTTCCAATCCTTGCACAGCTTTATTTTTTTATCATAAAGCAAATGGGAAAAAAAAAATGTATGCAAAACTTTAAAGCTGAATCAGAAATATGTACCATTTAAAATAACACTGTATAAAGCACATAAGAGTAAACACTGAACTATATTTTGCTTTGCAAGATATCTAAGTTCCTCGTCTTTAAGGGCAGAATATCAAGCAATCTACAGCAAAGCATGGAATCAAGTTTTAAAAAAAATTCAACGACAATGATTATAATCGACGACGTCAATGCTGTATATCAAATTGTAAGCTAAGTAAAGGGGGAGGAGGGGTGTAGACCCCTCAGCATGTGCCCCTGGAATGAGGTAAATACATAACGAGCAAAAAAATAAAATAGCACAGAAGTGAAAGAAAGAATCACAATAATAAAAATACAAAGACAAGAATATAATTAAGAGTTTTTTCACTCCACAAGTGAGGTATATATACATGAACGAGTATATATACCTCACTTGTGGAAGTATATATACTCGTAACAGGTATATATACTACAGGACTTGTTGTGGAGGTATATATACTACACAACAAATAATGAGTTTATCATAAAATGTATGTTGAAAATCAAGGTTAAGATCTCGGAGCACATTATCCTGGACTACTAGAGCAAAATCCTCTCCATCTCTCCTCAGAGGGAGCAGTGATAAGAGAGATCAATGACAGTCTTAATAACGAGGCTTTTAAAGTAATTAAAAAACTTTGTAAAAAACACACATAAGAAGTAAAAGGAAAAAGGATACGCGTTTCGTTCAAAAATTGTTTTGAACTTCTTCAGTCCAAGCTCTTCGACGTAAAGAACACAGGGAACAGTGAGTTCCCTGTGTTCTTTACGTCGAAGAGCTTGGACTGAAGAAGTTCAAAACAATTTTTGAACGAAACGCGTATCCTTTTTCCTTTTACTTCTTATGTGTGTTTTTTACAAAGTTTTTTAATTACTTTATCGTTTAACACCAGTATTTTGAGTGTTTTTTCAACGAGGCTTTTGATTTTCTTAAAGAATTCTTTTGTACAGGAGAGAAAGCTTGACAAGTGAGTTTTTAAACTCTCACAGTATAAATTCTTCTCTCTTTCTACATTGTCTTAGGTACACATTTCAGCTAAGCTCTTTGCTTTTAAGTGAGAAGTGAGAGACAAAGGAGAAATAAAACAAAGGCTATTTCCATACAAAATGAATAAAAGGGCCACTGTTATATTCAAATTCTCTAAAATTGTATGTTAAGTTTTAAACCAAGGTGTGGCAAAGATTGAGTAATGCACAAAATTTTTCTCTAGAAAATTAATTAATTTTTTCATCTAATATGCTAATTGTAAATAAAAATAAGTACTGTATTACATAGTGAATATAACGTGACTCAGAAATTTTCACCAAGATAATTAAAGAGAATTTGCAGACTTGGTCGATTATCTCTAGAACTACTGGACCAATTTTAATGAAATTTGATATGTACGTACATTGATACAATACAAAACAAATAACCATTCAATAATTGTAATACACCCGCATGATCGTGTGTAACACAAGGAGTCTGAAAGTATGAAATGGCGGTTGCAGAATAAACATAAAAAAAGGGTTAATAGATGGATTAATAGAGGGGGTATGATCCCCTCTTACAGATATACAGGTCTCACAGCGCAATTTCATACTTGAAATAAGGCAGCTTATTTTCTGTGGCAATTGGTCTCACTCATTCAGCAATGCTCTTTTCATTCCCTGGATGGTTCTTGGAGGGAGGTTGCAAGTTGAAATTACCTTCCCCAGAACATCCCAGACATGCTCTAATAGGATTAAGGTCTGGAGATCTGGCTGGCCAATCCATCCAGCGAATATCCTCATTCTCTAGAAATTCGTCGACCAGAAGAGCTCTATGTGGCTTCGCGTTATCCTCCATTAAAATGAACTCAGGGCCAATTTATCCCTGAAAAGGTGAATTTAGGGCTCCAAGACCTCATCCCTATACTTCACACCAGTCACAGTGCCTCTTTCAAAGACATGGAGAGGTGTGCGGCCATCCAACATGATGCCTGGCCAGACTATTAAACCTTCTTTGGCATAATGGTCAATTTCGCGGACATTGAAGAGTAGGTAGTGGGCCCCTGGTTCTCTCCATATGAACGTACCGCGAGAATCGGTGTTAGGCTGAACCGGGACTCGTCAGTGAAGAAAACAGTTGCCCATTGATCTATACTCCAATCTCTATGCTCTCTGCATCATGCTAAACGGATTCTCCTGTTTGTAGAAGTGAGTGTGATGCAAACAGCAGGTCTCCTTGTAAACAACCCTATCTCATGAAATCTTTTGGGAACAGTCGCCCTTGATACACGGGTTCCTGTGGCTGCATACAAGTCACAAGAGAGAACTCAGAAGCTGTAGCACTCCTGTTGCGCCTTGCTATAATGGACAAATGGCAATCTTCTCTGGCTGCCGTGGCTATTGAAAGACCTTGTCCAGGTTTTCTCTTGATGGATACGGTATCCTGGAACTGTCTCCATAAGTTACACACGATACTGGGCGTTAAATCGAACTCTCTACAAATCTGGACTTGAGATTGGCCTGCTTCTAGCCTCTCCATAATTCGCCATCTCATTCCATCATCTAAATGTTGGAGGTTACTTATTTTTACTGTTATAATTTGTAGTTAACAGATTGCTGCAAAATAACACCAAGAAATTCGCTGAGGTGTGAACGAAATGAGTCTTAACTTTGCTTTTAAAACCTGTTTCTCTGCTGGCTCCACCTACACACACATGTATGATTACGTATTCGACGTAAAAGATTGCATTTTTGTCTAGAAGCAGCAGTTTTACTTTCAGTTCAGTTCTTTTCATGAAATTCGATATACAATATGCAAAGTCTTTTAATTTATTTCACCAGAGTATGTTTAAACCTCAAATTTAGCACAAGTCAGATTTTTAATGGGAAATGACAACTCAAAAAAATACTGCACTATATTCGAGTTAATACGGTAAGTAGTTTTTACTATTTCAGTCCATTTTTAATTCTGCAGTTCAACCACTTGAAGGATGGGAGATTTTTAAAAATTTGTTGATTTTATATGGAATGACCAATTACAGTAAATAAAATAACCAATAGCTTTTGCAAACAAAGTAAAATGTCCAATCTCCTCTTCCCCCACCAACTTCTTAATTTTTTATTTAATGGGTTTAAATTCATACTGATTGGCAGCTCTCTCTCTCTCTCTCTCTCTCTCTCATATATATATATATATATATATATATATATATATATGTATATATATATATACACACATAAACTATACTTACATAAAGTAAGTTCATTTAGGCTTCTGGTAATATTCACTTCCATGTCCACTCTTCTGTAAAACAGGATGTATGCATTCCACCATCGTTTCTGTCTCCTATAGGACATTCGCTTTAACATATGATCAAATACTTCTCCCATATAATCACCGCCGAAGCACTGATTCTTCATTTCCTTATACAGTAAAATTTGATAATCAATAAATACAATATTATAAATACAAAACATTAATCAAATCAAACAATCAACATCGAACATTTAAAAATATTAAACATAAATTACATAATAAATGACATAATATTAAACATAAATTACATCATATTAAAAATATCTAACCATAGGGAATTACATAAATTACATAATGCTCAAAAAGGGGGAAGGGATTTAACACAAGTTGCGATACAGTTAGGACAATGTGAAGATAAAGTTACATATGCATTAAAGAATTTTTATTATTTTGTGACACTTGTTATAACTTGTGCATTGGTTCCTACAGCAGATTTATACAAAAAAGACCTAAACTAGAAACTGCAGAATAATTCTGGCTGGTATGGCATCCTAATAAACAAAGAAAATTAAACACACACAGAACATTAACTACTGCTGATGTTCTTTAACAATGCCAAAGCTACAATGCTGTCTTCTGCTTAGTAATTTTAGGGAAAGAGGCTTCCATTATAAATACATTTGTCATTAAGATGAGTAAAGCGTTTATAAAAATGATAAAGATTGGGGAGGGGGAGAATCGGGTCTTGTGACAAAGGAGTCCAAATTTACCAAAAAGTGTGTTATAATTTCTAGAAGTCTCATCCTATATCATTGTTTCTCAACGTGGGGTGTTGAGAAAACATCTATTGGATTATCGTAACTCCAAATTAAGCATTACAAAGATTTATTTTCTACAAAATTTTATCAAGCAGCCAGATTTTAAGGGAAAACAAAAAGTTTTTTAATGTAAAAATTGAGCTAGAAGAAAGAATGAATGATCTTTTACTACCTCATCATCTTCCATTTTACATTCCATAACTTCTCCATCGTCAAATTTGTACCACTTCTGACTACCATCACTGTGCCTAAATGATAAGAAAAAATAATCTCAAAATTCACAAATTGGCAGAAGCTAATTCTGCTTAAATAAATGCAAATTAAGTAAAATTAGTCAAAGACAACATTTTTCAAGAGAAAACAGATCAAATGTTTGTTGGAAAAAAAAAAAAATGATGATAAAGTCTCAACATTTACTAAACTTGAGTGTTTTGAGAACTCAATAAAAAGTACCTTGATTGTCTTTTTTGTTCATAAATATAAAAATGTTAAACATAATAAAAGAATATAGATCTAAAACATGTTAACAATAAAATCAGATATGCCTGAAAAACCTTTAATTTTAAAACAGTGCAGAAGCACTTTCTCATACACTTTGGTCACGACTGCTGTCTGAAAATAACTTTCAGTCAGCAGTCACACCACAATTTTTTTAACTTGCAGGTGTTTTAGAGGTATCTAAAAAAATCAAAAGTAATGAGTTCAATACAATTTTCCTAATAAATTTTAAATTTAAAATATAACTTTTAAAAATGTGAAAGATTTATTTTCCAGTACTGAAATGGATGGAAAAGAATTTTGCATTTATTTCTTAAAAGTATAGAAAGCAATGTTCCCAAACTGAAAATAATTTTTTCTCCTCCAAGCACTGGACTGATCTTTTCAAGACTGGATAGTGCAACAGTTATACCACAAAACAAAGGGAAAATAATGTGCTGGATTGAAAAGATTTAAGTTTTGGTCATACAATAAATCAATACACAACATTAACTGTTTTCTAGGGCAGATGGACTTACTTCACACTAATTTTTCCAATCTTAAGACTAACTTAATTGTAAAGAAGCAAAACAGAAATGTGTCCAGATAGCAGTTAAGAGATAAATACTGCGACAGAGATTAGTGTGGTGCTACCAGTACTTTATATATGAGTATAATAAAGAATTTTCAGAATTACAGTGAAACTCTTATGTAACGTTACCCACATTTAATGTTTTCCTGTCTATAACATCATTTTCTATTGGTTCAAAATTTTTCGATATACTTGTAATGTTAAAAAGTCTAGTTAATAAAGTTAGATTTCCTGCACTTTAATTCTTTTCAGAATCTGATACCTTGTCTGGCAATTGAAATGCCAATGAGAAAACACAAATAATTTCCTTAGAAATTGACACGATCCAAGTTGTAAAAGCAGTGAGAGCATTTTTTCAAGAATTGAAGGTGAGACAAATTTACAAAAACTCACATGTATTGAAAATGAAATCTGTGATGCAAATAGTAGAAACAAAGTATAAAATAAAACAACCGATTTCCTTAAAATATAATTTTGATAACTAACGTCTAAATTATTGTAGAGGAAAAGTATATAGCATAAAATAAACTTCAATTCATTATCAGAACTGAGTTTTCTTCCAACTCTGATTTAGAGTTATCCCTCATAACATTATTTCTTTTTCATCCCTTGAATGACGTTAAATCAGGATTTCACTGTCTCATTATTATTATTATTATTTTTAACATTGCAAAAACAAAGATTTTTGTCCATTGTGTTACTGTGTTTTTGTCCATTGAGTTAAAACTGATGAATACTTTTTGCAATGCCAGTTAAAATGTTCATAGTTGCGATGGTTATATAAAATCTTTTTTACATACGAGAGAATCTTATTTTATTTTACAAGCAACAGGCTGTATGCCTGTCCTAGGATCTTTGAATCAAAGCGAAGATTACAAACTAGCTTTTGACGGGTAAGTTAATTCATTTAGGCTACAAAATGTATTTAGTACAGGGTCCCCACACTTTTTCGCAGTATGAATTCTAGGAATTTTTAAGGAGTTTTCCAGGAGAAAATATAATTTTCCATGAGTATACATAAATACCTTTTCTAACCAAGCATCAATGAAAATGCATTTTCTACCGGTATCTTTAGGCAAATTGAAAAGGATGACAATCTCAGGATGGTTTAAAATTTTACTACTGTCACACGCATACAGATTATTTCCAACACACCGCCGCAAACAGCGAGTTTTGTAAACATGTACTCCGTGTTCCAAAGAAGAGATAAGAGCATACAGCTCATACACAAATTGCGAGATACTTTCGCAGTGACACAAGACCTAGCAGTTAGTGATAAAAGAGTTTGAGAACACCAATGGGCTTAGTTTAGGAATGAAAGTATTGGATATGAGGAGAGCAGAGACGAATGTCTACAGCGAATCGAGCTATCATTGGAACTTTTTCGGTAAGCTTTCAGTCCACTGAAGTGAGTACAATCCTTGTCTCCAAGTCCGTGGCAGGAACATCAATAAACATGGCAGTGGATTATTACACTTTAAATACGAGTCGGAAAAAAATTTCGGCAGATCGCACTTAGGAAAATTTTTTTCGCACTTTAAATTCTAGAAAGAAAACTAAAATGAACAATATTTCCAGGAGTCAATACTAAAATTTCAGGAGTCTACAGAAAAATGAATAAAATCCAGGAGTTTTCCAGGGCCCTTAATGTTTTAAATCGAAATCCAGGAGTTTTTAAGGATTTCCAGGAGGTGTATGAACCCTGTTAGTATATTAGTAAAATTTATGTAATATAATTTAAATATCATTGACTTATTTTTTAAAAGGGCCTCTTTGTACTAAATTATTTTGCTACCCAGTTTTTTTTTTTAAGATAGTATAATGAAATAAGTTTCAATTATTATCAATTACTTTAGATTTTTATGATATTTAACAGACATTTATAAAATATAAGATACCTTATACCACATATGGGCAACCCGTGGGCCTGATGTGGCTCGCCACAGCTTTTGATCCAGCCTGTGGAACATTTCAAAGTTTTATAGGGCCCGTTCGAGAATTCACCGGTCGGTTATACACCTGTGCTACCGGTTGCGGTCATTCTTTGGTTAAGTGACGTCACAGCTGTCAACCGGTTTTGGTCATCCTCACCACATCCAATTCCAAGTCAAGAAAACGAAAATAAACATTGGCAACACTATGCCAATTACCGGAATAACCCACCTCGCTAACAGAGTCATCCTGGTTGCACTCTGGTCAGGCTGAGCAGACAACTGCTACATGACCGAAACATTTTCGAACGTGGTTACTTCCAGAGCTCCGCCTTTTCAAACGCTCTGGTCATGCACCGGTGTTACCGGTGCACAACCGATGAATTCTCGAATGCACCCATAGACAATCCATATAGACCAAATCAAAATCCCATATAAATCCCACTTATACAGCCCAGGACTTGACTAAATCCTAAATTTTGGGCCGCAACTTTCCAAAGGTTGCCCATACCTGCTTTATAGTATTAGTAAAGGAAATTACTAAGAAAAAATATTGATAACTTCCATGTACACACATTCTTCACTATATATAACTTTCTGTACAGATTTATTTTCATTCCATAATTCATGTTTTCAATTTAAATTTTAATAGTATGTTCCTTTGATACGTTGAAACTTTACTGGAAGAAGTAAGCTGATTGAAATTTTTTTATATGTGAAGAAAAATTTCCCCAGGTATAAGAGTACACACACACACACAAAAAAAAAAAATCCAAACTATCTATATACTTCTGATTATTTAGTGAAAAACTTTAAATAAAACTACAATTCCAAACTTAAAGAACAGTTATACAATATTCGATAATAAAAATTCATATGAATTTAAAATTTCAACTTTTAACACTTTCACTGCAAGACCAGAAAGCATTAGAGTGCAAGCCAAATTTCTTATGTAAATTTCACATATAAAATATAGTTTTTATAAAGAATGATTTATGTCTTGAATAATAAAAATTTCAGATATTTCTTTCGAATGGAATGTTTTTCAAAAAATCAATTAGTCATTCACAAAACTGATAGGAAATTGAGCTTACACTTGTGACTATCAAGAGTTATATCATAGAAGGCAGTCAAATAAATTTGAATAACTATTGAAATAATACTAACTTATGCAAAATGTAAGAATAATAATGACCACCACTTGCTTGACCACTATGTACAACAATACCACTTAATTTATACTTTGTACAACAAGTTTCATTATCTACATTAAAGTCATCTTCAATAATTTCTCCTGAAAAAAATATATTAAATAGAATAAATTAGAACTTCATATTAAAATATTTTTCACACCAAAAAGACAGAATCCTATGGAAAAATTAAATTTACCTTCAATTTTTGCTAAGCCCCTGACAGTGTATGGTTCCATATCAAATTCACGAGGAAATTCAAAATAATCATTAAATTTTATAGCACATTCCCTTTCCCAGTCATAATCAAATCGTTTAAGTTGGATTGCCAAGATAGGAGGCAATTTTTTTATGCAAAGGCGTTTGACTGTGTCTACCTAAATAAAAAGAATCAAAAGTATATATAAACAAACATTTACAGGAAACAACATAAAAATACAATGCACTTAAAACAAAGTCTTAAAAGTAATAAAAATTAGTGTAGGTATTTTATTAAAAAGCATTGTTAAAATTTCTTTCAATACACATTTTTATTATTTTTAATTAACACAAATAAACAGTTATCAGTATTTAATATATCAGCAACTTCCATGAGAAAAATGTTAATTCTTAAAACTAAATTCAATATGTTAGCACGAAACTGTATACCTTACCTTTTTATTGCACTTTTCACAGTGATATGCATTAGCACCTTCTAGTAAATCACCTTTAACATATTGTTCTAAAGAATCTAATAAATTACTATGATTTCTAATATCAATATTCAAGGCTGTAAATGATTCTTCTCTGGAATACCTAATAAAAAATAGCATAAAACAATTAACATGTTTAAATACATATAAAAAATGCTTTTTTAAATTGTTACATTAAAGGAACAATGGTTTATTCAAGCTTGGAGTAGATTGTTTTAGCCATAATTTTAGAATAAAATTTAGTTCTAAATGATAAAATATACAGGGTGTCCAGCCTTAATGTGACCCAATAGCTAATTCCCAAACCGTTCGGTTTAGATATGCACTTCCAATTTAAAAAAGGTAAAGAATGCTTTTATGGGCTTTTCGAACCAAAAAACCCATTTAGAAAAAAATTACAAAAATTAAATTTTTATACGGTTCCCAGGTCCTATCAGTTATATTTACGAAAAGATACAGTACACAAAAACAAAGTAAACACAAAAAGTTTCATTTTATTATGATAAAAACTGACCGAGTTATGGAACTTTGAAAATCATACATTTTATCCATTTTCTCGGCCATTTTTAAGAAGCTAGTAAGGGACCGTCTTGAAAATGGGCAAGAAAATGGATGAAATGTATGATTTTCAAAGTTCCATAACTTGGTCAGTTTTTATCGTAATAAAATGAAACTTTTTGTGTTTATTTTGTTTTTGTGTACTGCATCTTTCCCTAAATATAAGTGATAGGAACTGGGGACCGTATAAAAATTTAAGTTTTGTAATTTTTTTCTAAATGGGTTTTTTGGTTCGAAAAGCATGTAAAAACATTCTTTACCTTTTTAAAAACATTTTTCAAATTGGAAGTGCATATCTAAACCGAACGGTTCGGGAATTAGCTATTGGGTCACATTAATGCTGGACACCCTGTATATAGTTCATGGTATTAAGGGATTTAGAAGTGTTAGCAAAACTAGAAACCAGGAACTGCAAAAAAATTTAATGCTAAAAGCACCATTAGGGGGGAAATTTTTTATTAGCAAAAAGGTTTAACAGATTCTCATTTAATTTCCAAAGCAAGCTTCCCTGACTATTTCAGGTTTTTCAGACATTTTTTCATACAATTCCAGACAGACGTTGCTGTATTTATTGAGATATAAAGTGGTGCTATTTAAAAAATAGTCAACATTAATGTTTATTTTTTGGCATCATGGTTGGTGCTCTGCACAGGTGAGTAGTGACTTGTGCTGGAAATTGTGATGTAATTAATGGGAACTGAAGAGACACAATTTTTGCTATTAGAATGGATGATTGGAATTTGAAGTTTTTTTTTGAAAGGTATGAAAGTTTAACAGCAAGTGTCTAATATTTGTTACAGAAGGTGGTGCGGATATAAAGTTAAATAAGAAGAAGCATGCTAGTGTTGGGTATGTATGTTTGTTAAAAATGCAATGTGAAGACAAAGCTGAATAAGGGGAAACATGTGCTGGGCATGTTGATGCAGAAGGGGGAGGGGGGTGTAGGTAATAGTGAAGTGCAGAGAGATAGAAGATGACATAAGGGACATTTCAGGACCTTGAAGTAAGCATATGAAATGAGAAATATAAGTCAATAGCTTTTGTTTAATGTAATCTTTTAAAGCTGTAGGTTTTTGAGTAGTTTTGTAGTGAAATTAAAGTGTTTTTTTTTTTTTTTTTAGTGTTTTTTTTTGCACTATTTTAATCACGTTGATTTTAGATTAGTTGTATAGCTAAGATGCTAAATACAGCAGTTTTTTTTTTTTGGTTAAAAATGGGCCAGTGTCTGCCTATTTTAGATAAGCTGTACAGCTAGGTTGCTTAATCCAATGAAGTTTTTTTAAGGTTAAAAACAAATTTATACACTTTAGGTTAGCTGTTCAGCTGTTGCTGAATTGACCAATTTTTAGGTTAAAATGGCCAAGGCCCAGCAGTCACTGCCATGCTTACAAGGTGTCTGTACTGTTCTATTGAGAATTACCCATAAAGTTGTTTCAATACAGCCTAGCATAAAATGAACCTCACAAAAGAAAACCACACACTAGAACCACACACTCTGTTGCTAGATGATTTAATGAAGCATGATGTCAGAAAAATGCTATTAGCATAATGTACATACCTAACATGAATTGCTGAAAGAAGGGTGGCAAAAACTCATGTAATTTTACTTTTCTACAGCATCTGATAATCTGAAAGTATATTATTTCGCTCTAAGTGTAGTTTTTTGGTCAAAGCTTGTTAATCTGATTAGGATTTCTAATGCATTTTTAACTTGTGACATCAAAACGATAGTCATTTCAATTATTGAAGGCAAATAAATTAATCTTACGTAATTTACTTTTCACTCTATTGGATAATGTGGAAGCTTATTATTTCCTCTAAGATGTAATCTTTAATATATTATGAAGGAATTAATACTCAAATTTCAATAATGAAAGTCTGTGCTCGTAAAAAGGACATCACTCATTTGCAAAGTGTTTGGTACATTTTTGCTTTAAATATAAGGTGATAAATGACAAAATTTCGAGAAAATTGCATAAAATGTAAATAAAAATGTTCTAAAAAATTTCGCTACAAGGTACGCCAGGACCCATCCTGGCGAATTCCCATACAAAATTTGGTAGGCCTACGATCATCCATCTCGAAGCTATGTGATTGAAAAAGTAAAATTTTACAATTTGTTTTCTTTATATAGAAGATTACTTTAGAGCAGGTATGGGCAACCTTTGAAAAGTTGTGGGCCAAACTTTGTGATGTTAGCGAAGTCGCGGGCCAAACTTCTGGATTTTAGCGAAGTGGCGGGCCGTATAATTGGGATTTATATGGGATATTGAATGGTTTATACGGAGTTTTCAAATGTTCCGAGGGCCGGGTCAAAAGCCGTGGCGGGCCACATCCGGCCCGCAGTTGCCCATATGTGCTTTAGAGAGATAACACATAATGTCTTCACATAATGTGTATTAAAAAATGCACAGAAGTAATTTTATCCTCACTCATAGTGGCTGAAATGATTGTTTAAGCACACAAAAGGTGTGAGATACTATTAAAATGTAAAATATGTGATAAAAGCAGTCATTACTAGTTAAATTTTTAGTCAAGCATAATTTGCCATTTAACTTCTGCAGATAACACTGCTCCTTATTTTAAGTGAATGATGAATAATTTTTACAAATTATCATTGCGGTCACAGAAAGAAAAAATCTTTGGAACTTGTGGATTATAGTGACCATTAAATTCATAATCGCCAAGCAACTGAGATATATTGCTTACCAGGTGAAATCGAACAAAAATGTTTGAATTTCTAAAGCATAGCTACAATCTTGGCATAATCTTTATGTTGCCAAACAAGCTCAAAGGTCCCTGTAATCCGCAAGTGCCAAATTTTTTCAAAAACAGAACATTGCGATTTATTTGCAATGATTAAAACAAATTTGCAATCCTTACAGATGGTAGTAATATAAAGGATGCAATTCAACACTTCAACAATTTCTTCAATAAATGATTTAAAGCTGAGATGTTAAGTAATTGCTTTTTCAATGCATCATTCAAAACATTTCAATACTGACCTATGAGGACAATCTTTACAGATCTTCTGATCAGCAAAAGAGCCGCTAAGTATCTGAGATAGAATACATGGCTGATTTAAAAGTTTTAGAGCTTCTTCTAGGCTGTCCACGAGACTGTTGAAAAACTCCAAGGCATCATGCTGTTCTCTTAGATTCACAGGCTCTCCCCACAGTCTAGATATAAAAAATTATTTAAGAAGTCATTTAAAATAATTTATTTTTTCTTCTAGTTTATTGTATGCATGCAAGCAATAAAGGTTTAATATTACTTGAAATGTTTCCAAAAGCCTCGAGGTACATAGTACTGTAATTTGCTGCAAGCCAAATGCCCAAAGATAGCTTGAACCTGTTTTAATACCCCTAAGTTATATTCCTTTCTTGTTTCTTCTCTTGAAGCCTTTTCTTCACATCCTTCCAATTCAGATTCAGAGATTCCTTGTTGTTGCTTAAAAAGAAAAAATGTTTTGAAAATAAAAGAACTTTTATTACTACAAATTTTGCAGATGAATGCATTTTAAAGCAATTTTGGAAGCCAATATACTTATTAATTACAATACAGATGTATAATATGAAGTAATCAATTTTTAACTACTTAATTTTGCAATTTTCAACATATTTTGAGCTTGTGTATTTATTTTAGAATATCCCATAAATTTCATTACACTCTTTTTTACTTTAGATACCCTAGTTTCAATTTCCTTGATATGCCACCTTATCTTTTTTATTAGCAGGGTGTCTACTAAATTTCTGAATGTCAATTTTATGACTTTTTCTAGACTTTTGGGAGCTTCCGAAAAAAAATTCTTGACAATAGATACAGTTTACTTTGGGAAATCCCTTTGGAAAATTATTGATATACTTAAGTTAGATAGAAAAAAAATTACTATGAGTTTCAAGTAAAATACTATAGTTAATATTCAGATTTCACCACTAGTGACCAATATTACTTGTGTTACAGGCAGTACTTATGTGATATATCTAAATGACAATATTATGCAGACACCGAATTTCTGACAAATTTTTATCTTTCAGCCTACTATATTTCAAATCTGCAAGAATGAAGATTTCCATATTTTATCACTGGTCGTACACAGATAGCTTTTTGGCTCTTCTGACACAAGAAACAAGTCACCACAGAATGCGATACAGTTGTGTGAGCATCACATACCCCCACAAACATTCTATTTAAACGGATCTAATTATGTTTAAATAGAATGAATTATTCATTCAATTTAAACATAAATCATCATTATCAGCAATTTTAATTCTCTGGTCTCTGAAGAAAAAATTAAAAGGGAAAATCTGACAAGAAATTTTTAGACTTGGGAAAGTTTAATTTCAGAGAATTTTCCTAAGGGGTAGACACCCGATTAGGCATGTTTTCATAAACTTCATCAAATTACTTGTGATATTTTATATGCAGAAACATAATTTACCAATTCTCAAGTGTTGAAATAAAAATATATACAGGGTGTCCCAAAAAGTCTATAACGAGCTTTAATTCTTTATTTATTAGAGATAAGTGGTGAATGTCCATTGAAAAATTGTTCAGAATAAGATTGGAAATAAGATACTATTAAAAAAAATCTTGTTAATCTTCAAAAAGTTACACTTTTTAAATTTGTATATGACCCATGTACAAGAAAATTCCCAATTAGTAAAATGTTCCCCATACGCTAATGAGGTGGTGTACAAAATTTGAGAATTATGTTCTGAAAAGTGCCAGAGATATGAAGATATATATATATGCTGACTTAAATCACTTTTCAATGGCTCTCGACAGGAAAAAAATTGCATTGAATGGTCACACTTTAGGGGTCATACAGAAATTACGAAAGGAAATTATTTTTTTTCCACTCTAGCAAATAAACGTACCCATTTAAAATCATATATAACCTCTGATCATCTTTTTAAAGATATCTCTGAGGCATTTTATGATGAAAGGCTGAAATTTTATAAATAATTTCATTGGTGTATGGGGCACATTTTACTAATTGGGAATTTTTTGTACAAGGATTGTATAGAAATTTAAAATTTGCAATTTAAAAAAAAAAATAAGAGGATTTTTTTTTAAAAATATAGTCTTTTTTCCAACCTTATTTTAAATGATTTTGCAATTTACACTGATCACTTGTCTCCAATAAAGAATTAAAGCCCGTTACCACCTTTTGGGACACCCTGTATATTGCAGATTAGTTTATAATTAAACCATCTTCATTAATATGCTGGCATGTTCATATGTCTTAAATTGACTCCAATTTTAAAAATCCTAGCATTAAGGCAGATCCCCCAGCATAAGGCAGGGCTCAAGCCTTTCTGATACAAATTTTAACTTTCACCTCCCCTAATGAACAAATAAATAAAATTAATATATTTTTGCAACCAATTGAAGATAAACAACTTTCAATTGTACAGTTTAAAATGGGCAATTCAAATGTTTATATACTTATTCACTAAGTTCTGAAAAACACATAAATGGAAAAAATAAAAATAAATGTTAGCTTTTCAGGAGGGGAGGGGAATATTTTCACTCACAAAAATCTACAGTTTAAGAGAAAAACTAGCATATTGAAATTTTAATGCTAAGTCAACAATTAACTGTTTGCAACAAAGGGGACTAAATATAATCCACACTGTTTAAAGCAGCGTTTGATAAAGCATGCATATGCAGTCCGAACAAATATTTTTGTTTTATGGACCATAATTCATTAACACTTATACATGAGTAATAGGCATAATTTCTGCAGGTTTAAAAATCTTTACACTGGGCTACCTCATTCTCAACTCTTTCTTCTCCAGAAAAATCTTCATTTGGATCAACAGCTGCACCTTCAACTGATAGAATTCCATTCCTAATATCTTCAATCATATACAACTGCTGTAAAACAGAATTCATGTAGCAGGTTGCACCAGCATTTTTTAAGCCAACAAAACCTCTTGGGGGTCTAGGACCCACAGGAGGTAAATATTCCCACTCAGTCAGGGGAGGGTCATTAGCTGCAAATGAAGAAGAACAAAATGTACATTAACAATAATTATTCAGGTTATAAGGTCAGTTAAATTTCCAAGAAGTTTTAAAAATTAGAGTTAATTCATCTTTTATGCAGATTCATAATACATATTCAAGCAAGTAAGGGGGGGGGGAGAAAGAAAGCTGACTTTAAAATTATTTCACCATAAGAAAAAATAGTTTCTATTGTAAAATAGTAAGGTCTGGCAATTTCTTGCCAAATACAGATGACATCACTAAGGTAATTAATCACCGAAATTGGGCTAACCTTGGTGGCATTTAACATATTAGTACTAACACTGCTACTGGCAACCTTTTTAGGTAATGGTTTATGAAATTTCCCCCCAATTTTCTGAATATCATTTCCATTGTGAAATTGTAGGGTTTAGTAATTTATTGCCGAACATAGACAATATCTCTAAGATGGGTTCAGTTTTGGGAACTTATATTTTGGTGTCTAACTTGACAATAAATCGATGGAAGTGGCTAACTTTGACGACCTTGACAACTTTTCCAAAACAAAAAACAAAAGTAAAACTGTATCCAGGTAGCCATTAAAAATGTTCTAATATCGGATGTTTCCAAACCACGGAAGTCCGAATTAAAAAAGTTATACTGTTTACAAGATGTAAAAAAACAGTGATATCAATTTTTATCCCTTAAATATTGACCATAGATATGATAAATCACAAAATTGCAGAAAAAAATTACAGAATTTTATTAAATAGGTTAAAACTTTAATGACAATGAAGAACAGTGAATACAAAACTTATAAATTTTTATATGGTCCCATACAAAAATATTCAAAATTAGTGTATGGAACTCATTTTACTAATGTAGTAATGTACAATGTTCGAGAATTTCATCACGAGTCTCTGAAAATAAATATAGGCTCCTGACCAGTGTTGAAGGAAAGCAGGAGGCTCAAGCTGCCAATACCACAGGAAGAGGGGAGAAAATAGCCACAGATCAGCCCAATGACTTTTTTCCAGTTTCCGGAGTCAATGACATCGGACTGAACACCCCCCCCCCTGCCAATTTATTGAATTGCTATGCTTTCACTGCTGACTTATAAACTACATTTCAATGGTTCATGAAGGGAAAAAAATTACATCAAATGATTGCATTTCAGAGGCTGTACACACATAAACTATGAGTGAGAACAATGATTCCTATTAGCATTTACCTTCAAATTTATGTTTAATTCTTCAAACTTTCCTATGTTATTATTAAAAGGATAAATTTTGTAAATCATCTGTTTAATGCATGGAGCACATTTTACTAATTAGGATTTTTTTTAAATGATCCGAAATTTAAAAAAAATCCAAAATTTCGGATGATTTTTTTTAATAATGCAATAAAAAAAAATATTAAAAGGGAATCCCTGGAAATTAAATTATTTCATAGAATTCTGTACTTTTTAAAAATATAACTTTGTAATTTATGATATATGTCTATGATGAATAGTTAAGGAATAAAAGCTAATGTCTTTAAAATACTCTGTATATTACAATTATGATTAATTTTAGCACAATCAATTGTATGCATAAAAGAAATTAAAATATACCAGAATAAAACATCTCGCACAACATGTCAACAAGGAGTTTTAAATTAGGAGAACAGCCAGTACAAAGAGCTACAAGTAATTCAAAAGCTGCAACAACGGATGATGAAGATGAACAAACTGGTATAGCCTGCTCAGAAGGCAACTCGCCACCACTTTTTTGAACTTGTAAAACAACTCGAGAAGCAGGGAAGATGAAATCTTCTACAAGTTCCTAAAATTAAATAGCAGTCAGCATGGTTAAATGCTAGATAATAAATTATGGAATGTAAAAATTTAAAAAAGAATTTAAAATATTGTTAATTAATTTTATTTCCTGATTAAATACATTTATTCGGATTGTTTAAGCCAAACCCAACACAAATTTCAGTTTGTAAAACTGATAAACTTTCAAACTAGACACATCAAATTATATTTTACCATAACAAAAAATTATTCCAACTGTAAAATAATTGGGTTTTGTAATTTGCAGAGATGGGATATTTGCCTTCTAAGGTTCAGTTCAGCCTAAAATTAATGTTCTACGCACTACATCATCATATTCAGCATTTTGTAGCATATAAATCCATTAATTATACAGCGAATTTTGAATATTAAAATTTCCATTATTAAGTAGTAGGGTTTGTCAAATTCTAGCCAAATACAGAAGACATTGCCAAGAGGAGTTCAGTTTTGAGAACTTATTTTTTCATGCAAAACTTAGCAAATTTTGATATTTACTACTAAAGTCATTTAGCAACCCATTGAGTGACAGTTTCTATCTAAAACTATCCCTTTTCTAATGACATATATATTTATAAAGGAAAAAATTATACATACATGCAGGGTTCCAGTCAGAAAAAAATTGGGCAAGATTTCTCGCCCATCAAAAAATTGGGTGAGATTTTTGAGTGAGATTTCCGAAAGTTAAGTGAGAATTTAAATATATTTTAACAACATCATTTTATTTATTTATAGTACAATTTTAATAGTGCCATTTTGTCCATTCGTTAAAAATTTTAGCAGCTTGATCATATAGAAAACTTTCTGAATTGATATTTCCATCAGCTATTCTAATAAGATGGCTTATATTTACACATTAAAGTCTATTTTGAAATTTGCTTTTAATTTGATTTTGTGTGCTGACAGATCTTTCCACATATGCTGAGCCTATTGGAATTGAGATAAATCTCTAGTATTTTGGCAGTGTTCGGATAGATCTCTGCATATGAATTTAGTAAAATCTCAGCAATTTTACAGTGTTTTATAACAGTTTTTTAATAGAATACAAACATCTTCATACGATTTTAAAAGCTGGTCCTCATTTAAAAATTCTCAGAAATGTAGACCCAATTTGCTCAGTTTCTCTTTCATTTCTGAAGAATTTAATGCTTCCATCAATATTGGATCATAGACTTGAAAGCAGTCTATAATTTATATTATGTCTATTGGAAATTGAATGTTAATTCCTTTAGCAACAGAATCTGTTAAATTCTTTTAATTTGAGTTAAGCTTTCTAGATTGTTAGCTGCAACAATTCTTTCCTTTATGATGTTATAGTATGAAGCCTCCCCTTTTCCCCCATCAAGCACTGTTAGTTCATCATCACTATCAATATACTCAAATTCTTGGGCAGATTGTGAACATTTTGCAGCGTGAAAATACCTCCTGCAATATTTTTTGCACGAGATTTAAGAAATTTATGCAAGATTCTCGTAGTCTCGCGCTTTAGCGGGAACCCTGTACATGCCATATATGCCATAATTGTTCTCTTTTTAAACTTAATTGATAGGCACCTGGTTAATCTATTCATTTCCACAACATATTTTAACAGCTTGTCCATCTCATGGTGTCTTGCCAGTGAACTTCGCCTATGACTACGGCATAGGAAATTAGAATTTTGTTATTAATTTTTGGTCAAATTGAGCATTAGAGGGTGGGGTTATCCTCTAGCAGGATGTTGCAGAACTACTCATTGTAAAATTCCCAAACTTATTGCAGTACTTTCTTTTGGCATTTCCTTTCACATTCTCATGTAATCTGGATGTAAGAAATAAATTCTTGTAAATATTGTATACATCTTGCTAATGTAAATAAAACTAGTCTAGAATGGATCTAGATTAATGAGTGCTTATCCACCACTGACCAGAGAAACATATATGGGTTGAACATAGTATCTTTTGTACAGTCAGTAATTAAACAACTGTCGCTCATTAACTAAAGAAATCAGTATAACTAAATTTAAATTGAAACAATTTAACATAGTTAAATACAAATAGTGTGCACCAACATCTCTCAATTGATAATGTTGCCAAAAAGGGATTTATATGCAGGCATGAAAACAGCTGAAGAGCAAAAAAGAGGAAATACACGTGGACATATTTTCTAGCAAAAAATTGAAAAATTTACGTGCACGTATTTTCAGGCATATATAACAAGGTTGATAATCAGGGGCGTAGCCAGGAGGGGGGGATATCGGGATAAATCCCCCCCCCCCGAAATGTTTGGATTAGTGATGAAATTCCATCTATTTATACACATATAAGTTCATATCTCCCCCCGAAAAATTTTCCTGGCTACGCGCCTGTTGATAACGCAAAAACATGGAACTGGGGAATAATGTGTGAGCTTAAATTCAACCACTGTTAAACTAAATGGTGTACTAAACAATTTCTACCATTTAAATTTCAACCACAAACAAATTGACGTGATCCTGAAGAAAATAATTATGCACTGTAAATGTTTAATAATCAGTTTTAGATATACAATATTTATTAAAAGAATACAGGCTATAATTATTTAAAATAATTATCTTAAACAATATCGTAAAATCCTAGATCAAAACAAATCATAAGTCTCACATCCAAATTTCAGATTATTCTTTTGATATGAAAATAGTATAAAAAATTGATTCTCAAAAATTTTAAGACCTATCTTTTTTTTTTTTTTTTTTTTTTCATTTTGATCAGAAATGGAATGAAAAATTATACATATGGCATTGACATTTTCTAAAATAAGCATTCAAATGATAGAATAAAAGTGAAGTTTTCTTGTTTTATTGGAAAAAGAATAATTCTTTAATAAATGTCTAAATATTTTCTCAGGTAAAATTTTAGAATCTTAGCAGTCTTGCAGCACATCAGCACACAGAAGTGGAACTTATGACAGGGACATATGTTCTGCTCCTTCCTATATTAGCTGCAAAATACCAACTCACAAGATTATGCTTTTTTAAAATTAACTGTAAAAATAATTACCAAAGAAAAACCTGCACATGAGAATAAAACGAAATAGCGATTTTCCTGATTTTAAAATTGAAGTGAAAATGTTTCAGAAATCAATAAACATATTATGGGGAAAATAATACTTTTCTGTTGAGTTACTAAAATGCCTTAAATTTTAATTTAACAATAAGTATTAAAAACTCTGTTTTACATCTTGTTTTTAAAATTATTCATTTACCAAAAGGCTACAAATAGATTGAAGTTCAGTTGGCAAATATGGAACCCGGAGATCGGGGATAGTTAGTAACCATAATTTCGCTAGTATAGTCCGCGGACTATGCATGTCAAAAAGGGATTTTTTTCCAGGACACTGACTATCTGGCTGAAATAAATTTCTTTTGCAAAAAAATTTAGTATATTGATCTTGCTTTTTGATCTGTAGTTAGCGCGCAAGCTCCAGTGAAACCGATGCTAACAAATTTATTTCTGTAGAAAATAAAGCACATAGATGCACTTGAAGTGACGGCACGTCGGCATGCAGGGAGCATTTAAATTTTTTTCCTCCCCATTATGTCATTTAAAGCATCGACGTAATTACAGGTGCGGACAAGCTTCGTGAAACCATTTTAGAAATATTTCCGTCCGTTACGCAGAAGAACCAAATTTTGAATGTGCTTTAAAAAAAAATAATTTATGTAATACGGGGGAAAACGGGCCTTCACAAACCGAGGTACCGACGCCGCGTCAACATCGAGAAGGTTGTTATTGTTTTGTCTTCACTCAGCGAGCTGGCTAATAAAGCAAGAGAGCGAATTCTGCTGAGACGTTAAAACATGACTTGTGTCGCCTAGTCGCCTCAATTTCTTTCTTTTTTTTTTTTTCCAATTGCGAACGCAAATTTTTAATAAAGAGCATTTTTAAATTTCATATTTCGTTAACTTTTAACCCAGAGAGAGTATCAATTGAATGTTGTTTAAAATTAAGTATTATGTGGATTGACCCATGAAAATTAGTAATGATCTTTTCTTTTCTTTTTCTTTTTTTTTTTTTTTTTGCTTGGTTATGTACATTTTCATAAATGATTAATAAAATAAATCTTTTTATTTATTTAAGGAGGCGATACGTCTTGCCTAAGGACGGATTAATGCAATTTTATGGTCGGTTAGTTGAAATTTGTCTAGTTTATGGAAGTAAAATAGAATTTCTTTTTCCAGTAGCGGAGGAGTAATCGCCCCCCCCCAATCCCTTTAATCCGTCCGTGGTCTTACCATTAGTTAACTTTTCACGAAGTTACGGTACATATTTTTAGTAAAATCCGCGTAACTGTTAAAAAAAAAAAAAAAAAAAAAAAAAAAAAAAACTCCGAAAATTTTGGTTTTCTTACGGATTTCTTAACATTAACTCACATTTTAAAAAAGCATTATTCTTTTATTCAGCATAAAATTAAGACGTGTACGTTTTAATAGCTATAAATATCGAAGTATTTATTTATTGGAATTATTATTAATAATTTATTTATTTAAGAAATGTATATTTAAACTACCATAAATTATTTTACTTCCTTTGCATGTTGAAGACCTAAAGGAATACGACAAGATTTATATTTTAAATACCATTACTAAAAGCTGCACTTTTATACAAGTTTTATTTGTCGTGTAGACCGTCAGTTTGCTTTATTTAAAAAAAAATTCCAGTTTAGCATTCATAAAATGTCTGGAAGTTCTCGTTCGCCCGACGATTTTTCCAAAACCAAGCAAATTTTTGGATCCGAAAATGACCACAAACATTTCGTTTTCAATCCACGTTTTCTAATATATTCGATAAATCTGCCATTTTCTCAATAATCCACAATAGAAGTATCAGTTAAGCTGGTACGTGTCCGTGAAAAAAATTTATAGATTCATCAAGTGCGCAAAACAGCAATAAAAACACGTCGCGAGTAACAATAGCTCACCGACAACGGCTTTCCAGTGGCGAAAGGTCTCGATAGATAATTATTGTTGTGTAGTAGTTCGCCAAGTACATAATTATGTATCAGATGCCTTTCGAAACATCGAAGATCTAAAATAAGAATTTGCCCCTCTGAACTAAGTTTTGAATTTACCAACTCAGGAAATCAGTAACATTGCACTCTAGCTGACTTTAGTCTAGGCGCAGTGCGAGATGCAGTGAAAACGTACATCCCAGGCGCGCATTATCGTCCTCTTGTTACTCTTCTATGTCCGCTATGTTTTGCTTTAGGTTCAGTAATCACTGTTTTTTTTTTTTTTTTTTTTGAAAAAGCGGAAAGGTTTTAAAACATTTTCGGAAAGCGGAGGTCTTCCAAAAAAAAAAAAAAAAAAAAAAAAAAAAAAAAGCGGAAATCCGCCGAAAAGCGGAAGATTTTCATGCCTGTATATGGCAAACATATTTGAAAATTTTTATTAAATCTTTGAAAATATACATTCTGCTTTTTTTGATAATAAATAAATAAAATTTCTTCCGATTAATTACACACTTATGTGATTTTCACTTATTTTTCATGGCGAAATGTGCATCATAATCTATGGGTGGCCCTATTTGTCTTGCTTCATTGTGTCGGAAAGTATATTACAATATGGAACCTCTTATCCAGAAACAACCAGTTATCCAGAATCATTTTTTAATTGATTAAATTCCTATTTTTTTTATGAAAGAAAAGTGCTTTTTTTATCCACATTTGGAATTGAAACAATGAAGAAAAAATCTGTAATTCATGACGCATTGAACTTACTTGAGTTAATCAGAGGCATTGAAAAAAAAAAAAAAAAAGATGAATCATATAGTATGTCTATAAAATTTAAGAATTACTTATGAAACAAAAGTCCAATTTTAAAACCAAAAATTGATCAAATGTTAAAAAATGAATTTAAAATTGGTTCTGTAATGAGATTTTGTTTTCCATTTCTTATGTGTTTTTTATTCCACTTAGATTACTTCATCTAGAATTTAAAATGTAAGCAATCAGGTAAGGTGTTTTTATTTACTTTTAATGTGTGTAACTAAGTTTTCAAGAAGTTATTATTTACTTCCTCTCTAAATGTGATTATTTATCTTGATCTTATTAAGAGTTTATATTTTTCTAGCATATTAACAATTAACATTTAATTATAATCAAAAGTAGAGTAACATGTAGGCTACCAATAAAAATCAGTGGATGTCAAGTTAATGGCCAACCAGTTATTCAGAAAAATCAGTTATCAAGACCAATCCTGATCAATCTGGACTATCCAGACTAGTCCTGATCAACCTGGATAGCAGCTTCTATACTGTATAATCTATCCGCCGGCTTTTTCTTTCTTATTTCATTATGTTTGAAAGTTCAACATAATCCAGGAATTGACTCTAATTTGTCTTTCTGGCTTCCTTTTGTTGGAAAGTATCATAATCTATGCATCATCCCCTATAATGCTTGAAAGTGTATTGAATTTCATACATCAGCAATATTTGTTTTATATTTTTGCTTAAAATTTTGCAAATGAGTAGCTAATGTAATGGCATATCATCAGTTAGCTTTATCCAAGATTGTGATTGTGAAATTATATATGAGGGTGTCTACCAAATTTCTGAAAGTCAATTTCCTGACTTTTGGGAGGTAGAAGGACCAGAAGTGTATATAAGTTTCCATACCCGGGGGGGGGGGGGGAGGAGGAGGAGGAGGAGGAGGAGGAGGATTGTTATTAGAGTTAATATTAATGTTTTAAAATATCTGCTGGGAGGCCCGGGTGCCCCGCAGGACTTCTTCGCCGGACTTTCAGCAACCATTCTAATTAATAAAGAAGAGAAGTCCTCCAAATTGAACACTATCTAATACTTTAAATAAAAAAAAACGAAACTCAAACAAAGAGCGCACACTTTCTAAGAAAAAAAAGGGGCCAATTGCTTGTGTTATATGCGAGCATGCGTACATAAATATTGAGAAATATTAAGCAATAAAAATAAATACGTACGTGGAAAATAAAATGATTGAATAAATCACATATGATCATCTACTAATCCCGTCCACGATACTTACTTCTAGCACAAATTTTAGCCACTTTCATCTTTCTACACTTCAAATCCAAAACACTGAGTTAAAATAAATAATCAATGAATGAAATTCTATTGCAAACCAGACGGATGATCACGCGCTGACGACAGCTTTTTTACCCTCCCGTCACGATGGATGAGCCCCCATTTTTCCGTCCTTATGCAAACACATGGTTTGATGCTTTCGCGGTCCGGAAAATACGTTGCAGTTGCTTTCGGTTTCGAGACTGACAAATAGGAAGGGTTAAAAAAAAAGGGATACCAGAAAAAAAAAAAGATTCTTTTGGTGAATTTTCCGGACCCATTAACGAATTTCCCGGTTTTTTCCGGACCCATTTTCCAATTTCCCGGCTTTTTCCAGACTTTCCGGAGCGGTAGACACCCTGTATATGGTTAAAACAGGTTATGCACAGCTAAAATAAGGCCAAAACTGTTAGGAAATTCCAACTTTTTTGCATGATATTGCACTGGAAGCTAAATATACATTAGTACACAGAATTTCATCTCAGAGATTGGGAATAAGAATATATATATTAATGACTATGTAATTTTATCTCTCACCCCCTTTATTGAAAATTGTCCCAAAAATGCAACATAATTTTACATATATTTAAATACTATTAGTTCACAGCAGCTTTAATCTATTTTTACAATATTTCGTAAGCTGCAGAATATGCATCACATGCATTTTTTTATAAATAGGTTACAATCATTAAAATTTCAACATAGGGTTACCAGGCGAAATACAGCAACCCTACTCGCCAAAAGCTCTCTCAACAATATCAAATAACGAAAGGCAAAATTTATGGTGTGTTCAGATAGATACTAAAAATTATAAGTTACTTCAGTTATCATCCGCCCAAGTTTGCAATTGCAAGGAAAGATCAGGAAACCCTCCTACTTCCAGTCAATGAAATAAATGTAAAGGAAGAATAAAAGAAAAGGAAAAATGGGTTTGAGATAAAATGACAGTCAATTAATATCGTTTTAATATGGAAATAATGAAACTAAAAAGTTAGGGGGGAGGGGGGTCCTCCCCCTGACGAGGCTCAAACAGTCAAGTTATATATATATTATTGATTAAAGCATTTTTTTCAAACAGTACCAATATTCAGGAGATGCTTATCTGCTAAGAATTTAAAATGTGATTAATTGATTAGTCTCTCAAAAATATTTTTTTCTTACACTTCAATACAATATTTTTGTGAACCAAATTTTGTAACCTAACTGTTGCTAATTTACATTTTAGAAATGAAGTCTGATTTTGTGGCCATATATCAGTTTTAAATAATAAGAGAACAAATGCTTTTAAATATGAATTTGAACAAAATAGATTCAGCTGTTTTCCACAAAAAAGCAAAATCAAAAACATTTTAACAATATAAAATTTACAAAAATCAATTACTTTTATAAGGTTTCCTTTTGGATTATTAGGATCAGCTCCAACTTCATACTTTTTGTCAGGACCGAGAAAAGATACAAGTTCTTTCGTCACGCCCAAATGACCTTCTAATAAAGCTTCATCCACCTGGCTATCACCAGTTGACAATACTTTATTCTGTAAATAAAAGTGTGCTGTTGAATCATGATTATTAGGGATGTATTAAATATTTTTATTAGATTGAACATTTTAAATCAACACGGGTTTTATTATTTTTTAAGATAACCAGCAATGGTAGACAAACTGCAAGTACATATTCAGTAATAGAAGTCTATAACACATTTACAGGGTGTCCACTAGAGATGGGGAAAGAATGAACACCCTGTTCTTTTGAACCTGTTCTCAAGAAAGAACGGGAACACCCTGTTCAGTGATCACGGCAAAAACATGTTCTCAGTTCATTAAGGTCCGACGCTTCAAAATTTTATGGCAGGCAAGAGTGTTGAAAAAAGAAATTTTGTAAGGTGAAATTTCTCATTGAAAGGCACCATTAATATTTTTTTGCTAAGAAAAATTTAAATTCTGGGGGGGGGGGGCAGACCCCCTCCCCCCTCACATTGGCTACGTATCTGATGGTGGGTACAGAAGTTCACAATTTTAGCTTTATCAAATTCTAATTGTGGAATCTTAGTTATTTTGAGAAATAATGATAACGAAGATGATTATCTGGGGGGGGGGGGGGGGGGGAGATAGAACTTTTAACCCAACCTACCATAATTTTAAAGTGGACCCGGGCAAAGAATAAGAAGCTTTCTTATATGTTCAATACGAAATGCACTCACAGGATTACAATTCGTCAATTTTTATTATTCCAGCCAAACTACCCAATTTGAATCAAAGTAAAAAATTTAATAATAATGATAGTCTGAAACACAAACAAATCGAAAAAAAAATATTTTATCAACGTCAAACAATAATATAAGCATTACACTATCTCCATATAAAACGCGCCTTCGCTTCATACGCTCTTAGCCATCTCTTATTGGCTGAAAAAGAACCTGTTCCGGAGCAGCCTCTCCTATTGGCTGAAAAAGAACACGTTCTTTGATCACGACTCGAGGAATTCTCCGAGCAGTGAGCGGGAATACCTAGTTCAACGTTCTATTCCTGAGCTGGTGTTCTTTCATTAAATCCGTTCCCTGTTCTTTTGGTTTAATTAAGTTCTGAGCTAGGGTCAAAGTTGTACACTTGGAGTCAGAAGCAAGGGCGGATTAAAGGGGGGGCGGAGGGGGCGACCCCCCCCCCCCCCGAGAAAAAAGAAATTAATGTAAAAGATCCTATTTTCCTTCCAAAAAATGGATGTATATGTCAATCCTCTACCTTACACCCCCCCCCCCCCGACAAAAATGCATTAATCCGCCACTGGGGGGGTCCTATGAGTTCGGACGCCGCTCCCCTGAACTTATTACATTATATGTACATGGTGTATTTATACAGGGACGTAGCCAGAAAATTTTTTCTGTGTGGGGATGGTGAGGGGCATGGGCGCCGGCAACATAGGCTTCATAGGGCAAGGGGGGCAATGCCCCCTCCCCCTGGATTTTTGTATGCAGTGTTATCCTTTGCTTTTTTGCTCTTTCCAACATGCTAACTATACGTTGTAGTAGTCTTTGCCCCCCCTGGGAAATATTCTGCCGGCGCCCATGGTGAGGGGTATGAAATGCAGTGATGTATAAATGAACGAAATGTTTGTGCAGTAATACAAAAAAATTTAATCTTGTTAAATTAGACAGAAATTGGGTGTGGGGGATATATCCTGAAAATTTTATCCCGATATACGATGCTCCCCGACTCCGAAATTATTTTCTAGGTATGGCCCTGGTCGGAAGCCATTTAATCTGGATTTTCAGAGCCATGTAATTTTATATGCCAAAGTCGTATTCATTTTCTTAAATCGTAGTCGAAGCAATCGACATATTTATACACGCGTATTATTTTTAATCTGGAGCCTGATAGTTACAGCTTTTTAAACGGAGTCTTTCATTTTTAAGCTGGAGCATGTACTTTTTTACCCTTTAAGGCGCAACCCTTTCCCAATGCTGAAAAAAGGGCGGCCGTTGCCATCGCTCGACTTAACTACTAGCAAGAGGGCGGACGATCGAAACGTTCATCACGTGCCACAGATCTAGAGACCCTTTTTTTGACGACAGCTGGCTGTGCCCACGCACAGCCAGTTGCCATTAAAATATTTTTACAAAAAATTACTGTTAACAAACTTGATTGAAGAAAGCCAGAATGTCGGTTGCAAAGTTTTTTTTAAACATTTTACAATTGTTGTTGTTGTTGCTAATGCGGCAACCCGCGGGGCGGTGCCAGATCCCTCAAATAGGCAGGCAATGGGCGGAAGGGCTGCTTCCATTTTAATGAGCCCCAGTGTTAGGAACTCCGACTCAGCTTGGGGTCCCCTAATTTTGAACCAATTCCAGAGGAGGGACCCACCCCCTGAAATCGGCACCCCCAGAGGTATCGTTTAACAATTTGGAGGACATTGAAGCCACGACGGATTTTACGTGCACCAGCTCCCATTAGGGCACACAGTCCCACAGCAGTCGAGCCGAGAGGAAGTTGACCCTCCCAAGCACTGGCCAATCCGGATGCTGCTTCACTTTTCGTGTTCTTATGGCAACGGAGTTTAGTGCCCAAACCACTGCGGGTTTTACAATTGTACTAAAGTATAGTACATTTTAAAAAGACGTATATTTTCATTTTTAAATTGAATAAAATAGTCATAATAAAGCTACCATACATCAAAGAACCTGTTCTCAAAAGAACAGGAAAAAGAACTGTTCTTTAAAAAAGTACGGGAACGGTGAACAACTGTTCTTTGAAAATAACGGTTTTCCCCACCTCTAGTGTCCACCACTGTCAGGAGGCAAAAATAGAATCATTATCAGCTTGACCGACAAAAAAGAAAGCCACCAGTTTAGTAGCCACTTTCTTAATTTTAGTTGCCAAAAAAGTAGCATTTTTGAATAATTTTGTAGTTAAAAAATATACATATAAGTCACTTGACTTCAGTTAAGAAAGAATAAATAAAATAACAAATTAAAAAACTTCCTTTGTTTTATAACAGAGCATATATAGTACTTTCATTTTTATAGTACAGTTAAAAAACCAGATTAGCTTGTTTGATGAACGATCAATTGCAACTTTTAACAGAACGGGAAATAACAAAAACCAAAATCTGACATTCAATTGAGTCGCCGGGAGTAAGCTACAAGTAGCCCCAAAACTTGAAAATAGGGTGAAAACGACAATTTTTATTCAAAAAAGTTGCTCAAGTCGCCTTATCTTTAAATTAGTAGCAAAAGTCGTCTTTTAGTCGCCTGTAGATACCCAGCATTTGTTATTCTCCCCTTCTTTTTCTTTCAAAATCATTATGATTTAAAAAATATTTTTGAATTAAACTTAGATCCAAGATCTCATATAGAGATCCAAAAAATATAGTAATCTAACAAGTTTTAAATATAGTATCAGAGTTATTACACATAAAAAAATTAAATTAAAAAAAAAAAAACTCAAAAGAAAGTATTTTGAAAGAAAATTAAATATTTGTCATTAAAAACTAAATGGAGCATTTTTAATTCTTTCTTGAATGACACCAGATGGGAGCTGATTCTGTTGTATAACACTGCTAATAGCCGATATTTAATGTCTATATATTCCATTGTTTCTAAGAGTAAAAAATATAAGCATTCATAATATGTACTAGATTTAAAAAGGGACAATTCTTGATTTTCCAGTGATCTTTTTGCAAATATTCTATTAATTATATGGCATAAAAATTTAGCTTTTGTACATAAAACTAAGCATATACAAACAATGATTTAGCTACATTTTTTACCTCCTTGCACTGAGTAAAAGGAAGTAATGTGATCCCAAAAAATTTTGGGGGCCAAATTTCGATGAAAAAACCGATTTTGACTACCTCTAAATTTAATTTAAAAAAATTTTTCAATGCATCATTGTAAGCTAGCATGCACGATCATATAAATGCGTCTGCAACTCATTTTGACCAGGGGCGAGTCTATTGTGGCCAGTTTTTCCATGCCGCCTGTACGTACGTATGTAACTCGCATATCTCAAAAACTATTGGTCGTAGAATGTTGAGATTTGATATTTAGGATTGTTCTATGATCTAGTTGTGCACCTCCCCTTTTGGTGGCAATCGAATGGATAGTTTATGTACAGGACTGCCCAAAAGATTTGAAATACATTACGCTCTATGGGCCGAAATTCATTAAACTCGCCTAACTCAAAAACTATTAGGCGTAGAATGTCGAAACTTCATATTTTGGATAGTTGTAACATCTAGTTGTGCACCTCCCCTTTTGGTTCCATTCGACTGGATAGTTTATCTACAGGACCGCCCAAAACATTCGAAATACATTTCGCTCAATGGGCGAAATTCATTAAACTCGCATATCTCAAAAACTATTAGGCGTAGAATGTTGAAACTTTATATTTGGGATTGTTGTAACATCTAGTTGTCCACCTCCCCTTTCGGTTCCATTCGACTGGATAGTTTATCTACAGAACCGCCCAAAAGATTCGAAATACATTACGCTCTATGGGCCGAAATTCATCAAAGCGTTTTTTAGAGGTATTGGGCTATTTCAAACGACTCAGAAGTGATATATGCTGTAAAGAGTTAGAAAATGAATTTCTCCATTAAAAAAAGTGTCTTTATCATTTATAGTTCTGCTACAGGAACACTCAAAAGATTTCCAATACATTACGGTCAATGGCAATTTTAGGGGCATTCATCCATTTCAAGCACAATACCATCCTACCAAATAAGTTAGGTAATGGTCCGACCACGGTCACGTGCCTCCCTCAAGAACTATGCCAAAAGTCGCCAAGCTTGGCGACTTTTGGTGTACGTGTGTGCATATTTAACTCTCAAATCTCAAAAACTATTATGAAATTTCATGTATAAGATTGTTGTAATATCTAGTTGTGCATCTCCATTTTTGGTTCCAATCTACTGGAGAGTTTATTTACAGGACCACCGAAAAGAATTTCAATACTTTAATGTCTATGGACATCTTCAATGTAATACAACTGTAGACAGTCATTGTTTGGTCCATGCCCAAAATCTCGCCGTCTGTCGTCGACCTTGGCGAGTTTTGGCCGAAATATCGCCAAATTTGGTGCCATAAAATTCTTTGTTCGTATTTTGGTATAACTGTAAAACTTTAAACTCCGTAGAATTTTCGAAATCTCGTAATTTCAAAACTATTGTAATATCTAACTGTATTTCAACTTTAATTTTTTTTTTTATTTAGAACTATTGTAATATTTACTGTTTTCATATCTTTTTTGACAGCAATCGACTGGGAATTTATTTACAGGGTGAGCCAAATGACTTTAAATACATTGAGGTGTATGGATGCATTCAATTCATTGAAAGTCTGTGGTCAATGACTACTTTGGCTATCCCCAAAATCTCGCAAACTATCTCAAGCTTGTCGGCTTTTGGTGAAATATTGCCAAATAAAGTGTCAGAAGGAAATCTTTCAAATTGAGCTCAGCTTGGCGATATCGAAATATTTGGCTAGAAATCACTAAACCTTACTATTATTGATATTTTATCTCTTTCAAACAAATAAGTTTAGAGGAAGTGCGGAAAAAACATTTTTGAATTAATAGACGTGCAAGGAAGTCATGTGTTGGACACATCAGATTTCTTTTTAAATTGCAAATAAAATGTCCAAGTTTTAAAGTAAATATAAACTAAAAAAAAATATTTAAAACGATTATTTATTTATTGCATATTAAATGTTATCAGGGTGGCCACTCTTTCTCAGAGAAAAAATTCAAGGACATTTAAGGACTTTCAAGGATATTCTGAAACGCACAATGAGCATACATATTTTTGAGATTTTTTTGTCATTATTTCTATTTTCTTATAACCTAATTTAATCTCATGGTTTCATGAACACACATATATTGAAAATTCCTCAAAAATAGTTAATACTATATTAGGCAAGTTGGAGTGTTTAGGTTGATTAATTTTATTTTTTACCAACTATGCAAAAAATTCCAGAGCTGGTGATCGAACCCAGGACTGCCACTTAACATGTGGGTGCTCTACCACTGAGCTACTCTGGGACGATTTCCAGATGAAATTTCTCGCATTAGAACCATTGGCATTTATCATCTTCTTCAGCAAACCACAAAAGGAACAGATGAAACAATTAATTCGTGACAACTCTGTTACGCCGTGGAAGTTATACATATTTTTAGAAAGTCTTTCTAAAAATATGTACACTTAATACTATTTCATAATTGTTGAGAGACAATGTAAATTGGAGCAAGTACAAGCAAATACTTTGATTTTGGCAAACACCATATTTTGATACCAGATATTACTTGAACACATTTTTGTATGTATTATTTGATTTAATATAAATTTTTAATGAGGAGGAAAGTGTAAGTGAAAGGGAAATTGCATGTTTATGTAAAAATGATATTTTTTCTTCAATTCCAAAATAGCAGCTTTCATAAGTAGGAACAAAACTCATGCATTTTGGATGGACATGACTTAAATTCTTATGGACATAACTTAAATTCTTTTGGACATGACTTTAATTCTCTTTTCTTGACGAAAAAAGAATTCCTGTAAAATTTAAATTGAAGGAGGGGAGGGAAAGGAAACACATGCCTTTAAATACTCGCATGGGAATATGTATTCCATTAATTTTAATGTAATAAAATATAATCAAGAAATTCAAAACAAGAAAACTATTTACAAACAAATTTCAGGATAATAAAAATTTCAACTGCAATTATTCAACAATTGTGATTTTTCTTTTCCTCCAGGGTACGTGGTTTCATTATTGTAGGGGCTGGGAATAACCGATAACACAACAAAAATTCAGCAATTGGATGGTAAAATTTAAGGATATTCCAGATTTCCTTTCAAAATTCAAGGACATTCCAGACATCCATTCAAAATTTAAGCACATTCCAGGCCTTGAACTTTTTTTTTTTTTTGTAAATTCAAGGACATTCCAGGTTTTCAAGGACGCATGGCCACCCTGTGTTATATTTCGATAGTTTCTGTAATATTTTTAACACCTAGACACTAGCATAAAGTTTACAAAATTACTGCATATGTCAGGGTGCAAGTTTCACTTTCAAATTTATATAAAAATTTGATGTGGAAATCACCTTACTTCCTTGCATGTCTATTAAATTATACACATTTTTGATGAACTTCATTAAATAGTACAAAACAATATCTCAATACAATTAAGGTTTGGCAATTCCTCGTAAAATATAGGAGATATCATAAGCTGGCTTCAGTTTTGGAAACATTTTTGCTGTCAAATTTGATGATCTTTCATCTGAAGTTGTAAGGATTGGCAACTACTGATGTGATTTTGAGCTCAGGCTAAAGAATGTCTGTCCAAAAACTTAAAAGTATTGAAATTCTTTTAGATGACCCTGTAAACGCATCTAGAAAATAGCTATCTAAAAGGGAGGTACACAATAGATTTTACAACATTTCAGTGTTTTACGGCTAATTATTTTTATGTTATGTGATATACATATTCATATATATAGAGAGAGATGATACAAACTAGTCAAAATGTATTCAGCAACGGTCAAAATAGATTTAAGGGATGTTCAACATCGATTTTTTCTTTGAATTGCAATACCATAATGTTTTTGGTTGATAATATTTCCGCTGAACTTTTCTGTTTGTGTGGATGGAGGAACTTTTTTGAAAACTGAAGAAGGTTGTATCTTTTTACCATCTAAAAGAATTTTATTGATTAGTATCATTTATGTATCTGTTGTTTAAATTAATTCTGCATTTTCATACCATTTATTTGTTGGGCATTCTTGCCAATACTTTCTTTACTTTACCCCATACTCTATAACCCTTGTTTTTCAGGCACAGAATATTCAAAGTCATTTTATAATGCACAGAAGTAATGGTGCAAATGACATTACATCAATGAATGCTCCATGGTGGAATGCTTTATACCTTAACATGATGTTTGTACTAACTCTGAACACAGTGTTAACAAACACCTTCGTGTATGTTAAAGTGTATTTATTTTTTGTCATTAATGTTTTTATTTTTTCAAGAATAAACAAACTATTTTAATCATTTTAGGTTCCTAAAATATGGGCACCTAGGCTAAGCTCTAGTTTGGCCTGTGTGGTAAACAGGTCCTGAAAATCAACCATACAAACTTTCTTGCAAAGGATTCAAGACCTGTTCAATCTCACTTGCTTTTAGCTAAAATTTTTGCTATATATTTTTATTGTTCAGGGTATTAGGGTGAGAAAACATGGAGAAGGTTGGAAGCTGGGATATGTAGGTAATATGTGAAAAAATCCAGGATTACAGATCATTTAGATTTAAAAAAAAAAGTAAGTATAGTCTCACTTATTTGACCTTCTTTTATCCAACATTCCGTATTATCCGACATAAAATAAAATTTGTTGAGTGATTAAAAAGAACTACTATAGATAGCTACTGTCTACAGTGATAGACGAAATTGATAATGGGCAAGACATGATTGACAAATTGAGTTAAAGGCTCTAGAGACTGAAATTCAATACATTGAGCAACAAGATGAAGCTACAGGAATTTACATATAATGATGCAGCAAGGGTAGTCAATAGTAATAACGGCCAGACTTGCAGCGAAAAAACGGCACTAATCAGCAAAACAGACTACCATAAGAAATTTCTTTAAATCCTCACAGGACTGAACTTTAAAGGTAACATATAGCAATTGTAAATTCAGACAATAGATTATTCTGTAACTTTAGGTTCATTTTTACCATTGTTTTCTTGTATTTGTAGAGCATGATTTTGACACAAGATACAATGTAGCTTAACATTTAAGAAGCTTTTCCTTAGACTCCTCCCTACTATCTGACACTGTGCCGTCCCCTTTGTCTGATAAGCGAGACTAACTGTATGGGATAAATCTCCTAAATCACCCCTCCTTTCACCATGCTTTAATTATTTCCCCGTTTTTATAACAACATTATGCCACCTCATTGACACTTAAAAATTAAACAGGTAATAAAATCTTGAATTTTTATTCCACGATAGGATAATGAATTACTCATTGTATTAAAAGTACTTAATTAAATTTAACTAATTGAAAAAACTTTACATAAAAAAGTCATTAAAACATTAAATAACACAACTTAAATAATTAAAGCATAACTACTTACCCTGACAGCCTTTAACCAGTCGATTTCATTGTTTAAAAGATTTTGAGCAGTTGCTAAAGGACAATTACACCCACAAGCATAATTAAGTAATCGACATAATAGTGTGAAGAACTCACTGGAATTTTTGGCATGTTCTTTAACAGTTGACTATTAAAAGAAAATTGCGAATTACACACTATATGGTAAATTACAAAATTAGAAGAATATTCTTAAAGTCAAAAACTGTATACTTACCATTAACTGTGTAAAAAGTAGTGTTATGAAGAATACAATGCATTGATGGCCCAAATGACATTTTGTAGCAATGAGTAAAAACTGATCACCAGCACATGCCCTAATAGAACTATAACACGGGGAAAGAAGATTACTTATTTTTATTTAAAGAAACATAAAAAGAGTCATTCAAATTGTAAATTCTATGAACAAAGTGACCTCTAAACCATGTATGGGCAACCTTTGGAAAGTTGCAGGCCAAACTTTAATATGTTAGCGAAGTTAGGATTTTCAATGATTTGTATGGGTTCTGATATGTCCTGCAGGGCAGATCAAATGCCTTGGTGGGTCACATCCAGTTTGGAAGTTGCCCATATGTATTCTAAACTATAATTTACTAATTCATCGATATTCTACGTCATTTCAGATTAGAATAGGGTATCCACCTAACTACCAGCCCAATTCTTCTTAGAGTAGACTGAATAAACCACCAATTTGATTTATCAAGATTTCAATGTATTTGAATTTAGAAATCAAATCTCTTTGCAAAGTTTTTTGCTAGATACGTATACCATATCACCCGTTGTTAAATTAATGCTATCATTTAAAAGTAAAATTTAATCAATGGAAATTAAATTAGATGCAAAAAAATTGGATGCTGAAAAACAGATTTTAAAATAAAAAATATAAGTGTAAGCAAAGAGAAAAAAAAAAGCCAAATATTAATAAACTATTCTACCAATAAAATAAACAATTCAAAAAGGCTAGTGTAAAGACAAATAAAACAGCCTTTGACAATTTAATCTAATTTAATTTTAAGTCATCTGAAAAACAATCTTTGAGAAACAGAGTACTTTCACTGTAAAGTTTCTTTCTCGGTCAGGCAAATACTGCTTTCAGAGACAATTTTTCAGAGCACTTAAGAATCAAAAGTGCGAATTAAGCTTAATTTGCAGGCATTTGCAGTTTCTGGTTGACCATCCTAAAATTTTTGAGCTAAGTAAGTACATGACATCACTCTAGAAAACTAATTGTCTCTGAAAGTAATATTTGCCTGGTCGAGAAAGAAATTTTACAGTGAAAGTACTGTTTGACAAATTAAAGACAGTTTTTCAGATGACTTAAAATTAAATTAGATTAAATTGTCAAAGGCTATTTTATTATTACATATACATACACACACACACACACACACAATATGCAGACACACATATTCGACTAACTACATAAGAAAATCAAAATATGCATAAAGCATAATGAAACTTTCAAGTGCTTAGTCAAATTAAAAAGATGTTTAAAGCTATGTTTATTTGATTCTCTATTCAATCAAAAAGTGATATTATTCAATATGTTTCAATTATGCTTTTTTTTTTTTTTTTTTTTTGAGCTCATTTATTGACTTTTAACACACTTACAAAACAAAATGAACAAAGTGACAACAAACTTTGTTTCAACATTGGCTACTTAAGAATGTGCAAAACATTCATTTTTATGAGGATATTCTAAAAAATTATGCTAGAAAAGACTTTCAATTTATGAAAAACCACATGTTTAACACAAAGACTTCAGGGGTGAAGCTGCAGTAACTGATCTGTTTTCAAAAAAGAATGCCCTCTTCCCCTCCACCTAATATTTCCTTCATGATGGTAACTCATATGCTATTCATTTAAATGTTCTATTTTGGATTTTACTGGCATGCGCATTTCAAACATCAAGTAAAAGGATAGAGTCACTCAAGAACTTTCAAAATTTAGGTTCCCTTTCAATTGGATGATATCCAGTAAGACAAAAATTACCAGATAAAATAAGTAAATTTACTGAAGTTAAGCCAATTGCCTTTCTTTTGTCAGTACATCAATTAAAACTCTAAACCTTCTTTTATTTAATCTTTTTTTTTTTTTTTTTTTTTAAAGAGAGGGGAGGGACTACAGTAGTTTTACATATTTCAAAAGATAGAAGGAAAAATTTGTTCCAGATCACATTTTCTAGAATTAGAGCTGATAAAAATAACTGCAGTATTTACTGGAACACATCAAACTAAAAAATAAGATAGCTGCTCAAAATGTCTACCATATTTTACTGTGTATGTCAATTTAATTTATTGATCAAGCCCAGACAAATTCTAAACAAGTTACAACTATTAAACTCATTTAAATAACATATTACTATTTCTCTAAACACTGTAAATACTTTGCAACCTAAAAACGGCAGTAAATATTCATAATATACTTTATTCAAACTCCATGCAGCTAAATGGTTTATAGTAACAGAAATTTATGTAACTTTCTAGTAGTAAGTTTAATTAACTTTAAAAATTATTACTTTTAAACAAATAAAAAGAAGGTTCTTAATTAGTTAGAATTGTCCCCTTTCCTTTTTGATTCTTATGAGCATATAAACGATACTCCAGCAAAACTCTTAGGATATCTGGCTATTTGAGTTATGATGCTGCTGTGGTGATGTAAGCATTATACCGTAACTCAATTTCTTTTTAAATTTATCTACTTCAGAGGAAAGAAAAAATTGTTTGATTTGGACACTTACCGATTTTTGCATATAAGAAGTAAGTCAATAATGAACAAATGCCAGAACTTTTCTCCTATTAAAATATCTAAGGCCTCAGGACAGAGAGCTAAAGAGATAGTTAACACTTCTAAAGCCTCTCTACAAAGTTGAATCTCTTCTGGATCAACGGGTTTGCAAACCTAAATAATTTAAAAGAAAAAAAAAATGTTAGTAATGCATTATGCAAGAAACTTAAGTATATTTTGATTCTCTTAGTTAGCCCTGAGTCTTAAAATATTGAAACTCATGACATGCATATAGGAACAAACATTTTTTATAGTTTGAAAGAAGATGATGCAAAAATAAAGGTTTGCCCTAGGTGACAAACTCTAGTTGTGGCACTGACTGCATTTTTTTGTCAAATCGTCATTTTCAACATCAAATTCTGACACTAATGTAAAGGGATAACAACATATAAATTTCTATTTACAATACTCAGCTATTTTCAGTACTTTCTAAAGAATGATTTCTTGAATACTGTTACTATGCTGCAATTTGCAAATTAGTTCAAATTCCTCATACTTAATTATCATAATCTTCAATGTTTCAAGTTATTAAACAAATTTCAGACATGTTGCTAGAACTCAAATTAAAAAACAATCACATTACAAATGAAAGCAAATCTACTCTTAATAATAACTGTCTGCAACTTAATATAAATAATTTGTTACAATAATCTGCATTCCTTTTATTTATTTTTTTTAAGGAAAAGGAAGTATGTTTAACATGAAATGACACAGTGGTTTGGATAGTTAACTAAGCAATTTAATACATTTTTGTTTCTTTTAACAAGAAAAAGTTCGCTTTTGATCTTCAATTGCAAATTTGTGGCAAGTCACTAGAATGCATTTGTGGAAATGTTCAGTTTCTGGGAATCAGTTACTCTTCCTTCACGGCCCCCTTTTTGTTTTTCACCCACAGTAGTCATCCTAGAACAGCATTTCTAGAAAAGCCGACTAAATGTTCATTATTGAAGAATAAAAAACAATGTTTGCTGAAAAATGAGAGGGGGGGGGGGGGTTGACATTAAAATGTTGGGAACTGCTGTCCTAGAAGTATTATCTGTCAGGTCTCCCTCCTCATTTCTATGAAAATTACAGTTCAAAGAAAGATAACTGATTTTTTCCCCCTGAAAAACAATAACTTTTTACTAATTTTTCATCCCAATGAATGCAACCTACTTTTAGTTTAACAGGAAGTCAAAATAAAACATAACACCGAAAATATTGGAGAGTTTTTCTTTTTTTTTCCCCTTAAACTTTTAACAAGAAAAAATATTTTGGTCCCCTCGGTTTCATGTTAAACATTTTTCACTGTACATCATTCAGTATTATTAGCAGTTTTATAAAAAAGAGCTCTTACCTTTTCCTCTAACTGATGAAGCTCATCATATGATGCTTGTACCATATCCATAGAGCCAGAGGAGGATGCCCATGCCATTTTTATAATAGCTTTTATAGTTGAAATATCAGGTCGATGTGAAATAGCCTGCAAGTTCGAAGTATTAACTTTAGTTGCATTGCTCAAGGGAAAAAAAAAATCTAAAATAAAAATTTGTGTTAACCATAACAGATAAACACCAGGAAATAAGAAGAAACAAAAATGGTCAATGTGCATACTAAATCATTCCAAAATTGTGTCACTCTTATTTAAAGTGTCTCGATTCAGAATCATATTTGCTAACTGCTATTCCTCCCCCCACCTCCAGGATCTCTCCTTACGCCCATTAATGTCTGTTACACAGAACCTCAATCAGTCACTGTTCTTATGAAATTGCTTCATAAATAGAGTGCATTCCTTTATTGTCAGAGTAATAAGAAGCTTTCTTAACATGGAAGGCTGCATGTGACAAAAATTTTTATAACAAATGAAATGTATGATGAAGTGACAACTTTTAATTTATATAGACTACTACCATAAAAGATTCATTCATTTTTAACCTGCTATCTATTCAAAAGTATTACACATACGAGTGATAAGTGACATATGAAAATAACTGATAACCCACCAAATTTTTACTGCACTAGGGGACAAGGTCACTAGACTCGCTACACTCACTTTTTGACATGGGGCATTCAGCCCCTAATAAAGCTTACTCGCAAAAAAGCATAATCTTCAAAGTCAAAATCCAGACATATTATTAAAGAGTTGCACCTTGCTTGGTTCTTGCATATTCCTTGGAACATAAAAATTTAAACTTTATAATATTTTTAAATATGTAAACCTTATGAAATACCTTGCATATTTGCCACCTATGGCAATTTTTCACTTATTGGTTTTTGGAGAAGATAGCAAGACAAGCTTTTGAAAGTGGCAGCTACTTTTTTTAGAATAGAGATGTAGGATTGGATAAGTTGGCAAAGATGACTGCCATCTGTTTTCTTAACATACAATGTACAGTCAACTCATGATAATTTGAAGTCCAAGGGACCAGCTGAATACTTTGAGTAATCAGAAGTTTGAGGTATTTGCCATGTTTTCCTTTTTTCATACTAAAGTTGAAATTTTTGTATGCTATATATAAATAGTGATTAGTTGACATTAAGAAAAAATGAATTGTTAGTAACTTAAGTGCTAAAAAATGCATAAGTTTTTTCCCCATTCTCGAACCTGAATTAGTTACCAGGGAGGAGAAGGTTAATAGTGATTATGTCTACAAATCAAAATTTGCCTCATCTGTGGCATATTTTCATTGAAAAGAAGAATTATAAAAATAAGGCAGTATCTTTTGCTCATAAATAGTTTAAAGACACTGCTTTTAAGCACAAGCAAGAATAACACAATTTTACCAATTTAAATGTTTATCATAGTCCAAGTTAAACCTCCATTTAAAATTTTTTGTCAAACATATCAGTCATGCAAATTATTATTTGTGATAATCATTCAAAAATGCACATTCCGTTTCTTTACAAAGCATGATAGATACTGGGTTTATCCAGTGTCAGAATTTTTCCAGAGCAGATGTTGGAGTTTAAGCCACCGTGCATGTCAGTCAGCCAATCTTATCAGTTAAAAAGAAAGTCAGCATAAGTGAAAATGTAGCCATTACACATTCTGCTCTCTGTTTTAGAGGGAAGAAAAAAAATCATAAAGTAATCAGCAATTTTGCAGGTTTTCTACAGATTTCAAAACTTCTGTGTTCCAGACTTCAATCATATTTTCCCCAGACTTTTTATTTTGCACACTTTTGTAGAACTTCCTATTCCACTTATTTCCACCAGTGTTACTTTGTTTCTTTTAGAACTAATACATTTTAACCTTTTTTTTTTTAAAAAAAAAAAAGGTTAAAATCATAAGATGTACTTTGTAATTTTACAGAATTATTTTCCTAAACAAAAAGTTATCTTAAAGAAACAGTTCAATATTCCTCTTTAATAAAACACATGTTATATAAAATATTTATATTTTATGTATAGAGTTGATATATATATTATTGATAATGATTAATTTAGCATTCCCTAGTGCACAGCTAGTGCTATAACACTGAGATATGTATAGCACTTTATTTTAAACTAGCTGCGTGCCCGTTCTTCGCACGGTAGGAAACGAAAAATTTCCTCACATGTGTAATTCGAATTAATTCCAGTGATGTGGAATCTAGAAAAAGCAAAATTATTTCACTCTTGACTTAAAATTTGCGTCATATATGTAATAACCTGAGATCATTGCAATATAATGACACACACACACACAAGAAACTATGTCAGCGTCATTCGGTATCAAAAAAGTGAAAATGGACCGTTTGCAGTGAACTTCTCACCTTCAAAATGTCTTTTTTCCTCAGACATGCTGTTTTTTAGGTTCACGTTTTAGCGTTAAATACCTCAGACACACATGAAATGGACATTTTTTTTTTTTTTTTTTTTTAAATACGTCACCTTCTCTTGCAACCCTTTACAGAAAGAAAAGAGATAAAATAAGGCAGTATCTTTTGCTCATAAATAGTTTAAAGACACTGCTTTTAAGGCTTTGAAGCACAAGAGATAAGACTGCGCTATTTATAAAGGCTTTAAAATTGTTTTTCTAGATTATACAGTTTAATTTTTCTTCTCACAAATAAATCCAGTATTTATAAAAGGAAATTGAGCCAAGCAAAGAAATCGTCTGCTCGCGGGACCTGTTTTTATTTATTTTTTTCAACTGGCAATTTTAATCATTGTTAATGTATCCATGACAACCAAACCTCAAGATATCAAACCGAAATTGATAAGCAGGTGCTACGAAAATGAAAATCCTTCTTTACTTAAAAATTCTCCTAATTTATATTTTTCCTCCGTTCTTCTTTTAAAAGTGGGTTAATTGTGTGCTCCGTCTTTTGCCGAAATATAAAAAAGTTATGACAGATAGAATTCAAGATGCAGCAGTTTTAAAAATATTTTACGAAAGTCAGCGTCAAATTTAATTTTATTTGAAAAATTCCCAAAAATCTGCAAATTATGTTACACAGTCCGAACAAACAGTTTTTAAAAGAAAATTTTCTCCTCTATACGATGATGTAACTATCGTTTTCTTGCGAGTGCAATTACCGGCGTTATTATGTATTACGCAAGAAAAATCGCTAAAAATCGGACAAAACATAAAATAAAACATTTTCTAATTCGAATTTCGAAAAAATAGCTTCGAGGTGTGTTGAGACCCATCTTGGAGAATTTCCGTACAAAATTTGGTAGGTCTACGATCACCCGTTTCGGAGCTACGCGAGACACAGACAGACAGACAAACGGACAGTTTACACTCTGTTTTATTTATTTAGATAAGACAGCACAACACAAGAGGAAACCCTGATAAAAACTTTAAAACAGTATTAGATGATGCATACCTGATCATGTAATAACTGAGCCAGGCGTGATGAAACATTCCGAAGCATGAACTCAGAATTTGGATTAGGTATGTGTGTAAGAGCTTGTTGCAATACTGACACTCTTCCTGTGAGCATTACTGAATTGGGTGAAGAAGGTGAAAGAGAACCGGGTGAACCATGACAGTGAGCAGCATCAGATTCAACTTGTACAATGCATTTTCCAACAGTAGTCAATAATAGTTTACAAATTTTGAGGACAACTAAATATGCAGCTCTGTAACAAAGAGATAGTTCATAGGTATTTAATAAATAAAATTAAATTTAAACACATTTAAAGCCCATCAATATTAATTCAAACATATGAGCATACAAAAGGATGAACTAAGCTATACTTTAAAATCAATATTTCTTTAAAATAACCAATGAATTCCAACATCAACATTTGCAAATATTCACTTTATTATTATTATTTTTTTTAACCAATCAAAGCATCTATCATGTTAATTAATGCACACACATACATACACGAAAAATTTAAACTGTTCTGCCCCATAAATTTTCAAAAATAGGTTAAACAAAACATTTATCTATAACATATTAAGATGGTGCATTTCTTGCAAGAAAATATATGAAGAGAAACTAAACAGCTGATAAAATAGAACAGGAGCATGAACCAAAATGTATAAATTACTTTAATCCACAATCTTTTTAAAAATTAAGCATACAAAATATTAATAACTATAAAAATAAACTAACAATAAATATGGCACAACAGCCTATGTAGGGTCAAAGCCTGTGCTGCACATTCATGACTTAGATGGTTGATCAAACCATGGTTGCTGTGCAACCATGGGCTCTGCAGTACAAGCATATACCTTGGCCTTTGATCAGCCTGACACAGAGTCCCCACTGTTTAGTCTTTAATGAAGCTTGACACCCATTTTATTGATATACTTAAAGGATGCAAGGCTGAGTCAACCTTGCCCAGCCTCAGATTCAATCACCAGATCTGCGGCATGGCAGTACCATTAAGCCATTGGTCTTCACTATAAAAACAATGGGTATTTATTAAATATTAGCTAGGGGTCCATTTTTAACATAATTTCTCCCAAAACGGTGCAAAAAATGAAAAACTTGCAATTTTTTGTTTCTAGTTTTCCAAAGCTTGTTTCTTTGTAGTCACTTCTTAACAGCTGCCTTTTTGTTACCTTCTGTGCCGAACTCTGTGAAATGCTGCATCAGCAGTACCCCTTCACTGGGCCTCTTGCACGTGCCTATCAGGGAGGCATTCTGTGTACCCAGACTTTTAATGCTTTTTTCTTTATTTTCAGTTCTTCTCTGTGTAGCCCAGAGGCATGATGTCCTTTTCATATGATGTGATTAAAATTAATTAAATATGAAAATTAGTGTTTTTAGTGAGTCCCCATGTATTTATGGTGAGTTTTATTGCAATATACTACGACCCGAAACATCCCTGATCCCAGGCAGAAGGCAAGAGAAATCTTGTATTTTAATTTCAAAATTTTTGCTCTTATTCGGATAAAGAAAGCCAGATATTCGCAACACTTGCATTCCTTACCCACATCCCTACAATGATTAAAATTTAGGAACTGGCTTTAAAAAAAAAAAAAAAAAAAAAAAAACACATAAGAAAATGTAAAGAAAACTTTTCAGAATTATAAGATTATTTAAACTCTGGAATTGCTTAAAACATATTCATTAACCGTCAAAATAATGGGGAAAAAAAAAAAAAAAAAAAAAAAAAAAAAAAAAAAAAAAAAACAGCACCAAGAATATTTATTTACCGTTTTGTTGGTACATCTGCTCCAGATAAAAAGTTATTTTTTGTTATCATGCCTAGTGTAACTGGCACACCTCCGCTACGTACAAAATTAAATTGGAAGCTTTGCGCTTCTTCAGACATAGGATTATGTGCAGGCATTAATAAAGTATACACCACCTAAACAAAAGAAATAAAACGAATATATTCTATTATTTACAAATATCTAGTATCAAAAAATTAAAACCCAGTGCATGAGAAATGAGCCTAAATTACATTGATAATAAATGAGCATGGAAATGTGAGTATTTGTTTATTTTCATTAATTATTCAGCAAAAAATCAATGGCTTATACAACATAATTTAATAGCATATAATAAAATTTGATTATTTCATGTACAGAAAGAAGACTACATTTAAAACTTTACTAAGCTTCAAGTTTTATTTTAGTGTCCTACTGTTAAACTTATTATTATTATTTTCAGTGAGTGTTAAGTTCTTCATAAACACCATGTTGTCAGTCTTTTAGCATTACAGTTAACTCCGGATATAGTGAACTTTCGGCTATAGTGAATGCATTTCTTTAGTCCAGATTAACATATGTTAGAAATGTACATAGCCTTTTTCGGTTTTAGTAAACCATGACTTCGGTTATAATGAACTTAAAAATTTCTGGACGGCAGAGGCGATATTCTTCAATTCCAATGAAGAGTGTCTCTTTTGTGTTTAGGTAGAAAGAAAGAGATAATCCTGTTCCGAAATACAGGTGAATTATTGCCAGTGTCTAGGCTAACATACTCATACTAAACTAGAGGAAATCTTTAAAAGCATTAATTAACAAAAGCAGGCTTTTTTTGAAAGTGGGCCGAAAAGCTCATAAGTCCTACGTCACTGGTGTCATAGGCCTTATAGAATACTTCTTACTGCAAAAATAATAATAATGCTGTATTGTTTATTTTTACTTCAATTTTTTCTTCAGTTTAAAAGTGACTGTACCTTTTGCCTACTGAATGGAATATACATTATACCGATAAATGGTATTAATTGTGCTTATTTTACTTAACAAATAGTTCTAGAACCATAAATGCAATCGATAATATTTGATTTAGTTAAGAAGGCTTGTTTCTCTATATACATAATGGACACTCAGTAGTTAATAAATGAAAAATGACCACCAAAAAATGACAATATAATTTGATGACTAAAATGTGATAGAATTTTGTTATACATTCAGAACTTAAATTGTGGATATTATTAATAAAAAATAAGTGTGAAACAATTTGTCAGGCTGTAAGACTGTCCAGAACAATGTGTAAGGACAGGGAACAAATATTCATCTCTAGAGGGTTGACCCCCAATAAAGAAAGTTTGGTTTTTGTAAGAAACATAATCATAAAACACAAAAGACATAAATGTACAAAAATAATATCATTAACAAACCTCAAGTGTATATAGAACTTGTGATGATGATGGTCCAAAAAATATGTTTTCTAATGTCGGTGAAGGAGACTTGTCACCCAGTTTTGAGTTTTCCATACATATCGTTTTTAATTTTTCAAGTGTATGATTATCTGAAAATAAAAACCAGACAGGTAAAGAGAAAAAAAAGTTTATAAAAGAAAAGTGCATGTTCTTAAGCTCAATTACTTACCTGGAGGCATAAGCTTTAAAACAGCATGTGCTTCATCCCGAAGTGCTGGAACATTTAACGAGCTCCCAAGGTCAGCAAGTTGAAAGAGAAATTGAGCATACTGCTGTTGCTGGGCCATTAACTATAGTATATAACAATGAATATATGTAAATTGAAAATATACGTATGTACTTGTAAAAGTTTTTTTTTTTTAAACACATTGACTAAGCAACTGAATGGCCATTTACACACAAAAAAATCTCATTAAAATACAGTAGGTTTGGCAGCGGCCAGGTGGTGTAGGAGATCCATTCTATCACCTTGGGTTCAAGTTTGATTATCGACTTGGGCTTGGATGCTTACTTGTCTGTCCCTTCATGGTGAGCAACAATGGCCACCCACCACATAATAAAATGGCCAGTAATTTTGGGCCTTAGTGGATAGTAGTGGCGAAATGCTTGATGAGCAAAAATGCTTGCCCAGTGGGGGGAAAAAAGGGAAAGAGTAGGGGACCTGAAACTTAGAATTCCAAAGTCCAAAGAACTTTTCATATTTTTTAAAAATTTTACTTATTCTTATAAATATAAATTAGGGAACCAAGAAATATAGAATTTACAGTTTCTTAAAATATCATGGAAAATTATCATAATAATAATAAATATGTATATGCTTAATAATCAATATAATTTAAAATTACCAATTAAAATCTTAAAACTATACTACTTTTAAGGGCCTGTTCACCCCCCTCTTTAATAGCACATGTTTAATATCTTACTGATCTTGTCAGAAACTTTCGCCATCCACTGTCTAAGAAAGAATGTGTGACTTTGTTCGCAGCATCATCAGTAGTCATTATGTGGAGTGATTTCATTTTCAGGGCATAATCTCTTGCTTTTTAAAAATTACTAAGCTTTTTCATACTGTAAAAATCAATCTTAAGTGGTCCATTGTTTGCTGTTCTGGAAAGGTTAGTACTCCCCCCCCCCCCTCAATTTTACATTATTTATGCATTTTTCTTTCTTTTAATTTTCTTCAGTCACTCCTATAAAGAATTATTTTGCACTTGTATCTTCAAATCAAAAACACATTTCAAAACTGTAGCCAGACGTTTATATATTAATTATACCACTAAAGTATGTTCTAATGATTATCAATTTAAGGAAGAATTAAATTTCCCTAAAAACTAATATAAAAGTGTAGGATACCCTAATAATTTAATCAATAACAAATATAAAAATATAAGTTATTGAAAAAGCTTGATATAAAACAAAGTAGACTAAAACCAAAATTAACATTTATAAGCAAGATACCATACTATAGGAAGCTGGCCATAAAAATAGTAAATGAAGCTGCCAAAAGAGGAATAATACACATAAAACTAAATGCATTAGAAAAAAATAATGATTAAAAAAAAACTGCTGGTATTTATAAAATTAGCTTTTGCTAAAAAGTGTACTATATACTAATAACAAAAAGGAAACTAAAAGAAAAGAAAAAAAGAGCTCATAAATGATAAATTAAAAAAAAAAAAAAAAACAATGCTGTCCTTACCAGAATAGCAAACAATAGATCAATTAAGATTGTTTTTGACAATATGGAAAAGCTTAGTAATTTTAAGATAGAGATTATGCCTTGAAAATGAAATCACTCTACATGATGATTATAGATGTGAGAGATAAGAAAGGTGTTCCAGAATGTGGAAGTAACTAGGCTTTTGAAAGAGCTACAACTAACGAATTTTAATTGGTAATTTTAAATCATATCTACTGTCGCAGAAAGTCAGGAGAAAGAAAGAAGGGGAGGGGGAAGGAAAAACCCAGAGATACTAATTATTGTTTTATCTTCAGTGTACTTGCCTACTGCCTATCTGCCAGCAAGCAACAGCAAAAGTGAAATCTTATGACTGTATATTTGTTACAACTGTAACATTGTAATGTTAATAACAGTACTGCTACAAAATGCTATCAATTATTCACAAAAAATGAAAGAATTTTTTTTCTTTTCAAATAGATCAAGAAGAAAAAAATTGAAAAATTGTATTTACAGGACAGTTATTGCAATTTATATATATTAATGCTTGCACATAAAAGCACAGTGAAAATTCATGAACACTCTTTGCTGAACTATTTTAATGTAGGTACACAGCCTGAGCTGTCGGAAATCTAGTTTTCAATAATTAAATTGAGATATAATGACCTTAAAACCTACAAGAAAAGGAACAGTTCAGTGATGATGACTGACAAAAGTTTATTTCTTTCAAATAAGGACTTATATAGCAAAAATCTTACCACACCAGGAAGACAGTTTTCAGCTTCAATGTTGGGACCATCAAATGGATGCTGAGGTGATCCTGTTGAACTATCTGAACTAGAGTCAGGTGAAGACGGCATATTAGTACCAATCTGACATAGTTTTGCTGAAATTATCTGTTAATAAAATAAGCCCAATAGTGTTAGGAAGCAATCAGTTTGCTGTGTAGAGCAATTTAAAACATATTGCAAAAATATAGTTATAATTAACAAAGACTTTTTTTACATACAGAAGAAAATCTCTGAGAATTCAGTGAATGAGTTATGAAGTTCAGTGTGTTATTGAATATAAATTATTTTTTTCATAAATATTCAAAGAAAACTGAAAAATCTAACAAACGAAAGGGATAACCACAACCAGCTTTTTCAATTATTAAAAAAAAAAAAAAAAACTATACCAATTTCACCATCTTAAAACAACAAACAACATTTACAAAGTGGTGTAATAATATTCTTATCAGTGTACAAAAAAAGCCTTTCACCAGTAAAACTATACAGTAAAATTGCAGCATAAAGAATGTCAAGGGATCAAAGATCAAATTTGTTATGCTGAAAAATTTATTAAAATGAAATTCCATAGCAACGAAATTTGTACTCACATGCTTCTCTTTTAATAAACATATTTTACTTAATCTGAATATTTGTAAAACTGGAATTCATTTTAATGAGATTTTACTGTATTTAAAATACAAATCAAACATTTAAATCTAAGCTTACTTGAAGATGTAACAAAGCAATTTAAAGAAAAACCATAAAGAAGTTTAAAACCAATTTTAAAATAATTATGTACACATAATAAATACCATCTTATCCCTGAGAGGCAACTGTGAAACAAGTTTCTTATCATCAGCTGGATCTAATAGTTCACCATTTGCAAACAAGTCTACCTTCATATTTACATTATTTGCTTTAACCCTATAGATAAAACAGGAGTAAGAAAAGTAAAACGAAAAAACACTAATGCAAATTATTAATTTATAAATAGAGTAAGGATAAGTTTAGATACCCACAAGCATTTTTTGCAAGTTCTTAAAAATATGAAAATACTGGGGGGAAATATTAGATTAGCCTTACAAAAAAAAATTTAGTGAAATCCACTGAAGATGTTTTCAAAATAAAAATATTTTGGTTTACTTTCATTTACAATTTATGCATTCACCAAAGATTTTTATGATTTTGCATTCTGCTTATAATCTTCAGATGGTTACTTCTATGAATAATGATAGTTAAAAGCTTATTAAATTGGGAATTTTTAAGGAAGAGAGATTGTAAAAATGTTCCACTGTTTAAGTAAAGTTACATTATACACTTATTCTGTAATATTTATCTTAAACTTATTTTTAATAAATATAAGAAATGTTTTACTTTGGTCAATCAGATCATGCATAGCAAAATATAACAACAGAAACATTAATTACACAAATTTAGATAGCAGGGAATTATATAACTAAGCAAACAGATGTTACATGCAGGTTTGATTTCCTTTAAAAAAATGAAAGAATAAATTGTATAAGTACTTAAGAAGTAATCATACAAATTCAGAATCTATTTTTAAACAGAATAACTAAAATGCAAAATATATTAATAGACTATAACAGTCTGATTAAAACATATCAATACTGCTTTTAAATTTTTTTTTTAAGGGTAGACCATACACATCAATAAGTATATTTGAAGGATAAAATCTAACACTAACGCAACAAACCTAGTGAGAATCTGTCGTCTAACAGATCCTAAGGTGTCATTTGCATGAGTCCAAACATCAGTATCATCAAAGCTACGACCTTGATTAGTAAACCTGATAGTCAAAGATAATTGTTTTCCTCTTTGGGCTCTGCAATAAACAACAGATTTCAATCAAATACATATCAGGAGTAGAAATTAGAATATTTGTGACTCCGTGACTTCCCTGGTCCATACGCATCATTAAAAACCCATTATCAAAAAATTCAAATAGATCAAATTATATGACACGTATTAGTAAAACTAGAGGGTATGTATTGTACAACTAAATGAGAAAAGTTTGCAAGAGAAAAATGTAAATAAAATGTTATTGGTCTGATGGGCTAACAAATTTTCTACCTGTACCTCATACATTTTTGTGGTCTCATATCGCTGTTAATTTCGAGCCCAGCATATGGTTTTTATATATGCATTCCACAATTGAAAATCCCAACTAATACTCTAAACTATTATTAAAATTAAAATAAAGTATTACAGAGAGTTCCTTATACATAAAATTAAAACCTACTAATGCAATTTAAATATTATAAAATTAAGTTAGCGAATTTTTAAAACATGCAAAAATTAAGCTATACACTATTATACTTTCCTCATTAATAAAATTCACAGTGTAAAATACACATTGAAGATAATCTCATTTTTATGTTGAAATCAGTACTTGCACAATAAAGAGTTTGTCAGAGAGTATGGCTACACTTTCAATAATGAATTAATTTAAACAAACATTTTTACACATGGTTTTTTTATGTTAAAAAAAAAAAAAGAGAAAAGATTAATGTTTCTTTATAATGAAATGTTAACAAGATGGATAGACTAAGTCCAATATCATAGTCCTCTAGATCTCCATATGCCAAACCTTTGAACTTACGAAGCAGTGATCGCCCCAGAAAGTTTTCTCAGTCGGGCAGCATTATGAAACTGCAATGTAATCCTGTCGAATTAAAAGAATTTCAAATGATATTCTGATTTATCTGCTGGGCAGTCAGTAAAACTTGTCAGGCGATGCACCAGGCCAAAAAGAGCTGGGGAGAACCCTGAAGAGGTACATGAAAAACATTGTTATCCAATCTCAGATTACTGACACCAATGAACAGAAAAGTCAAATTACAGCAACCATTCAGAGCGTTGATCTTGCAATGCTTCACAGAACATGACTAGAAATCTTGTATAGACTATGTGTCATGCAAAACTAATGCTGGGCACACTGAAATTGTGTAATAAAACACTGAAAAAGCTGTATTGAACATAGTGATCATGTCATTAAAATTTTTAAATGTAGCCGTATTTTTCAGACACCCTATATTTTAAGAACTTAAGATATTAAATATTAGTGCACAAGATGAAAACTGCTGAGCATATTCCTAAAGCATGCATCAATTACCAATCAATGTTTTAAATTTATTTTAATTAGTGTACAACATTCATTAATATTGGAGATTTCCATATATTTCAAAAACAAAATGATACTGCCTGTTTTTAAAAAGACTTACTTGAAAATAACAAAAAACCTTCAATCAAGCAAAATAGCATAAAGAGTTACCTAGCCATAGGAAGGATAGATCTTTCTTCACCATAATCCCCATCACACTGTCCAACATATTCTCTTAAAACTTTCAAGACACGAACCATTCTAGTTGTCTCTTGTCTTAATCTATTTACACTATCTTTGTCTCTTTCAAGAACAGAAATTGTATCAAACGCAGCTTTTAATCTGTCCATACATGATTGCACAAAATCTTCATGAATGTCCATTTGATTAGCCTGCAAACGAGGCCCTAAATTTGTATAAGTTTCTTTTAAAAGTTCAATTGCTCTGTTTGCTACATCTTCACTGCTACACAGAACAACCTGAAACACATTTTAAAAAAATATTAATTATGAAATCTCATAGATAAATTATTGAAAAACTTAGATCTTTTGAGCACAATAGAAGTTTCTTATGTTAGGGAACAAAGGTACAGCACACAAAACCAAAGATAAAAACTAGTTTCTACAATTAGTAGCAAAAATAGTTGCATGCAAAGTTAATAATATACCACTGTTCTCAATATTTAAAACAATCACAAGTAACTAAACATTTCATATTACATTTATTATGTCTTATTACAAGAGAAAAAAATAAAATGGAATAAACTTACTTTAAGTGAAGCTATAAAAATATAAAAAATACAAAGTGTCACACAATTTTAGGCTTTTTTGAAACAAAATCAAGTAAACTGGATTTTTTTTTTTTTTTAAGCACTACAGTGATATTAAAATTGAGCAGGTTGTTTAGCGTTGACACAATCACGAAGAGGGATTTTTCAAATATGTCAGCCAGGTAAGGTGGAGGGGGGAGGATAAAATGTTGAAAGTCTCACAAGGTTTGCAATTTTTGATAGTTAATTGCCAAGTTTGGTGCCAAAAAATAAATCTTCGAAACTGAAACAAGCTTGGCGATATCTTTCAAATTTGGTTAAAAACTGGCAAGCGCTACAGTTTATTTCAAAGGAAAAGTATAGTTGGAATATGCTTGGCAAAGATTGCAAAACAGTTTTAGTAGGCGATTTTAAGATAGATTTCAATTCAAGATATGTTTTATGGAAAAAAAAAAAAAAAAAAATACAGACGACGCATGGATATATGATATGCTTTTAATATATAACACTTTAGTGCGTATATAAAATATGAAAGTGTTTCAGATTTTAATTTTTTTCTTTTTTTTTTGGTTAATAATGTTGTTTAGTTTAATCTGTTTAGTCTCATGTTCTCTTTCCAAGTGTTCTTTTGCAGTTTCTCAGTACAATTCGGTTACTCATCAGAAAAGGACTTCTGAATATTTAGCACCTTCAGAAACTGTGAGCTATCGCTAAGGGGACAATTTTCAAACCTCATATGTAGTTTGTGCATTCACTGCATTTCTTCAGAGGTACGTCTAGACTTGGGGTATATGCCCTGGGCAAACACACAGAAATAAACCAAAAAATTGAGTTTAGTGCAATGTATAGCAGCACAAAAATTGAGTCAGCTATATATAGGGGCGCAACACTTGAAAAGTGCCTTGGTCACAAAAGTGTAACAGTCAGACCCTGTCCCTATGTGCGACACCCAGACAATACACACAAAAACAATCAAGAATGCAAAAGAAGAAGTAGCAGTGACCAAAGGGTAAGAATATTATGAGAATGCCAAAACTTATTCTTTCAGCCTAGAGCAGGGATGGGCAAACTTAAATTGGCGGGCCAAAATAAATTTTTCTAAAATTTTAAAAACAGTATACAAGTATTAAAATTTAAATATGTTAATGAGATGAATGAAATTGCGATTTCATTTTTAAACGTTCCTTATATTGAGGTTCGAAGTGAGATGTACTGATTTTAAGGAATGAGGCTAAATGCTCATCTGTCAGTTTACATCCGAAAGAATTCTTTCTAAAGGTTATAGTTGAAAACACTTGTTCACATATATAAGATGAAGCAAACATAGCACTGATTTTCTGGGCGGGAAACTTACTTTCAATAATGATTTGTAAAACTCGAGCTTTGGCATATTTAGAAACAACAGCTTGAGATGACTGTTAGATTGCAACTCATTTGATTCAAACTGCAAATCTGATTTCACTGCTTCACAATTTACGTTGAAAGGCATGGTAAAAATATCCCATTCTGTTTTATTGGCGCTGAAAACTTAAAATCTTCATTCGAACTCAAAATGCAGTTTTTTCAAGCCATCTTCATAATTCTTAATATGGATATATAATATATAAATATATATTTTCTTTTAATTTCCGTCGGACTGGCAAATTAAAATTCTATCCGTGGGCTGGATTTGGCCCGCGGGCTGTAGTTTGCCCATCCCTGGTCTAGAGCATATATGGTACACCAAAAAAGTGGGAAGTCAAAGGATATATGGTTGGTTTGGTTTGAGAAGGGGGGGGGGGGGGGCTGCTATAGCTGAATTTTTGTGTGCGTAAAATTAGCCTATATTATTAGATTTTCAATGTCATTATTGATTAAATGACCTGCAGAGGCAAACTCTGCTAACTCGTACTCCTTTTCTTTTCTGGGTTTGTGCATTGCGTTTCCTTCCATCATTTTTTGATAGATCATAACTTTTGAAAGTAGGAGGGCAAGGCCCCTTATTTATTTTTGGAAGTGAGAGGCAGTTGGACAAAGTATCCTCATTGGATGGGAATGAGAGTAAAATAAGGCCTTTCGAATGTACTTAGCTGCACTATATTGGTCAAATGTTTAAATTGGTAATTCCAGGTCATTTGGTAGCATTGCTCGGGAAATTCTGACAATTAATTGCATAGATACAGGAAATAGTTGCTTTTTGGCCACTTTTGGCTTTAAAAAATATCCTTAGTTGCCTGAAGTCAAAAATAGTAGTGAGAAGTAGCATTTTAGTAGCAAATGACAGCCCTGCATTCTTTCAGTAATTGAGAATACAGAGAGGAAAAGTTATATAATTAACAATGGAAAAAAATAAAAAAGGCAAACCATTCAGTGTGTTAAGCCTACATAGTTTAGCATATACATTATTAAAGTAAGCTTTCTTATGAAAAGCAGAACAATGCAAAGTAAGAGTAAAATTAAATATTTATACAGGGTATCTCAAAATATTGCAACAAACCTTTAGGGAACATAGGCAGCATATCATAAGTACTGAAAATTACACAGCAATCTATGACAATAAATGTCATCTGATGCAGCTAGATGGTGCTAATCGGTTGGGCATGGTGGACCAGTTTCCTCATTAATCAAATCTTGATTTTCTTCTGTGAAGAGTCCTCAAAACTACCATGTACTTAAGAGTCTGTAATGGACTCAGGCTAAAACTCGTTTGCGATATTATTACAAAAAGAAAAACTCTTATGTCTGAAAATGTTAGCAATTAAAGTGCTGATGGAGTGAGGCATGCTTGACATCAGATGGTGCAAACTCCAAGCAACTTTGTTACATTATGAAATGTTTTCATCTGGAACACCATTTGTACTTGTGATGTTCTACATCTGCTACCAATAAATCACTCATGTCCTTTCAGATCTTCTAACCTCTACCACTTTCCCTTGAAATTTCTAGTCAGGGGCTGTTATGGGATACTTGATTCTTATGACGGAATTACTTCCCTAAAAGTTTGTTGCAATACTTTTGAGACACTTTATATTAATTAAAATACAATTGCCCCCCCCCCCAAAAAACAACTCACAGATACTCTAATTATACAAATTTTAGTATAAGTGATTCAAAAGTTTTATTAATATTTTTAGTCTACCATATTACTATTTATACTACTATGTAATATCATACTTCACCATTTTAAACTGCATTTTATTAGCCCTACCTTATTTCATACAAAATAATTATAAGCCTTAAAATATTGGAACATAACCTCCCCCCCCTCCAAAAAAAAAAAAAAAAAGTATTGCATTACATCTAGAAAATTAAAAACTAGGTAAAAGTTACAATGAGCATAAAGTATTCAGATAAGGTCTAATAATGCCTATGATTTCCCAATTTACATGCTTGCATCAAGAAACACATTTTGAAAGAAAGCTTTTAAGTATGAAACAAAAATAATCAAATATTTTATATTAATCATGACTTGCAAAATTCATTTTTACAAGCTGCTACAGCACCAGGCACCAGCAGAATTCTCATGATTACTAATTTCCTCATAAAATTTAGCGGGCCTAAGGCATGTGAAATAACATGTTTTGTATAAAAGAAATCAAGTAATATGGGAAATTTAAATAAAACATAAAAAAACTCAGCAAAACTGTCTTAATAAGCTCATGTTATTTTCAATCATGCAGCAAATATTATGTTAAAGAGAAACACATAATGCACTTACTCTCCATAAGTAATCTAACCCCAAAAGTTCCAAATCATTCATTAAAAAAGTTCTTCTCTTTGGTACAAGCTTACTTTCTTTAGAATTTACAGCTTTAAAAAAGCGATCAAAGCACCTAGAGAGAGAGAGAGAGAGAGAGGGAAAAACTCATCAATTTTTAAAACATTAATATATATAGACATAAGACAAAACAAACTTATTTTTCCTTATTCATTTATAACTGGAAAAAAATATAGTTATCATCTAAAACAATTCATCTACCTGTTTATGGACTTAAAGGGTTCTAATGTGTATTCGTGCTACATCTGACAAAAACTCCAGACCATTAAATCGACAACTGTGCAATAGGCCCAAGCCCAGGACCTTCATACTTCAGTCGTCTACCATGTTTGGTGTCTTATCCACTTGGCCATGGTGGAACCAACAGTTAATGTGAAAAATATTATAATCACCACATTCCTTAAATGATGGTACTTATGCACATGTAATGCTTCTTTACATTTAGCATAATATGCAAAACATAAAACATTTGTAAAAAGCTACAAATTAGAAGATTCTTTCCAGCTTGTTGGTGTTATATACAGTCTTTAATTTAAAAAAGAATAGGTCCTATTAGGAAAAACACTGCAGCAAAATTACTGTATTTTATTTGTTCCAAAAACTGATATTATTAAGAAAAAATATCTAGCAAGATTTGGTAATGGGCCAAACCATGATAACTGGTCCCAGGTAGCCAAAAAATAATTATTTGAAGCAGATAAAAACTATATTTTTTAAATCAGCATTTTTTATTTAATATTTTTTTTATAAAATAGCTATTTGATAGTTGAGCTTAGATTTTAAAAACATTTTAAGTTACGTAATAATAAATAAAACTACTAGTTATGTAATAAACCCAAAACTACTACTTTGTTGAAAGCTACAAATTAGAAGATTCTTTCCAGCTTGTTGGTGTTATATACAGTCTTAAAAAAAGCAGGTACTAGGAACACAATAATTTAAAAAAGAATAGGTCCTAGTAGGAAAAATACACACTGCAGCAAAATTACTGTATTTTATTTGTCTGAACTTAACTATGCCTATGTACTATTGTCTATGTCTGAACTTTACAGACATAGTAGTTTTAGGAAAATGTAAATTAGATTTATATATTCATATTTAATTATAAGTGTATCCAATTTCTAAAAAATATTTAATAATGAATAAATAAGTAATTTTAAGTGTATTCCAAAATGTCCCCCCTCACAACATGTTAGTTAATTTCTAAATTATACTTTCAAAATAATTTTTTTTAAAAATTCAGATATATTTTATATGTTGATAAAGCCAAATAATAGTGTTCTAATTTACAAGTATTTTTATCACCTATTATAAAACTTTAAAAGAAACATAGATAGTTTAAAATGAAGCCTTACTTGATACCACTCTCTGTTAATAAACCGGGATCTAATTGCAAAACTATATTTTCAAAAAAGTCTCTGTTGATTTCAGGATCAAGATCGGGTTCTTCTCCCATTAACTGTAACAAACCAACAATGATAAATATGATAACAAACAACATATGAATGACAACACAATATGAATGATAACAAACCAACAATGATAATGACTGCATAAAATGAATGCAGAATTAATGATGTGTAAAGCAGTTTACCTTAGAGAACCATTTAAAACATGCTTCTCTATCTGTGACATATACTGCATTTTCAGCAAGACATGTCCAAATCTAAAAGAAAAAAGTTAATATCCATAAATAATAATTAAATAACAAAAATGTTAGCTACAAAAACATATTGTGTTTAAAAACATTTTATACACACCTGTTTAGCTTGTGGGGCACAAAGCCAGAGTTGACCATCTTTTAATAAAAACCTAAAAAATAAATAAACATATGAAAGAAAATGTGTGGTTGAAGCTGATATCAAACCCAGGAACTTTCTGAACATGAAATTAGCCAGGAACCCCTGTGCTGATTTCATACATTGTACAGTAGTATTTACTGTGCAAAAAGGAAGACTTGCCTGGTTTTCAAAATTGGAAGTATAGTTTCTTGGGAAACCACTCCCCCTTCCTAGAGAGTGCCAAATGATGTGCCACACATAGCGGATTTGAGTAAAATGGTATCTGTGCAGTTTTCTGCTGCATGTGGCAGATTGAATGAGCAAAAAAGGAGATGGATGGAAGTTGGTATCAAAACCAGGACTTTTAACAAACTTGATGCATTATCCTACTGGACAAAAAGGAAGACTTGCCTGGTTTTCAAAATTGGAAGTATAGTTTCTTGGGAAACCACTCCCCCTTCCTAGAGAGTGCCAAATGATGTGCCACACATAGCGGATTTGAGTAAAATGGTATCTGTGCAGTTTTCTGCTGCATGTGGCAGATTGAATGAGCAAAAAAGGAGATGGATGGAAGTTGGTATCAAAACCAGGACTTTTAACAAACTTGATGCATTATCCTACTGGACAAAAGCCTAGAGGCAGAATTTTGTCATGCTTTCCACGACAAGCTGAAGAAGTGCAAAAATCTTTCTGAAACACTGTATATTCATGTGCATGCATGAATATATAATGTTGCAGAAAGATTTTTGCATTTCTGCAGCTTGTTGTGGAAAGTAAAACAAAATTCTGCCACTGGGCTTTTGTACAGTAGAATAATGCACAAGAAGACTTTACAAAGACTTCCGTGCATTAAAACATTGTTAACACAAAATTACAATTTAGTTTAAATTTCCAATAATTAAGTTAATGAAAATCAGTTATTCAAACATGTGAAGTTCTGCAGTTCAGAAAAAAGACATACATGTCAGAGTTTAGAAACCTTAGGATTATTCCATGAATGAGATTACAACTTTCTCCCCTCCATAAGTTTTCAAGAAAATAACTTACAAAATCATGATTTTGGGGTCAATACCAAATTTAATGAATATGCATCCTGTAGAACTATAGTAGATAGAGATGGAAGAGTCTGACTCAGTATTCGTGTATTAGCTTCAAAACTTACCTCAGAAGCCACCACTTTAAATAAGTACATTGTACATATTAAAATTATGAGGCCATTTATATCCTCAATGGGTTGGACAGGAATTGGGAGAGGGTCTATAAAATGTTTTCGATGTTGTCAAAACAGATTATTATTTTAAAATGTCTAATTATTATTGTTATTACATAACTTAAAATGTTTTTAAAAACTAAGCTCCAATTATCAAATAGCTATTTTATTAAAAATTTTATTTCAATTACTAAAATATTTTTATACAAATAGAAATTTCTTTTAATTATTATTTTTTTCACATTTAAATAAAAAGTTTTTTTAATCACACTTAAAAATAACTAATTTATTCAATAGTAAATATTTTATTTACATTAGCTCATAAAGGTCTCATATATATCGAGAAATTTAAGTTCAAACTATCGAATCAAATAATATTTTTATTTTAATTACCATATTTTAAGAAAGGACATTTTGCTAACTAATTTTCTTTTTACACTAATGCTATAAATTTTCTTTGATTTCTTCCCGAAATTAGAGTAACTGATTTCAGTCATTAATTTTTGCAGTTATCTAATCTTAATTTTGACACAGGGTGCCACAGTAAAAATTCCTATATAGCATCCAGGTCCACAAATTTTATTCTCCACACAGTATCTATTAATTGAATGTAATAATTTTCCAACTAATCCAATTAGTTTTTAAATTGCTTTTATTAAAATGATCTCTTGCATTAATAAACACCCCATTTGATATACTATAATGAAATGCCCTATGTCAGCTAATAAAATAAAATAAATTTAAATTAAATTAAATTAAATTAAAACTCCCAACATAACTATTTATTCTTACCTGAGAAAGTTTAGCCTCTCTTGAACTTGCTGTACATGACTATACCTACTATCAGGAGAGACAGAATTGGGATCCAAGTCTGGATATTCTAATAAACAATAACACCTAATTAGTTGATTTCTTAAATTTATAAATACCAACACATTAGCTACAAACTACAGGTTATTTTAAAATATAATACAAAGAAACTGCTTTACATAAAAAAACTGAATATTTGGTATGTGGGGATATTTCACTTTAAATCTAGAAAATTACACACTATTTCATTTTTCCTTCACACTGATAAAATTTACTACCCTTGTCCTGTTAATATTTTCACACTTTCTAGAATTACCATAAATGCCGGCATATAACGCGCACCTATAATTTTAAACTTCATTTTTTAATTTTTATGTATATCCTCCGTATAACACACACCCTTTACTTTGCAATCACAGACTTGCCCTATGGAATCCAGAAAGTCTTTTAGTTTGGGACATGCTCTGTTCCCATTTAACGTATAATACAAAGGAATTAATGAAAGAGTATAACACAGACATGGCAGTTATTCCAGGCGGATTAACGCCATTAGTTCAACCTTTAGACGTGTGTAGTAATAAGCCATTCAAAGTAATTTTAAAACGATTTTGGAATACGTGGATGTTGGAAGGAGATAAAACATTTACGAAAGGAGGTGAAATGCGTCACGCCAGTCTAGAAATAGTGTGTGAGTGGATAATACAAGCATTGGATGAAATTAAACCCGACATCATTAAAAAGTCATTTAAAAATGTATATCGAACAATCTAGATGAAACTATTTATTTATGGATCAAAGTAACAGTGATAGTGACGATGAAACTGAATTTAATCATGTACCTGAAAATATAACGGCAGATGAAATAAACTTTTTATGCTGCCCGATAATGAAATTAAAGTTCATAAAGTATGTCATTTCTTTTAAATAAACAACATTCAGGTACATGTAGAAATCTCTTTTTTTCTACATGCTATGCTCATCTTTCCTTATTTTTAAATTTATCATTTTTATAACAGGCATATAATGCGCACCCTTAAATTTCGACCTATCCTTCTATGATAGGTCCTATCTTAATTTTTGTATGAAAAGTGCACGTTATACGCCGGAATTTATGGTAATTTATTTTTACTGACAGTCAGAAAATTAATTAGCTTGCACCTGTAAATCTCATCACATACGTTGACAAATAATGCTTCTCACAATTGCCATGATATGTGATGTTAAGTGCAAGCTTGAAAAAAAAAAAAAAGTTTGACTTTGTTCACAAATATTAATTCTTAAATAAATACATAAATTTATACTTTAATAAAGCTACATTATTATTTTTATTATTATTTAGGGATATTCATTTTGTAGCCATACAAAACAAGTTTTACATAACTTCAGCTAATGCATAGGTGCTCATATCATTACCTTTGGCCATGACATGAGCTCTGTTCATGTAGGCAGTAAGATTGTCTGCAACAAGAATGACTAGAGAATGATGCTGCTGAAGACGATTAATGACTTCATGTCGATAAAACATATGTGGTGATCTCTGGGCATGGTTGAAATTTGGAGGGGCCTCTGAATATAGAATGCAAATTTCTCGAATTTGCTTTAAGGCTGGTAGGACCCATTTATCATTTTTCAGTTCCTCGACACAACGATCCAACCAATGAGTCTTTTGAGAATCTCTGTCCTATAAGGGGAAAATAAAAAAACATTACAACATTAAATTTCTAACTACAGTAATCCAAACTGAGGGCATTTTATAGTACCATAAAATACTGATTGTAAGACCCCTACTACCACAAGTTAAAAATTGCTTAAATTAACCTCTTGGGTACAGATTTATTGGAAGAAATTCTTGTGTTTGGAATGTCCAGATGTTATGTCCATGTCCAGATCTAGCCACAAGGTGGTTATTCTGACTGGAAGAAACATCCTCTTACAACTGTTACAAATATCTTGTCATGAACAAGAATGGGCATGTCGCATTTCGTCCTAATTTAAATGACGAAACATACTTGTCACCAGTTACTTAAAGACAAAGCAAGTGCATGACTCAACATACTCTTCATCTATTACTTAGGCAAAGCAAGTTCATGACACAACATACAAGGGGTTATGAAGGAAGAGCTCATAATCCAGGATAATAGAAAAAATCCATTAAAATGTTTTTTGCTATTACTATAAGCAAAATCATGATTATCAGCCTCCTGCAAGTTCTAATTCAGTTAAATTTAGTGTGTGTGTGTGTGTTTAGGCTGATTAATTTTTACCAACTATGTGAAAAATTCCAGAGCTGGGGGTCGAACCCAGGACATTAATTACCCAGGGCACATTATTTATTAAACATTTTAATGTTTTGCTGTAAACAGTTAAAAATCTAACCAAACTACAGCAAAATTTATTAAAAGTTAATTATTTCAAAAGAAGTAATAAAGAGATAAGATATTGGAAACATTCAGATCCTCGTTACTTAATAAAAATCCACTAAATTCGCTATTCATTGTTGTAAAAAGTTTTCTTTTTTCCATTCTTAGGGGGTGAGGGCTAGGCAGCGATAGTGAAAATAAAAATTAGTCAAAGTTGGGTTTATTTTTGAGTGAAGGGGACCTACAATCAGGATTTTATGTACTCAATTTGTTTTCTACACTATACCAAGAACATTTACTGAAAAATCAGGTTATGCCACTCAAATATCAAGCTACCAGTTACTCTCATTTAAGACACTTATCTACAACATAATGATATTACATGTTTTTTGACCATTTTAGTTAGTCCTCCATCATTTCTAGAAATTTTTCTTTTCAGCAAAAGTTACTTTTGTAACTCTCATTAAAAAATGATGTTTTGCAGAGAAATTATATCTTTTCTATCAAGAACACTAATATAGAGATTTAAAAGCTTGTTGCTTGGGAATGAGCCCTGGAACTGATATTTTTTTTTTTTTTTTTCATCATTAATGCATGAATTAGAGGATTTTCCCTTTACAAAAATGAAGTTTAAAAAATTTGGCACTTCATAAAATAAACAAAAATTCACTTTTTACAGTTTTCCCCCCTCAATATTCAATTTTCTTATAACCGGCAATATTTAGTCGAAAATATGTGCTATGATCGATCTTATTCATGAATTATGGACTCTTCTCATAAAAAAAAAAGACCAACTAGAAGCCCCGATAATTAAGACTAATTTAACAAAAATCGAGAAACACAGCAAGTATTTAAAAACAATTCATAATTATTAAAAACAATTTCATACTTATTTAAGAGTAAAATAAATAAAATACTTGTGAACAGCTATAATCAAGAATTTTGACATGGGCTGTCAGGGCTTGATCCATTATATCAGTAGGAACATCATTACTATGGGCTAAACTCCACAATAAATTCAACACCTAAAACGAAAAAATACATACACAAAATATTTTCTTAAACCCCACTTCATTATAAAACATATTAAATCCATAAATTATATTATTTACAGCATGTAAACAAATTTATGAAAGTTCAAAACACTCACAATCTTGAACTCATGCACATTTATCTTTTATTTTTAATCACAGAAAACAATATTAGAAAAATACCAATGGTAATCAACACCACAGACTGGTTTTGGTAAGTATGAATTACCATCATCTGTGTGAAAATGAAGTGAATTTAATTTTAAATAGAGCTGAAGCAACCCGCATATATTCGGTACTAAGATACGGATAATCACTCAGACTCGAAGTAACGAATTGTTACTTTTCGGTTGATATTGTTACTCGATCCGAAGGTTTCGGATCGAGCAGCTTCGAACTTCGAATACAGACTGCCAGGGGAGGCGAACTAGGGGGGAAACAGGTTCCAGTAATCGAGTACTATTTGTTACTGGCAGTTACTGGATATCGGATCGCGGTTTCAAGGAGGAAAATGACTTTCGAGTGTGCATTTCGGATCGACCAGGTTCGAACTTCGAATACAAGACTGCGGGAGGGAGAAAATGAATTTCGGTATTTGAGTAATAGTATGTTCCGTTCCGTTACTAGATACCGGAAGTATTATGGATTCTCGCTGTTTGAAGGGAAAAATCAGTTTCGGTATTTGAGTAGTAGTATGTTCTGGTTGCAATTTGTTTGTGCCGAGCCGGATGGTATCGTTTTGATGAGGTTTGGAAGAATCCGTATGTATCGTTACAGTTATGGAGATGGATATACTATCTGCTGCTCTATTGATATGGGTCGTACAATGGGGGGATAGGATCCGGTGTATAGCATGTTCTTATGCGCAGTTGAACTTTTTTTGCGGGGGGGGGAAAGGGGGTGTTCTTATAATTGTAGAGGAGCAATACATATAAGAGAAGCATGTTAGTAAGGGGTGCTAATTTCGGGCTTTCTAACCTTTTGGTACTAAATAGTGGTGCAATCAGAATTCTTTCTTTCAGGGTGGCTCCGAAGCAGGATTGCGAACTTAACTTTTTCTTTTTTTTTTTAGCTAGAATCGAAATATGAGTAATAAATAACAAATTATTTAAATACACCTTTTAAAAAATATATTTTTATAAAGTAAACGAATTCACACATTTTTATTATTTAAAATATTATTTGGAACAAAAAAAAATATTTAGCATGGAAACCTAAACACATTTTTTAAGTAATTGTTTAAAAAATATATAAAAAATTGGGAGCTACCCGGGATTTCTATGCCCTCTCCTGCGTAAGCCACTGGTATTAAAATAATTCAATGAAGTTCAGTATATTTCTAAAATGTCGGCGTTTAGGGGGCTATCTGCCCTATTTTATGGTACATTTTATTCCATGAACTCATGGAATACGCATAGCCCGGTGCAACCATTCTTTCTGTATGAAAGGAGTGATAATTTTTGTTTAAAGAATGCTCTCATATATGCACCCACAGAAGGGGCTAACCCCTTTCATCCCAAAAGTGCAGAAATAGAACTGGAAATATCTTAAAAATAGGCAATTCTCATTGAATAAAACAATTTTAATTTAAAATATGGTAATTTTTAATTTACTTCGAAAAATGGTCCAGCAAAAGAAGTTTTTGATATGAAATAAGAACTCACAGATAATAAAGATATTATGCTTTTAGAGACGCAAAGTAGTTGATATCATACTGAGATCCCCATCCCTGTGAATTTTATATATGTGGCCCAATCCCTGGATCTCAGTATTCGAGAACCCGCTCCCAGAAAAAACACGAGCTTTCCTTTACACTTTTTATGATAAGAATGAACAGGTTAAACCAGCGTTCAGAATTTAAAAAAAGGGGGGGGTTGAGAAAAAAAAAGAATGGCATATGTCTTTGGAAGATTTCTATGTGCACTCAGTAATTCGGATAATTTAGCATTGTATAAAACCATAAATGTGTATAAAAACAATCTGTAAATCAGAGAAAATAAGCTCTAAATACAACTTTGTACAACTTCGCTAAAAAAAATTCTTTTTGGTTATGGGTTTATGTATGGGCGGCATATACCCATAACAACACTGTCCCGGATGTGTTGTTATGGGGCACTATATAACACCCTATTACCGATTCTATTAGTAGTAACGAAAGTAACGAGTAACGAATAGCGAACATCTAAGTAACAAATACATACGGATACTCATTTTGTCGTTACTTTTACAGCACTAATTTTAAATGCATTAAGGCTATGAAACTACCCATGAATTAAATTATATTAATTGGAGGTATTTTTAAAACATTTTAAGTTATTTGAAAAACTGAAGAAAATGGTAAGCAGAGATTTTCTTTCAACGGTTTTGCTATTCTGTGCAAAATATCAAAAGCTATATCTATAAATTTGAATGCCATTAATACTGAAGAAACACACATTTCATAGTTTACATGCTACTGGAGGATTAAAAAAAAAAAAAAAAAAAACTGAAGCAAAGATGTATTACCAGTTGCTACCAGACACACAATTCTTAAAAAACTGTAAATGAAATGTAAAAATTACATACCTTATGAGCCATTACACCATCTTTATCATCTTCAGCAAGCCTTCTAATTAATTCTAACAATTTTTCTCTCTGCTTTTTACTAGCATTGGTCCAACTTGCCTAAAATTAAATTTTAATACATGAGCGATAAAATGCAAATTAAATTTCATAGAATATAGGGTACATTGGGTTGATAATAACCAACATAACTTTTGAAAAATGTATAAATTATAAAGTTTGATCAAAATATTAGGCATGAAGAATGTATTTTTGATGGTAGGAATGTTTTAACATTAATTTTAAGTATTTTTAAGGCATACCTGCCAACATTCCTTCTTTGAAAAATCTTACAATCTAACGGCCTTGAGCAGTGATGAAATAAATATGCCTAAATTGCAAAGGAAAAAGCATGAACTTTTTTTTTTTTTTTTTTTTTTCGTATTTGCTTTCCTAAACAGATTTTTTATTGATGAAATGAAAAATAATTAATATATTACATATCTGAAAAGCAATTAAAGATATGTAAAGTAATTATTTTTTAAAGTTTTTTCTTTGTCTTTCATAGACTTTTTTTTACTGACCAATATTCTTTATTTCAATTTTAAAGTTTCTGAATTGTCTTCATTTACATATGCACCTGCCCTTTTTAATAGTTTTTCCTTTACCGGTTTCTTAGAAAAACAGGAGAATTTTATTCATACAGCACTGGAGATGAGATTTAAATACAGCGATGCAGAAGGAAAATATTTATTTTCAAGATGGATGGGAAGCGATTGAAACTGGGATGATGGAGATTAATATTTATCAAATTTTTATTACTGAAAAGGAAGGAAGGGGGGAGGGGGGAAACGAAGCGTGATATTTAGTGATTATTGGGAAAGGGGTGGGGGAGAAGAGAAGAAATCAACTGATCTGCAAAGTAAACAAAAGTGTAGACTTCCACAGATAACTCTTATGCTTGCAAGTTAAACTTTCTGAGGAGAGTTACTTATGGACCTGGATGCCATCTTGGATTTTTTGCAGCAGAACGTTAATGGCAGCTTTATTTATTTTTTTTTTTTTGCTGTAGCATCAAAGGAAGAAAGGACTTTTTGCTAAGCTGATGACAGACTAGGGCTGGCCCAAGGGGGGTGCAAATGTAGGGGATCGCCTATGGCCCCACGCTTAGACAGGTCCCATGCCTGGTCCTTTTTTTTAAAAATCACATTAAAACAGAGTTTGAGAGTTCAGTTTTTGCACAATTTCATATGAACAAAACAATCTTAAATTCTATAATCTCCCCTACATTTTCAGTTTTCATTGTCCTGGACAAGGGAATGCACCAACACCCTTGCCTAAACCATCCTTGGCACCTTTTTTCAATCACAGAAGTCATTGAAACAAGATATGGCTGTATTTCATAAAAATGTATACAAATTAAATATTTAATTTTTTTTTGTGATGATTTTCTTTCTTTCTGAGAACAATATTTTCTAGGTTTCATGTCCCTCCAGTCTGAAAATTGACGAACGGGATGAGAAAAAAGACTGATCCCTCATGTATGAAAACTGTAAATCTGTCATTTTGCATCCATTCCAATATAACAGTCATCTAATGATAATAAATAAAATGAAAGTATACTCTACTGCCAGAGATGTAGTGCACAAATGGATCCCCCCCCCCCTTCCCCAAGTATTTAAAGGCCATAGTCAGGAGCAATGATTTCTCCCACAGAGGAAATGGGAATATTTGACGCAGTAGCTTGTCCCAAAGAATGCTGAACAGGTAGCAAATAACACACAAATAATAATTAGCTTGGCAAAAATTCTATTAATTTATAAGTTTTTTAGAATTTCCCTTCAGATTCTAATATAAACAAGGATTTCTCAAACTCAGGAGAGCTACATTACGTAGTGTTCTTCTGTAATTTTAGAGACACACCCTCAGCTGTGACCAGAGCCTAATCAAGGGCCCAGGGCAAATGAAAAAAATTGGATCCCCCCCACAACCACCCCCCCCTTTTCCAGGAAAAATATTTTGATTCTCATATTCTAAAAAGTTTTAAACATTTTCTTTTGTTTTAATATTAATGATTGAAATTAATTTATACAAGTTTAAATTTGCATTATTTTCATTGTTTATACTTCATAATTCAAATATAATATAATTGTGAACTTTTCTTGTTTTGTAATTGTAGAAAAAAAAAGAAAATAAGATTTTGGGGTGCCTAAAATCCATAGGCCCTTGGCAATGGCACCATTTGTCTTACCGGTATTACTGGCTGTGACTGGTTTACAAGACATGTGTACTTGTGGCAAAATTAAGTGTGTTTCACCTGAAGAGCAAATCTTACCACAGGACTAGGGAGGAAAAGCTGTAAAATCGGGTGGTTTTGGGGTTTAAAGTAGAGACACTAATTTAAAGATATATGTCATGACATCTTCATTCTTTTAATCAATTGGTAGTTTTAATATTTACAAGATCTCTGAAAAATTTTAGAAATAATATTCAATCTCTAAAACTGAAACAGCAAAATGGACTTTCTTGATGTAAAATGTTGTAATAAGTAATAGAGAGGAACTTAAGTTGATTTTTTGAAACTAAATTAGGTTAAAACGTGACAAAACTGCTGGAATTCTTTGAATTCCAGTCTAAAATACCATCTTTATTATTATTATTTTTTTAATTAAATTCTGCGTATAATCTTAATGTTCATAAAACATCATAAAGCAGTTTTAGAAGGAACACTAGAAATTCTTCAGTAGCTCTTCTACTGTAATAAAAAAAAAAAAAAAAAAAAAAAAATCATAAGAACTTGTATACATTAGTGATTCTAAGGGATTACGAGTTTGAAAATTGTAAAATTTGTAAAAGTAAAATGTAGTACAGTTTTGCCCCAAAACATTCTTAAATGTATTATGAAGTGATCCAAATTTATATCTCAAAATTGGCAGACTAGACAATTTTCTAAGTTCAAAAAACATTGTTTTTTCTTCTTTATGAAAACTGACTAGTTCTTCAGATTTGAAACTTACAGTAGTCTACAGTATAGTTTCCAAGAAAAAATTCCATAGTTCTAGCATTGTAAGTTTATTTCAATCTGGCATGAAAGTTAACCAAAAAGCAGACTTCTCTGAAAAAGTGCCAAGTTCAATATTTCTTTAAAAAAATTAAGGCACTTTTCAAATTTGAAATTTGTTTCAGTTCACAGTATGATTTCTGAGGAAACAGTCTAAAAATTTTCACAGTACAGGCATTGCAAATTTATTTCTGATTTTTTGTGAAAGTCCATCAAAAGAGTCTACCTCTGAAAAAGTGTCGAGTTTAACAAAAAAAAAAAAAAAAAAAAAAAAAATAATAATAATAATAAGTTCTGCACACTTTATCTCAATGTCAGTTCTCAATCTAGTACCTGAGGAAACATTCCGAAAATTATCATAGTTATGAGATTATAAGTTTATTTCCTATCCTGAGTGAAAGTCAACAGAAATCTTCCATTTTCAGGTAGAACAGCCTTAGCGAACACGGGGTGCTAAATTTTAAGTTCAAAGTGGCCAGGGCATTGCAAACTGGATTAATTGTCTATTTTACATATGCTTTTTCATAAATAAGAGTTATTAAAAAGCATATACAAAATTTCTTTTTACCATCTTAAACTACATTTTCTTGTGAATCCCTAATTGAAGAAGTTTCCAATGAAAAAAAAAAAAAAAGTTTCCTGGAATTTAAAGAAAAACTCAGATTAATGTAAAACGCGAGCAATTGAAATGCAGGGGAAATTCAATAAAAAATGAGCCATGCGCACCTGAAGCAACAGCAGTAACATTTACAACTCCAGCTCATTATTTATTGAATGTGCCTTTTAATTAAATTTTCACCAATATAATGTCTACTGAATAAAAAATACATAGTAAAATTGAAGGACGAGAGCAGAGTCGAACACATATGCAGACTTAGTGTGTGTGGAAGGGGGGGGGGGGGTGCCGCATTTTTTTTGGATTTTGACATTTCACTCATACAATATTGTTGAAATTTTGAATACCCTAAAACAGTTTAAGTAAAAGTTTCCATACTCTTAATTTAAACATCTCAATTTGTTAAGTTAGAAAAAATTTAAGCAGCAATAAGCAGAGTCATTTATCTATTACGCAGTGTCAGTGATTGCTGCAATTTCTTAGAGACCTGTAAATTCAAGTTTGAAGTAAAGGGCTAAAGAAATAGGTTTTGAAGACTTCGAATGAACAGACTTGAATTTATAACAAATTTAATTTAAAATTAATTAAAAAACAATAACAAAAATGACTAGATAATTTAATTAAAAAAACATGTTTAGCTATTACCTGATATCAGATTACTGTAGTCAACAACATTAATTTAATGATTTCATTCTAGGAAGAAAAAAAAAAGATCTAGCAGGTACATAGTCCTGATTCTCATGTAAAGTTCATGCAAAGTATTTGGATGTTGGAGTATATTTAAATCAAGCATGAATCTTTAATTACTTTCCTCATTTTTATTACATGTATCATGGCTGTACCTGTAGTAAACGGCATCTTGAAACTTCTTAAAAATGCATATTTCTTCTTAAATTCAAAAACAGATGATACTTCATTTAAAATTTTTAAAATGCCTTCTCAGGGCAGAGGCAGCTTTTACTCAGCTCTATTACATCAGAGCTGAAATAGCATAGTATAAAAACAAAATTAAACTCAAAACTAACCCGGGCTACATACAACCGCTGCTTTTAAACAATCCACTGCAGACCAATACAAGGGAAACACCCCACTCGGATCGAGTGGTGAAGCAGCGATGTGCAAGAGCCAATCAAAATCAAAACATGCTACGACACATGTCATTATATGTCTAAGCGTAAGTGTGTCTGCCACCTCCGATCGTAACGTCACAACATAGTGGATTTGCCTAAGTCTAAGATTGCTGATGTTCGACTTCGCATTACGATTTTGTTTACACTGAATTAATTACAGCCAAGATATAAGCGAAGCATTTAGTGCATATTAAAAGTATTTTTAAATGTTTTTTAATGTTAAGAAGGTGAAAAAGAATAATTTAGAACCAAGTACTTTCCTGGTAAATATATAGAAAATTTTAATTTTAAATTTAGTAAGTACTAGTCTAACAGAGATAGTAACTTTTTTTTCCTTCTATCTTTTCATTTCAAGTCGGAAAAGTTTATTTCTAGAAGCAGCAGTTATAAATCACCGGCAGTAATTAAAAAAGTAAGAGTTTTTAATTTTTTTACCTTGCTATCATATTTGATTTGAACAATGATATAAAATTAATATTTTTCACTTGTTAACGGATTCTACTGCAGACCGAGCCTGGTAGATGGTTGCAATAAATCGCGAAAAAGACAAGAAATAAAGCTAATATGTACTAGCAGTGCTAGTAGTAACTTAAAGCATTAGACATGATAGAAATGAAGTCCTGCTCTTCCGGTTCACTTCGGCCCTGCCCTGGACAGACGCTCCTCCTGATGTAATTAGAAATGTCAATGTTACAGTGAAAACCCGAATTAACCAGGGAAAACACGTTCTAACTGACTGCATTAGGAAAAACCAGAATTAACTAGGCAAAACGCGTTCTGACTGACAGCGCTAGGGAAAACCTGTTTCGAGTAGCGGTAGCACGTTTCCGAGGGGCCCCTACAATGAAGGTATATTTCCCAGGGGGCCCCCTACAGCAATGGCCAGACCCACTGATTTTTTTCGGGTCTCGCAAAGGACCAGTGTTAGCATATTTTCCAGGGGACCCCCTACAGCGATGGCCGGACCCACTGATATCTTTTTTTGGTCTCGCAAAGGGCCAGCTTTAGCATATTTTCGAAGGAGCCCCTAAAGCGATGGCCGGACCCATCGATGTTTTTTTTGGGTCTCGCAAGGGGCCTGCATTAGTATATTTTCGAGGGGGGTCCCCTGAAGTGATGGCCGAACCCACTGATGTTTTTTTGGGTCTCGCAGAGGGCCAGCATTAGCATATTTTCGAGGGGGGGGAGGCCACTACAGCGGTGGCCGGACACAGTTATGTTTTTTGGGTCTCGCAAAGGACCAGCGTTAGTATATTTCCCAGGGGGCCCCTACAGCAGTGCTGGACCCACTGATGTTTCTGTTGGGTCTCGCAAAGGGACAGCATTAGCATATTTTCTAGGGGGCCCCTAAAGCAATGGCCGGACCCATCGACGTTTTTTTTTTTGGGTCTCGCAGAGGGCCAGCGTTAGCATATTTTCGAGGGGGGCTCCCTACAGCGGTGGCCGGACACAGTGATGTTTTTTGGGTCTCGCAAGGGGCCTGCATTAGTATATTTTTGAGGGGGGTCCCCTGAAGTGATGGCCGAACCCACTGACGTTTTTTTTTTGGGTCTCGCAGAGGGCCAGCGTTAGCATATTTTCGAGGGGGGCTGCCTACAGCGGTGGCCGGACACAGTGATGTTTTTTGGGTCTCGCAAAGGGCTGGCAACAGCATATTTTTGAAGGGGGAGCAAAATCCAATTTTTAGTGGATAAAGCATTAACATTCCTGAATTCACATGGGAAAACATGGGGTCCGGCCACCACCGTTAGGGACCCCCCTCGAAATAAGCTAACGCTAGCTCTTTGCGAGACCCAAAAAAAATCAGTGGGTCTAGCCGTCACTTTAGGGGGCCCCCTGGAAAATATGCCTCTGCTGTAGGGGCCCGTCGAAAGCGTGCTACCGCTACTCGAATATAACGGGTTTTCCCTAGTTAATTCGGGTTTTGCCTAGCGCTGTCAGTTAGAACGCGTTTTCCCTAGTTAATTTGGGTTTTGACTGATTTTGGTTTTTAACTGTAACATCAACATATTCGGCACAGAAGCGGCATTAACATCACCTTTAAGTATTGACCAGCAACAGATTAATCTTTTGGCACAGAAATAATATAACAGTGTTTCGTTAGAAAAATTGAACAATCCGTTTGTAAAATCATACATCTTACAAAATGTCCAAAATCCCTACTAGTGATGAACAGTTGTAAAACTAACAGTATATCAAAATTGTCATTAAATACATTTGGCAGTTCTGTGTTTATTTTGGCAAAATGGAAAATTTTTCAGGCAAGCTAATCCATATTAAAAAGCCTGTTTGCAATGTATTTAACAGCTTTTGATGGGCATTAATTGCAATTATATGTAAAAACATTGTAGAAAAACTCATTCTGACCAGGAAAAACACATCTGTCATATCATTTAAAAAATATTAAACTAATAATTTAAAATATTATTTTGTTTCATTTAATATTAATTTGGTTAAATAATTTAAAATATTTTGTTAATTTAACTTAGAAATAAATTATGAATTGCAATTTTTGCTTTTGATTATTTAAAAAATTTCAAATGTCAAAAGTTACTGCCATGGCCTGTGAACATAATCAGAAATACATTTCATGACATTAAAAGTATACCAAATAAGAGTTTGTAAAAAATAAATAAATAAATGAAACAAATATAAAAAATTAATTTAGAATGAATATTCATTAAAAGGAAAGCAAATTGTTACATTCTCTTTAAATGAAAAAAAATTCTTACCTTCTCAAGGTTTTAAAAAAACCTCAAGAGTTCATTATATTGAAACAAAAAATTATAAAAGAATTTTAAATCCATTGGTGCGGAACTCATTACCTGAAAACACTCAAACAAGTGATCAAGCTGTTCAGGAGTAAAATCCCATGCTAATTTCGCAAGAAGATCATGAACATTTTTGACAATAGCTTCATGCTTTCCAGACTGTGCAGCCCAAATGTCATCAAGATCTTCTAAAGTCAAAAACTTTTCTTTTATGACAAATCTTAGAATTTTTTCCAGCTTTTCAACATACTAGATTTAAAAAAATTAAAATAATAATTAGTTATTACAGTTACATTGCAAACAAAATACAGACAAAATTTATTTATCTTCATACAAATTTGCAAAAAATAACAATGTAATGATACGAAAGCATTTTTTAAAACCCAAATGAAAAAAATCTGATGTGTTCAACACATGACTTCCTTGCACGTCTATTAGATCAAAAATATTTTCGACGCACTTCCACTAAACTTATTTGTTTGAAAGAGATAAAATATGAATAATAGTAAGATTTAGCGATTTCTAGCCAAATATTTCGATATCGCCAAGCTGAGTTCAATTTGAAAGATTTCCTTCTGACACTTTATTTGGCGATATTTCACCAAAAGCTGACAAACTTGAGATAGTTTGCGAGATTTTTGGGGATAGCCAAAGTAGTCATTGACCACAGATTTTCAATGAATTGAATGCATCTATACACCTCAATGTATTTAAAGTCATTTGGCTCACCCTGTAAATAAATTCCCAGTCGATTGTTGTCGAAAAAGATATTGAAAACAGTTAGATATTACAATAGTTCTAAATGCAAAAGTTCAAAGTTTTAAGAGTTATACAAAATACAAAATAATTTTTGGCACCAAATTTGGCGATATTTCTGCGAAACTTGTCAATGTCGACGACATTTGGCAAGATTTTAAGCATGAACCAAACAATGACAGATTATCGCCAAATATGGCGATATTTCGCCAAAACTCGCCAAGAACGATGACAAATGGCGATACTTTCGGCATGGACCAAATAACTGAATATCGCCAAATTTGGCAATATTTCGCCAAAACTCGCCAAGGGCGAGGACAGACGGCGAGATTTTGGGCATGTACCAAACAATGACCGTCTACAGTTGTATTATATTGAAGATGTCCATAGACATTAAAGAACTGAAATTCTTTTCGGTGGTTCTGTAAATAAACTCTCCAGTAGATTGGAACCAAAAATCGAGATGCACAACTAGATGTTACAACAATTTTATATATGAAATTTCATAATAGTTTTTGAGATTTGAGAGTTAAATTCGACACACGTACACCAAAAGTCGCCAAGCTTGGCGACTTTTGGCATAGTTCTTGAGGGAGTCACATGACCGTGGTCGGACCATTACCTAACTTATGTGGTAAGACGGCATTGTGCTTGAAATGGATGAATGCCCCTAAAATTGCCATTGACCGCAATGTATTGGAAATCTTTTGAGTGTTCCTGTAGCTGAACTATAAATGATAAAGACACTTTTTTTAATGGAGAAATTAATTTTCTAACTCTTTACAGCATATATCCCTTCAGAGTCGTTTGAAATAGCCCAATACCTCTGAAAAACGCTTTGATGAATTTCGGCCCATAGAGCATAATGTATTTTGAATCTTTTGGGCGGTTCTGTAGATGAACTATCCAGTCGAATGGAACCGAAAGGGGAGGTGCACAACAAGATGTTACAACGTTCCTAAATATAAAGTTTCGACATTCTACGCCTAATAGCTTTTGAGTTAGGCGAGTTTAATGAATTTCAGCCCATAGAGCGTAATGTATTTCAAATCTTTTGGGCGGTCCTGTACATAAACTATCCATTCGATTGTCACCAAAAGGAGAGGTGCACAACTAGATCATACAACAATCCTAAATATCAAATCTCAACATTCTACGACCAATAGTTTTTGAGATATGCGAGTTACATATATACGTACGTACAGAAGGCATGGAAAAACTGGCCACAATAGACTCGCCGCTGGTCGAAATGAGTTGCAGACGCATTAATATGATCGTGCGTATAGCCTACGATGAGGTGCATCGAAAAAAATTTTAAAATTCAATTTAGAGGTAGTCAAAATCGTTTTTTTTGTCGAAATTTGGCCCCCCAAAATTTTTCGAAATCACATTACTTCCTTATACTACGTACAAGGAAGTAAAAAAATTATAAAATTATCACCATAAAAAAATTATGATTAATCTTCAGAGAATAACAGTTTATCTGCTAAAGGGAAATATGAAACAATCAAGCAACAAGGATTACAAATAAAATTCAAAATAGTCATTACTATATAGGTGAAATAACATCCTTCACAAATTTTAAAAACTATTAAAAATTTAGAAAAATTCTAAATGTACTTTTTTAATTTGAGTAACAATCTATCATGCAACCAAATTTAAAAGTAAAATTTGGACAGCTGATTTTAGGAGAAAACTTTTGTTAAAAAAATTAATTACCAATTACACAGCCCAGAGGCATTAGTGTTAATGCATAATGCATAATTTAAATTCTATTTTATACTAAAATCTTTATCCATTTTGAAACATCATATTAGATAAAACTAGATAGGGGTAACAGATAAGGGTAAATATTGTAAAAAAGAGTGCATGAATTAAGCTTACTTGTGGCTGATGCAAGCTATCCCTGAGAACTATTTGAAGAACTTTATTGTCTTTTATCCATTCCTAATAATAAAACAGAAGTACAAGAATGATCAATAATTCATGCAATCAAACAATCACAGTTTTAGTATCAAATCATTTAAACACTTTCCACCTCAAGTACTTTTATCACATTTTCAGGTTTTTTTCTAATGCCTGGAGAGTGAATTTATTTCTGACATTAATTTCATGAAAGATTTACAACTTTCCTGTAAAATATCAGTTACACTGGTGAAAAATGTGCATAACATTTTAACACCCTTTATCATGTTTTGCAAATCTATTATCCGGTGAACAGATTGAGGAAAATTGACTAATGTTCCTGAATTTTTGCAATGAACAGCATAAATATCATGTGACTAGAATGTCTAGCCACTGTATGCAAAAGAGTTACAAAACTGAAAGGCAGAATTGAAAAAAGCAATTTTTATACAAAATGCTTCTGTATTTTATCCCCTGAACATAAAAAGGAGTAAAATACAGGAGCAATATGATTCCTGTTTTACTGGAGTAATTTTACTTTATGGATTAGTTTTAAGTACCATTAAATAATTGTAAAATAAATTCTGAAAACTATATTAGTTTTTAGCTTTTAATGACTTCTACTGTTAATTACGAACATATTTTAACACAAATAAAAATTAAAAGACAAAATAGATTTCTCACACAATTTAACTATCGGAAAACAACCACACATCAAAATTAAATTGGAAGGAAAAGAATTTATGTCCAGAACAGCCAAGATTTAAGAAAATCTGTAATTTTAAAATAAACTTACAGCAACTCGCTCTGCTGTTAGCCAGTCTTCTTCCTCTGGATTAGCATGCCTGTGTGTATAATATGACACACTGGCAATAACTTTGTTGACTTCATTAAGTGCATTCATTTTTCCATTAAAAGATGATATTTGTAATAATCTGATAAAGAAAAATGAGACATGTTTTATTTAAAGATTCATACATAATTTACAATATAGTGAAAACAGTCATATTAATCACAATAAAAATTAAATAAGATATAATTTTAATTATGTAATAATTCAAATTAAAATTAGAACTTATTTAATAAAAAAATGAAATTATAACTTCGTTTAATTTAAACGAGTTTATGTAATATCATTTAAATTATTTTCTCTTCCTTTTGACAAATATTTAAACTTGTATCAATGATTCAGTTTTTGATACCAAAAATTAAGAATAAGCCTCAAAGTAAGAGCAGATATATAAAAATATCCCCACTTTTTACAATAATGCCAAAAAATACAGGATGTTGGGGCTGCTAGCAGAACTACATCCCACCACATGAATTCCAGGAAACCCACCTTAGTGTTCCTTCCATGTTAGGTACATAGATTTTCCAGAAATTAAGATTGACTTTCAAGTATAAGCTATTAGTATATTTTTTATGAAACTGGATATGCTGTACACATACTTTCACAGAAAGGTACTGTTTAAATACTACCCTCCCCCCACTCTTTAAACTATCTATTTTATCATATTCTTGAGTTAATTCCTACCTATTTAGCTTTATGGAGTAGAGTTTTAATTTCCAACAGTGTTAGAACAAAATTAACAAAGCTAAACAGAGGTGGTTCCCACTATAATTAAAATCATGCAGATTCTGGATAATCATTTTGAACATATTCTAAAAATTTACATTGAAAAGGCTTTTATAATTAAATGCATATAGCATGGAGAGGCCCAAGAGCCTGGAAACTTTGAAACAGTCGATGCAATTGATACTACACTGTAATACATTTCCTCTATTTTACCTATCTCCTCTTGCTTCTTTTTAGTATATGATTTAGTTAACTGATAAAAATTACCTAAAATATCCATCTTATTTGCTAACAATTTTAAGCTTGAAATTGCATTCATTAACAAACATTCCAATTTTTGTTAGTTCACAACCATTTCAAAAAAATTAATTTATGCATGAAAGACTAACAAATAATAATTACTCTGCACAGATTTTTCTGCTGCTTGTTTCTCTTACTAAAACATGGCTAAACAGTATAGAACAGTGAACTTTACAGTATAACAGTATTAAAAAACACATTATATAAGTACTTTTCTGCTGCAAAATGCATAATGTTTTAGATAATGTATTATTATTATTATATAATAATATGTATTATAAATATATACATTATATATTATACATAATAATAGTATAATAATAAAGCTTTTGTGAAAGAAAACATGCTATGAAGAAAGTTTATATACTTTCTTCATTACATTTTCCAATAAATGTGAACTTTTGAATTAGACTTGCAAAACTTCAAGAGAATTTCAAAGACAAAAGTTACATTCAAAATAAAACTAGATATTCATAACAGAATTCAAATAAACAAATTTTACCCATACATGAAACACAAATTTAATCTTTCAACAAAAAACTAAAATGAACACTGATAATATGACAATTGCTTACCTTAAAATAATTTTCAGTCTAAATGTTTCTAAACTTTTTACAGTATTCTCTTGATTAGGTACTTTAGCAGCTAAACATTTGAGAGCTTTCACAATACCAGCCAAAGCATCATTTTTAGTTTCATTTTTGGTCTCTTTTTTAAGTTCATCATCAGTCAAATTATCCAAGAAAGATGGCACAATTTCCACAATAGGCATGAAATACTTTTCAATAGTGTGAACAGTGAGCAAGTCATGGCACATTCCAAAGGGTCTGTAAAATACAGCACTTATCAAACTATATACTCACTATAATAAAAAAAGTAAAGTAAATATTTAAAATGATTTTTCAACACAAGACACCCAAACTTGTCTAGAATCAAGCAAACAAGTTGCAGACTAGTTATGTAGCCTCAAATAACTTTTGGTTTTGTCTTAGCAAATCCTCTTTCAGACAGCATATACTGGGTGATAATAATGCTGCTTGAAGTCTGATCATTGGAAATCTACTATAGTCAGAAGCAACAAATTTGATTGAAATGCATTTCAGACTTGACTGAAGAACTTGTTTCATAGTTCGAAAAATTCAGTTCCCAAACAGGCAGACTAAGAAAAAAAAAGGGGGGGTGGGTGGGTGGGTGAAGAACTGCACACATAGTGATATTTAAGAGAAAACATATGACTACAGTTGATAAAAAGTTTTTTCAGATTAATAAATCTGAACCCTCAATCGATTGATAGTTCAGAACTGTCTACATCTTAGTTGGTTAACCAACTTTGAATAGCACATACCACTGACAAACATAGCAATCTCTACAGATTTTTTTTTTTTTTTCACGTGAAGTTTTATTCAGTTTTTAAAGCATTGATAAACTATTAATGTGTCCTTGGTACACCAAGCTTTGCAAATAATGCAAAAAAAAAAAAAAAAAAAACTTTCAAGTATGTTGACTAATACATATGCAGTGGCAGCTTTCTCTCAAGTACGTATTTTCTGAACTAAATATTATTTCAATCAGAAATAAATTTAGATAGCCTAAATTTAGTTCTATTAGCAGCAAAAGTTTTTAAGTATTTGTATTTCAAATACCCATTATTTAGTTACAACCACTCACTACATTACCTTAAAATTTTCAAACTAAAATATAGAAGCTACTAAAAATCTGATTATGTTCTCATACACCAAGACTATCTAAGAATTATCTTTCCATATATCATCAATGTCTTGCTCATATGTTTTAATAAAAATAAATAAATAAACTAAAATGAAAAATGTTTATCATGCTAAAAAAAATCATTGTTAAACAGAATTTTTTTATGCTGGAGGGGCTGGGACTGTGAAATATTATCTTTAAATAGAGATCGTCGTTAAGTAGAGGGTTGTTAAACAGAGAGCCAACTGTACAACAATGAAAAGTGAATTTGCAGTGAAGTTAACTATGGCCAAGTACTCTAAGGTATCAGATTTAAGCTCTGATTCACAAAAAAGAGCACTTGTTTAGCCCCCTCCCCCTTGTGAGATTCACTTTTTGTCAAAGGGGGCAAAAGGCAAGTGATCTTAAAAAGTGAGTCTGTTAATCATTTCATATAATTTTCATTTGCACAATATTAAAAGAAATTGAATTTTAATAACCACTTCATGGATATTTAAGTGTTTGTTACAATAATTTTTTTTAATTTTTGTACATAGTTTAAAAAGTAAAAATGCAAACATTACCTTATAAGAGCAGCAATAACAGGAACAGTAATAGTAGATCCATTCTGAAACCGTTCTAACAACAGATGAAAACCTCCTTTTGTACCAAATCTATTAATTAAATCAACAAGCCACCCCTGAAAAATGAAAAATAAATTAATAGCTAAAAAAATAATCCTTAATTGAATTAATATTTTAAATATTTCTGAAACATTTACATGTGATAAGACATAAATAAAACTTCATGGTCCATTTAAGACATTACAAAATAGCAAGATTATCACATCCATACAAAATTACACTACTAAATCATTACTATTCCATTTTATTATAAACTACTTTATATACATTACTACATTACTATAAACTACTTTATATTACATAAACCTGCGTACAGTTCTTATTTCTATTTATGTGTGTTTATTTTTAATTAAAACTTTCTTTTTTTAATCAGCTTCAAGTACTATATATTTCTAATAAATTATCGTAATAATAGTGATTAATTTAGAACCAGAAAATGTTAATATACACCAAGCACAGTTCATGTATCAGTATATGTCACATAGAAGCTTAGTCTATACATTTGCAACAAAGCATTTATTCTCACTCAAAAAGCAAATTTAAACCAAAAATTTAAATATCTAAATATTCTAAAATTATATATTTTTTTCCAAATACAGAGAAACATTTATAAGCTTGGTAAGAATTTTTTTATTTGATAAAGGAACAGTAAATAAGAAAAAAAATTACTCTAGGAGTTCTTAAATCTGATGGTCGAGCAAAGACATCTTCATCTGCAATCTGAGAGCCTGTAGGAACTGTTTCAGATGGCCGAGTTCCATTGAAGGAGTGAAACCTAATTTAGAAGTAATTAAAAAAAGGCACAAAATAAACATTTTAGGTTAAAGAAATTATTGAATTGCAAGAAAGAAAAATTAAGTAAACTGAAAGATTACTGATTTTGCTGCAAATAAATTTTGGAATGTAAAATCTTCAATAACCTTAAAAAACATTTTAATTATTCAGAAAAATTTTTGGGCTATTTAAAATTCCAGTAGTGATTCAGAATTTTCTTTTTACTGAAATTTTTGCAATATTTAACAGAGGGAGAGCAAGTGTTGATTTGTAAAGGAAAACATAAGTATATGTTGCAGTGATTAAAAAAAAACTGCTTTCAAATACCCTAATGATAAATAGTTCACATTCCACATCAAACAATAATAAATGAAAGTCATAAACAGAACAAAATTGACTAAAGAAAAAAAAAAGTTTTGCATTTTGATTTACATTAATTTTTCATAATGTTAAACCAGGCAATAATTCTAAACAAAAAGAAAAGCATATTTAAAACAGGAATGTTTCTTATGTAACCTTATAAGCACAGATAATGTAGAAAGATGAAAACTTACTTGCTATTGGGGTTGAGCACCATAGCCAGTAATTCAAGAAGAGGCAGACAGTCTTGGTTAAGTTTTAGAACACACAGATCAATCAAATGTTCACAATTTTTCATTATGCATCTCTAAAAGTACGGAAATTTACTTTATCGTTATGTGAATAAAAACTGAGAAAATTTTAGAATTATACAATTGGAGGGATTTAAAAAGGAAATTACTTCAAAAATCTTAATTTTTTTCAAGAAAATTACTTATGCATTTTTAAAAATTATATTTTATTAATAACTAAACAGATTTTAAACACCTTAAGTCACTTAAAGATGACCTTGTATACACTTATGTTGATACAAAAATATCATGACAGTACATATTTGACCCTTTCATGTTTTAATATCACTATAATTGAAAATTTGTGACTCGAAGCAGAGTTAGTTGCACCCCTTTGTAAAAATTTTCCCGTCAGAGGCTATTTTGATGAAACTGTTTGGCAAAACTTTAGACATTTAGCTTTATTGTGTTATGTAGCAGCTTTCACGAAGCACGTATAGTTTGTCCGGGAATCAGAAGTAGAACTTTCGAAGTGGTGATACCACTCAGATGGTGAGGTGAAAGCTGCAACCCAAGCATGATTATCAGGTTTTGGACAGAATTTCTTTGCAGAAGGTATAAAAAAACTTGTACCACTCCTCGACAAATACTTAAAAAATGAAGGTAATTATGTTGAAAATTATATTTTGCATTGAAGTTTACGATACAAATATTGTTGATAGTAAAAAGCCTGTTTTATTTTCTTAAGCAGCACAACTACCTTTTTGACTGACCCTCGTAAATTAAACATTCTTTAATGAACTATTGTGGAATACTGAAAAAGTGCTCTTTCTTGATTAAACATCCCAAACTCCACTTTACATATAAATTTTCTTTTCAAAATACCATAAATGCATCTAGCATAGATCAATTATAATTATCCCTGATTTCCCCCTTCCTCTTATTTTCAATGCATGTGTCTTGTATGAGTTACTGTGGCAAGGGGAATAATACAAAAAAGCAGTATTGTCTTGATTCAATTGAGAGAGAACATGTACAAAAATGCATAAAATAAGCTCTTATTCAGTTATGAAAAAATTAGAAATAAAAAATTGACACGAATGAAAAAAAAAAACGAATGTGCGATACATCAAACTGCAAAATACTTGAGTAATGATAAAAAAACTGGTTTGAGAATGCAATACTAAAGAAATTTTGATGGCAAGTGACATGATGATGCAAGTGTCATGTTTGATGGCAAGTGTTCTTGCCATCAATCATTTTGATGGCAAGTGTATTCTTTCAAGTATTCTTCCATAAAAGAATAAATATACAAAGAAATTACTGCCAGACAAAAAGCACTGTCTGAGGAATTAAAGACAAAAATAATTGAGTAGTAAGGAGCAACAAATTAATGATTTAGCAGTTATAAATAAAGAGCCTAGTGATGAAAGTGAAAATTGTTGCAATTTTCACAAGGCAAAAACAAACTTTAAAGCTCCTAATATGTACATAAATCAAAGGAAAAATAGATTCTATGAATTCATGCAGAAAGGAAAATTACAAGAGCCAAAAGCTGCCAGAACATTTCTAAAAGCAATATGTTCATTCACATTAGCAGATTTGCCAACCTGGCAAGAGCAAAAATTAGGAAACTTTATTCTATAAATCAGGAGACTTGTTTTCGATTAAAAATACCAAATTTTAAAAGATAAGGGATGTATCAGCTGAAACTACACATTGGAGAGAGAAAAGCATTTTTGATGCAATTTGTTGCCAGAGATAAGATATTTATGGAGCACAAAAAAATTAATTTTTTGTTAGGTTTTCTATTAGATTGTCATTAGCTTGTAAAAGATTTGGTAACATAAAAAATACTAAGTTAAAAATTGGGGTCAATTTTTACGCTTACGGCATTGGAGGATTAAACAAAACAATGCCAAGCAAAAAATAATCATTTCTAAGAAAAATGGAAAAAGACTGAAATTGGAATGCTTTAGAACAGGATTTCTTAAACTTTTTGTTGTGGGGACCCCCATAATATTTATGATAATTTTGTGGGACCTAAGCATTACTCAAATCCGATACACGTGTGAGTGGGAATAACACCATAAGCAGGGGCAGGTCGCCAAGCCAGATACGTTGCCAAAGCTTATGATAAGTAAACTCACTTATCAGCGTTGCCAATCGAGATGAGGTATTTAGCAACCCTTTTGCAGAGCTGTGTTGTTGTTTCATGATGCCACTAGAAATTATGTGATTGGTCAAAGAAATTAACTAGGAATACAGTTAAGTTTGAAGGAATTATATGATTGGTTAAAATAATTTAACTGTCAGAAGAACGTGAAATGATCGTCGTACATATTGAACATGCTTGTTTGTTGCGATTCCTTGTTGAAATTAAAAGTGCATAGTTATTTAACATGGTGATTAAGAACAGAAATTTCATTTTTTTTATATTAAATGTGCATAAATTGTCTAAAACTGTAATGATTTTGCTTTATGTAAAGAAGTGTTGCATATGAATTGTGGTGAAAATTTGAAAATGTTTGTTGGGCAGAATATTTAACGTATCTGGGGTAGGCTTAAATTCTGTTTATTTGGGTGCTTTTTGATGCATCAAGGCCATTAAATAGGGAATTAAATAGAAGATTGAGGTATGTGCTTTTGTTTATTTAAATATTTATTATATGATTTTCTGTATAGGTTTACGGTTGAGATTTAATGTTATTGTTTTCTGTGAGGTAGCGTATTTATATAAAGGTTATAATAATATGTTGTGTTATTTTAATTTTATGTGAATTGCTAAATAATAATTTGAGATGAAAAATGGAAATTTTTAGTGTTTTAAGAAAGAGGGATAATTTTATTCGATGTATGGGTTTACTTACACAGATTTGCAGAAATCGGGTACTATGCTTAGGTTTAATATGAATCAATACATAAGGATTTTTGGGTTGTTTGTTGTGAATTTTGATTTTATTCTGTTTTTTCTTAGTAGTGTAAATTTTGTGTGTTTGGAAGATATCAAAATTGAATGAATGTCGGTATGGGGGAGGGAGATAGTCTGTTTATTTCAGTGTTTTTGTATTAATTCTAAACTGTGATTTTAACATTTTAAGAGAAACTTTGCTGTATATTTTTCTGCAGAAACATATTTTAATATTTTGCCTCTTTTGAAGGTTCTATTTTATTTATTTTTTAACGTACCTACAGCCCAGAGCTAGTGCTTCATGTGTGTTCATTTTGTTCGTAATTGTCTACAAATGTTTAAATAAGGTGTTTAGATAAGTGTACTGTAGTTTTGGGTTTATTTTTAAAAATATAACTACATTTGTTTATGTTATGTTCGGCGAGAAAACAAAGTCGCCAACTAAACCTGCAACACCAGCAAGTTGCCAACTGAACAGTATTATTCCCATGTGAGTGAAACTGCCAGTTTCTACACTTGTACCGTAATATATTATTGCAGTTTTAGGTTCATTAAGTTTATTTCACAATAATTGAGGACACGACTCCCAGTTTAAGAAATTCTGCTTTAGAACATTAAGCTGCACTTCTTCCCCCATTATACATTTGTCGAAGAAGCCTGATTTCTTTTGTGCCACATAGCACATAAGCGTGGGTTTTACTAACTAATTTGATTGCACGAAAGGAAAAAAAATGCCGTGAAGGGTTGCTCCCACTTGACTGAACTTTTAAAAAAGATTTCAAATTTAAAAAAATTGCATTTTTTTTTGTGATGAAGGATAAAAATCAGGAAAAAATGGACAAATTATTGTAAATCAGGAGAAATGTATCCAAAATCAGGTTGGTGGGAGATCAATGAAAAATAGGGAGTCTCCTGACTAAATCAGGAGACTCTGCATTAGAAATAATTATACTTTTTATAACATCTGCAATAAGAGTCCAACAGTGATGAACTTTGATGAACCCTATGGCTAAATAAATAAGCCTGCAGGAATCTAAACTGTTCATATTGTGAACACTCATGGTCAAAAAAGGAAGTTTACAGAAGCATTTGCAGGTTCTGTGCTAGGCCACAACTTTCAGCACTTATAATTCTGAGTGTGTGTGTGTGTGTAATTAAGGCAAACCTGCATGAGGGGTATCTGCTTAAGATGAGGTATGCCTTGGTAGGAGGACTTTCTCAGGGGTTCTAACGCGCCTTCATGTTACATCTGGAGAAAGCCTACCAAAACTCCAGACCATTAGATCGACGACTGTGCGATGGGACCCGAACCCGAGACCTTCCCACTTTGGCCATCTACCATTTTTAGTGATATAACCACTGTGCCATGGTGAGGCTCTTATAATTCTAAGAAGCCTACGGGCCAAACTCTTGCTCATGTGTACAGTAAGTTGAAGATTTCTACCAACATAAAAATTACATGTCCCACAAACGGCATTAATTCTAGTTATTAAGTACACAATACACACACGAATTTAGAAGCATACATAACAGTGAAAAGAAATAAAATAACTTCTAAGCCCTCTGGGGCCATTAAAGTATTACATAAGCATATATATAAGGGCATTTTGCAGCCTCTGCCCCCCTTGTAAGAAAAAATAAGCAAGTGTTAGATTCCCTCCCCCCTTTGCTTATGTAAAATTTTATGACATTTTGTATGTCAGTACTATTTGATAGGTAAAAAAGCACTTACAAATAAATTCCATTATTAATCCTACAAATCTATGTATATATAAATACACTGAGGAAAACCTTTGTGTCTCTTTTGTTTAGCATTGCGTAAGCGGATGAGCACAAAATTCGGCATAGTTAAAGTTCTTATAGAAGGTTGTGCGAATCTTAAAATTTTTGTGTACTATCCGTAAAAAGTTAGAGAAGTAATTTGGCATGCAGTATTTTGTGCCAAGTGGAGCAATGGTTCCATTGTTGTGTCAGTTTTGAAATACCAACACTAAGTTTCCACAGTACTATAGGGTTATAATATCACACCAAAATTTGCCTAAAGTGAAATTATTCGCCAGTTTGGTAAAATGTCAATGACTAAAATGTGCTTTAGGCCTGTGCTTGGCATTTTTTTTTTAAATGGTCGATAAGAGTACGAAGAATTTTAATTCCATGTTTTAAAGCTGTGGAAAAACGAACTGAACAGGGCAGGTTGCAATACAAGAGACGCTTTACAGAAACGCACCTATTTAACAATTTCTTTACAATCTCCCACCACGCAGTATGCTAAAGCAAATTTTCATCGAACATATCATTGAAGAAAATACCTCAGATATTAATAGGGAATGAAAATAATATTAATTAAGTGTATGGAAGTATTTCCGAAAACATACTCTCAGATAACATATTATAATAGAACCTAAAAATGATGATTAAACTTTTATTAATGATGACTTAATTGAATATCTAAGGAGTTGAGAACATATAACCATAGCTACGATTAAATAATTTGCTATGATGACAATGAAATCAACTATCCACTAGAATTTTTTAATTCTCTGACTATGAGTGGCTTGTTTTTTTTTTTTTTTTTTTTTTTTTTTTGGTTAGCAAAGAGCAAGTGAAAAATTGCCAAATAATTGTGATCTGCAACAAATGCTTACAAACCTAAAGCGATATAGTTGCTTATCCCTTTCCATATTTGGGAAGTTTAATTAATCTCTTATTTTAATTCCACATGTTTTGCCAAATTCCACATTATGTAAATGATAAGCATACAAATTTCTTTTTAGTATATTGATATTTGTACATATATAATATTTTCTATACGGATTATTCCCAGCTTTGTTTTGGGGAACGGCATGTTTCAGAAGTAGTCTTTAAATGTTTCCCTGAAAAAACAGTTGGCAAGATTTGTGTGCCTGGCTAACCGAAAAATATTATAGTTTGCCACCACATAACATAAGTTAGTATTGAAAGTTAATTGCATCGTTATACTATCAGAAACTTAAATAAAAAGGAAGCATTAGTCAATGTATAAACTTGATGCGCATTCTTGTTCCATAGTAATGCTATAGATTGCGATTTTTTTTTTTTTTACTGGAACTGCAGGCAATAAAATAATTTTAATTCTGTTTATAACACATTCTGATACTTTTTACCATATCCTTTAAAAAAAAAACCTCAATTTCCAAATATACTTGCATTTGAAATGACAGTAAATAAATCTCAAGGACAATCATTCGAAAAAAGTGCTAATTTATTGAGCCGCAGCAAGTTTTTAACATGGCCAGTGGTACGCCTCAGCAAGTAGAGTTCAATCATTCGACGGTTTAAGATTTTATAATTCCGAACATAATGGGCCTCTTAGCTGATGACAGCTCCAGGCTTAACCTATTTGCTGGAGCTGCCTTTGCATTTAAGCAAAATATGATTGAGTTTTTACAAAAACATTGTGCATACATAAAAGTGTGGTGGTGGTACAGTGAAATTTTACAAAACTGGTCTCTTAACCCAGGTGGTCACTTTAGCAGGTTCCACTGCATATGGAATGGCGAGTCCTACTCTTTTGACAGAAGAACTTCATTCACTCTCAAATTAAAACATTTAATGCTCTATGGTCGAATTTCGACCACTGGCAGATAACTAGTTTATATAAATAGGCGTATATAGGAGTTGTGGTATAAGGTACAACAGAATACAAAATGGTTTTAAAATGTCGTCATTTATTCAATTGAACAATAAAATAGGACCACAAGACGCTCTTTCCTCATGCTTGTGTCTGTTGCTGCACTGTATTTGCTTCATTATTTAATGATTACATAAGAACTGTCGTTACCCCTCCCTCCTTGTATGAAAAAATAAGCAGACCCTAGACCCCCTTATTGCTTACGTAATACTTGAATGGCCCCTCTAGTGTATATTCTGAAAATCAAATAAACATAAAGAAAAATAATTAATTGTCCTAATTTTTGCATGCGAGTGAACCCTTTGTACTAAACAATTATCAGGGATTGATGCAGACAAAATTTGGGTTCACTTTGTGACTCCTTCAGAAAATTACAGTTGTTTTTGTGAAAGGGCCGTTTTAATATGGCCCTTTCACAAAAACACAATCTATTAAAACAACCATTTATTGTTGTTTTACTCTACATTTTAATCTGTTTTGTAAATTATTTTAACAAAAGGCATGGCTTTTACTAAAATTTACAAAAATAGGACCCAGGGAAAAATTCCTGGTTCAACCCCTGACTATGAAAGACCACTTTGCAAACAATGTGCTAGTTTGTGGGGAAGTGCCACAAGGAAATTTTTTAACAGAACTTTTCAGAGAAAGGGAAATATTTTTTTACTTTTTGTGGGAAATGGGATTGAATAAATTTAAGTTCATTAGTGACACTGTACTGGGAATGTTAAAATTTGAAGTAAAAAGTGTTCACTTGGATACTCATGGGTATACAACAATACAGATCAGGTGATGAATACAGTCATGAGCGGTGACAAAAAGGTGCTTCCATCCAGAACGCTGTTTTAAATAGGTTCATAATGGTATCTTTTTATAACTGAGTATTTTAGAACCAATATTCTTTTATCGCTTTAAATCCTTTTTATTTTTAAAGTATTATTCTAAAAATATTCTATGTTGCAATATGTATTTAGTCTAGTCTTTTAAAAGTTTCTACTTCATAATTTATTGTTACTTATACAAATTGAAAACTAAGTTATTGCACTTAAACTAACTGCCAATCACAATATAGCCACATCTTCAAATTACTAAAATATCAAAAATTGTCATGGCTGACAAACATTTAAGCTGTTCCAAATCTTTTGCAATTATAATTTCAGTTTTAAAACAACTGCCAATATGTGGCAAAAGCTTTATCTTTTATAAACACTATCATACAATCATATGTACAAATAAAATTTGCATAAGCATAATAATTCTTAATAATGTGTTCTACACTTACGCTCATTTTTAAATGCAACTGTTTTCAGTTCTGTCATTATTAAAAGCACAATCCTCATTTGTCTCAAGCATTTATTTACCAGTGTAACTCATAAATAAATCAATTAAACAGACATTACTTTGCTTATATCGTATGTAAAAAAAAAAATATTTCAAAAATAAGATCAGTGAAATGTACAACATATTATTGCAATAAATTATTTAAAACAACTCACATGGATTTCGAATTTCCACCCACTAACAGCTTCATCAGTTAAAATTTTAGTAAATGATATAGTCAAACCGTCTCTATAGAACCTTTGACAGGCTTCACTGCGGTTATCAATACCTAGTAAGGAGAGAGAACAAGTGAAACTAAAGAATATGCTTTTAATTAGAAAACAGGGATAAAAATGAAAAATTAAATAACCGAATTCTATTTTAACTTATTTGAACAATATTACCTTGTTTACTTAAACTAATAGCAGCATCTAGCAGGATTTCTAATTCTCCATTAGGCAACACTGGAACAACCCATCGTGGACGATTAATCATTTCATCTAACCGAGCCAACTCTGCATGTGGAAAATCAGGTTCTTGTCCATCAGGCAGTTCAGTACTCTCATCTTGTTCACCACTGCCATCACTTTCATTTAGCTAAGAAATAATATCGACATACAGAATGTATTATATTTGAACACTACAAAATGAAAATACAATGACCTATTACACACAGCAAAAAACATTAAGTACTAAAAAATAAAATTGTAAAACTTAATTAAAAACAAAAACAAAATCTCTTTTTGAATTTGTACATTTTAGGAAAGATTTTGTTGCCAATCAAAACGCACATGAGTGCAGAAATTCAAGCTATTTTCTGTGGATGCTATCTTCATTCATCATTTCTAATCTGTTCGATTTTAATTTTTTCTCTTTTAAACAAGTAAGAAAAAATTATAATTGTTACTATGAGGCCTTCATAGCCAAATAATAAAGGAACTTTCTAAATGAAATAATATTTATTGATTTTGGAGACATAAGACTCTTAGAGTCCAGCAGATTTAATAGATTTACATTTACTTACAATTAATGTCACATCTAAGCACTGTATAGACTACAAATATAGACTAAATGTAAATAAGAAGTAGGGATGCAACGGATATCCACGAAACATATTGCATCCGGCCAACATGCCGGATAATTGGCAGTAGCCGGATATTACAAATATCCAGCAGTACATCTGGCCTAAAATTATATAGATATAGCATAAATAAACATAATAAATGAATAAATTCTAAAAATCGCAATAATAAAAGATGTGAAAAAAACAAAGTTTAGTGAAAATATTTTGTTTTTAATACTTTTTAGAATGTATTTTTATCATGTATAGAAAATGGCAAAAAAAAAAAGTACATTTTTTTTTAAAGATTGGAGTATATTGTTACTGGAAGAAATTATTGTACAAAAACATTGTTTTTCAGTCTTTATAAGAAGCCAGTTACCTTTTTTTCCACCATCAATTGATCTTGCTTATAAGAATAGTGCACTTGCTGTAGTACTGCTGGCTGGTGTGAAAATGACACCCCCCCCCCCCCCGTAATTTTTATAAAGTAAGGAAATTTGTTACATTGATTTTCCAACAGTTGAATGGAGATGACTTTCTCTCAAGAACTGATCTTTTAAGATATTTATCTAACTCATGAGGGAGAACATCCATGACATTGTTATTTGTATGACTTTAATTGCAGTAAAATTGGTACTAAATTCTTGGAAACAATCCCAAAAAGGATTTCAGATTTTTGAATTAAGTGATTTCAAACTAATGAAAAAATTTAAAGAAAAAAGTAATAGCTCAATGATCTAAGAATACTAGTGAAAATAAAACAAAGAAGAATAACATACTGCTGCCGGATAACCGGCTGAAAGTTTGGCCAGATATTCAGTATCCGGTCAAATTGATATCCGTTGCATCACTAATATAAAGGGGAAAAAATTACGAAAATAATACTTACAACATTGGGACTAGGTACTGAGCTAGTTCTGGGTGGTTGTAAAGGGATATTGTCTTGAGGTGAATCCCCACCACCACCACCAATTTGGCCTCCACGCATGACGATAGTCATGGCTTCAATTTTGCCACTCTGCTCTAAGAATAAAAAAATGCCTAGCCACCACTAGCTATGATGCTTGTTGAATCCAACATCAGTATTTACTGAAAAGAAAATGGGAAAATTTAAAAACAAATCCTGAGAATATAGTGATAAAAATTTAAAACAAGTAAAAAATTTCATGTATGCATTATCACAAACATTTTATCAACAAATATATATTATTAATGTTTACTTTCTCAAATCTCATTACTGATAATGCAAGTGAATACTAGAACATGAATTTGCATTTGAAACTTTAAAACAATTGAATATTAGAGTCAAGGGCGTAGCCAGGATTTTCATTAGGGGGGGGGGGGGGGGGGGGCAGGACATGGAGTCTAACCGGAGAATGCTCGGTTTGCTATAATCAGACCCTATGACTAGCTCATTTTAGGGGGGGGCAGCTGCTCCACCCTGCCTCTCGCTGGCTACGCCTATGATTAGAGTACAGTGTCATTTTGAAATAACAGTTTTTAAGAACCATATAAACTCATAGATGTCTTATTTTATTCATTTCAGGAAAAATTTGTATTAGATTAAAAAAAAAAAAAATCTAGCATATGCAACTAGAGTAAGCAAAGATTGTATCAGTCTTGTATGAGATTCCATTTGCTCAGGTAAATTTGATCACAACTGTGATAGATTAAGAGTTAAACAATGCATTAAACTTAAATACAGTATATTTATCATACTTCTATATAAAATTATTGTATGCAGGAAGTTTTCATAGAGCAGAAATTTGTGCAAAAAGACCTGTTTCAGGTATATTGAATTTCCAAATGCCATCTTTGAATTTTCCCAACAAATAACAAAAACACTAACATACTAATTTTTTTATTTATTTATTTATTTATTTTTGTGTTATTTTCTGTAATTTTCCAGTCTGAAATTTGGATTCTTGTGTACACATAATTACTGTTTAAAATCTTCATCTATAGTCAAAGCTAAAAATTAAGGCTCGTCACAACCTTTTAGTTTGAAAAAGATTAAGTTTAGCTTTCTAGAGATGAATAAGGAAATTTCATAAAATAGTAAGAAAAGAGAGTTTCTGAAGTCTGAAATCAGACATTTCAGGAGAATCACTCATTCCAAGCTTTGTTTTTTGAATACTATGCTGCATATACAAACAAGTAATGCCTTAGAAGAAAGTTCTGACATTATGATGTCTATATGCAAAATTAAGAGAACTGCCTTTAATAATTTTATTTTAATAAGTTAAATTACCAAAAACAGTAACTTTATAAATTAGGTATTGCAATAGCAGAAATTTTTAAAACTCCTAACTAAAATGTGCAAAATGACCTTTTAAATTAACAAAAATTACAAAATATCATAAATTTAATTAAATGCAAATGTAAAGCATTTCACTTTACATGATTACCCATCTAGCCAAGATATGCCATTAAAAGCAGCTCTTAGTTTGATTCTCAGATGATTTTAAAAATTTCATTTATTAATATTTTAGAAATATATATATATAAAGAAAGCTGGAGGCTTAAACGATTTCTAATGTGCATCATGCATTAACACTCCATACTTATCTCTATTATGGAAGTTATGTAATTTTGATTTCATTCATGTGTATTCTTAAATTTGTGAATAAGAAAGACAAAATTACAATTTGCATTTCAACCTCTGATCCCCCCCTTTTTTTTAGTAGCTCAAAATTGTCTTGCCATGAATTTTCTTTTCTTAAACTTTCTTTTTCTGCAAAGTATTTTTACTGAATAGAAGGCAAAAATGATGAACTTAAAAGTATTTTGTAATTTCAATAATAAAAAGAAATGAAACTTTGGTTCAATTTATTTACTATGGATTTGAATTATTTTCATAATTAAATAGTTCATTTTTAATAAAATGATGGCAAGGCTTCGATTTCTTTTATCTTTTCAATGCTGTTACATTCTAAAGTGACATATCTTCAGAAGAAATTCGCTTGCACTTATCATACCTGCCAACATATAAAAACATTTATCAGGAGCAACTTGTGAAAATATCCAGAGTTTTGAAAAGTCATTAGGAGCAGTTCGTCACAAATTTTAAAAGGGTTGTAACTTATTTGCGATAAACGGTGTTTAAAAATTAACCATACAAGCATCAATAATTAATTAATATCATAATAATTAACATAAAAATATTAATCATTAATTGTAAGATATATTTACACTAGATCCTTAAAAATGGAGTTCAATTGATCTTATATATTTCAAACATTTAAAAAAAAAAAAGAGAACAATTTAATTACTATAAGGTAAATATGAGTACTGAAATCACATACTCCTACTTTTAAACACGTACAGCAATGGATCTTTGTTTTTCTTTCTTTTTCCTCTTATGATAAACATGTTGCTGCTTTTTTTTTTTTTTTTTTTGCATGCATTTCTTCCTCTATTAAGTTCAACTGCAAGGTTGGCTATTTTCCCAGAGAAAAATTGTGTTTTGCACAGTGTCTGGAATAGTAACAGATTTACGGAGTTGCTCCGGATGAACCGGAGCAGTTGGCAGGTATGACTTATTATTTCAAATATAAAATGGAGCTTTTGGGTTAATAACATACCCAACTCTAGCAAAGACTATATATGCTGGAGAGCCGTAAACTCAAGTTTTGTTTTTGGTTTCACAATTCTGTTCTAAATAGAATGTTGAAAATATCAGGGCAATGTTGGTCAGCTTAAAAATCAAACTGTGTTGAAATTTTTTATGCTGACTTCTAAAGTGCACACAAACATATATGTCTAAATAATGTTTGTTTGTATTGTGTTATGGAAAGCCTACACAAAGGGCATCTGCCTTGCCCAGAGGTGCCTTGGGCAAAGGACTTTTTAAGGGATTCTAATGCACATTTAAGATACATTTGGAGAACACAGCCCAAAACTCCAGAACGTTAGATCAACAGCTGCATGATAGGCCCAAACATGTGACCTTCACACTTCAACCACCTATGTTCAATGTTTTATCCACTCAGTCACGGTGGACTTTTGTTTAAATAATACTGAAGCAGAAAGAAAGTATTATTTAAACATATGATATGCCAATATATAAGCATGATTCATAATCATACTTATATATAGTATGAATAATTGCTCATATTGGCCATTGGGTAGTTTCAACTGGGATTTTATTTAATGGACACCAAAAAATATAATTATTAATAATTAAATGCAGCTGTTGAAAGCCTAAAATTAATGGTAGAATAAAAATATCAATGCACACTACCAACTTTTAAGAGTTCTAACATTTCGGATTTACAGTATTGAAAAAAAGAAACAAACAAGGATCTTAATATTATCATAATATAATGACATACCATCATACACAGATGGGGGAGAACAGTGCATATGAATTTATTTGGCACGCTACTGGTATATATTAAATTACTTTCATTCATTTGCATTCAATGAAACATTTTATTAGGACATTTTACCTCATCTTAATATTAACCATCTGACTGATCATCCCACGATTTCCACGGGCAACTCAAATGTAGCAAAATTTGCTCAGCCCGCGATTTTCACAGGCAGGTGTTTTTCTTCCTGTATTGAGGAGAGCATCCCACATTTTCGCCATTTAACCAGTGAAATAAATTAGAATTAAATATTAGTTTCTCATGATAAAAATCTATATAAAAAATCTTTTCTGGAAAAAAAAAAAATGCACAATTCAATTCTCCAATGTATATAGATTCGAAATATGGGAAAAAAAAAAAATTAAACAATTTTTGAAGCGATTTTGGTCTACAAATTGAACACTGAGGTTAAACTGAATTTCTTTTTTTGAATACTATCTATTCAATTTACATTTCATGAAAGTTAATAACCGAACAGCAAATACAGTTACAAAATGTAATTCGATAGTTTGAATCAAAGCAGGTGCTTAAAGATGATTTTAAAAATATAAAGAAGACAAGCAGCAGACTCGACACAAAAAATGAACACAATTTTTAACTGACACACTTATGGAAAAAGGTTCACCATATCTGCCTTTGGTGATTGTTGAAGCACTGATTACATTTATAATCTATACAAGAGAACTGCAACATAGTGTTACAAAGCAAAATTTTAATGACAATGTATTTGTTACTTATATTTTATAATTAAACATTTATTGGATAATTAAAATAAATTTTGAGGTAAATATTTTGTAAAGAATTAACTTAACAGTTAACTTAAAAAAAAAAAAAAGATTCATTAAACATTACATAATAATTTAGTTACATTGCATATGATTTTGATTTATCTCTTATTTTGCTTCTAAAGTGCATTTCATTTGTAAGGATTTCTAGCATATAGCTGAATTGTAGGAAAAAAACATAAAATTCTGTTTATCACATGATCCCCTCCCATAAATGCATGGAATGGTTACAATAGAGACCATCTGATACTAAGATTAATCCAACACAGTTTTAGCAACCCTCAATTACATTTAAAATGAAAATACTAAACCTCAAATAAAACATTTCAAAACAAAGGAACACCAATATTTCATTATAGTTTATACTGATCTTCTAACAGAATTTATATTTAAATAAGCAAATTTTTAAGCATTAGAAAGAAGTCATTTAGTTTGATTATTCAATAAAGTAGACAATGTAACTAAATTTGTTGTTTTTTGATAAAGAATATTTTATAGAAAATCCCCTGTATTATTTTCAATTACTTATGAAACGTGATATAACTATTTTAATAATACATTAAACCATGCTACATGATATCTCGAATTATTTCAATTCAAATGAAAAAATATACACCCTTTAAGAGTCATTTCGAAACCTAATTATGCGCATTAACTACAAGTAACAAAATAATGGATTACTTAAAATTTATTATGACTATAACCAAACTTAATTAACACCACGCAATAAAAAGGTACTTAACAAAATAAAACTACTATTAGCCTTGAAAATACATGTAATCTTCGTTTATTTACATCTGGAGACGGCGATGTTGAACCGCTTCGGGCCATACAAGTTAAATAAATAAAACATTTTAACTTAAATATTTACTTTTAATCATCAGATTACTTAATTTTTTGCAAAATTCATTTCAAAAATACCATTATGTTGAACATATAACTCAGTTTTATCAAGATTACACATACACATAATGTCGCATAATGAACTTCAATACGGCTAATTGGCAAATTCCAACAATTATAGAAAATACACTTCTCAGTAGTAATAAGATACTAATAAAGTTAATAAAGCAGTTTAATCAGATGAAATAAAATAATTTTGAAATACGTCTGGTGTGCAATACTATTTCATTTGCAATATTAGTTTCAGTTTTCTTAAGCCTACCTGCTGTGGTTTCGCTCCCTACCTTTAATTTTTATCAACAAAGATAGTTAGAAATAAAGATAATTATTTGATAAGCGATCGATGGGTAAGTATAAGCATGAAATATTAATTCAACCCTTCATGTAGTGTGCAAATTTCGAAAACGGGCACATATGTATATCTCTTAAATTTGCCAACATTTTGTGCACTCGTAATGAAAACGTCAAAACTTCGTAATACTACACGAGAAAAAAAAAAAAAAAAATGCACTGGATTAATTTCCCCCAAAATAATGAGTGGTACAAATTTATTAAAATTTTAATTGCTCTCACCACATAATCTTACAAAATGGAAGAAAAGTAATATTTATAAAACACTCCATCTACGTTATAAATGCAGAGCAAATTTACGTGTGCTTATGCCAATGTTGACCGGCTGGTGACTCAGTAGTTGTATGTGTATGTATGGAACGGAAACCAAATGGTTTACGAAATCGCTTGAAATGGTACTTTTCTCGCCAAGCCAAATATCTCAAGCATTATTTATGTGCAGTAAAAATTATTGTTTTTCGGCAAAAAAAAAAGGAATAAATAATATTCAATGACACTGCTACTCCACATTATGAAAAAAACCAAAAACAAAGAAGTGATTTTTTTTTTTTTTCATTGCTTACATCACAGAAACAGAATAATCGCCAAATAACGATTGATGAGTTGAGTAGATAGTTCCTTTGATTAGAAGTAAACAAAGCCGAGCATCTGATCTGGGTTTTCGTGTGCTATTACGTTAAGATGTCTGTTGCTGGGAGTGCATTTAAATATTTTCCTAAAAGATTGAACAATGGCTTTTTAATAACAACTTGTAGCAGAGACAAAGCTCTAAATTTTTCAAGTCTTATTTCGGTTTGTATCATTTTTATTTTCAAGAATCGTAATCCAAGATTTCATGAAGAACCGAACGTGTTATCTAGTGACTGCATCTTTTATGTGTTATGTATTTTTAACATCTTGCATTTGTAAATGCTTACATACAAATAAAAAACGAGTATTCTAGCTAAATGTATATATGTATATAGATATATATAGTTATTCAGCAGTCTTTACATGCCTTTAATAAATTCACAAGGATACCAAACAATTTAGTATCTGATTTATTTATTTATTTAACTGCAGAAGAATAATTTCTCAATTTATTTTATACCGTTGCTTAAATTTTAACTTCATTCAGTTTTTTTGTGAATTTTATATAAACACTAGCATGCACTGTGTTTGCCATTGTATTTTTCTTGTTTTAAAATTCATCAATAATACGTATTTAAAACAAATGTTTTATCAATAACTTCAGTTAAACATTGTGCTTTTTTTTTTCTTATTTTTTGCTGGATTCTTGTTGAAACTATGCATTCTGATGTTTTAAAAAAATTATATACAAATGACCTTCAATTTTTTTTAACATAGTTTTTTCCTCCTCTATCATTGGAATTTACTCACCTTAAATGGGTGGTTTATTTTAAACAAATTGTGATGCAGTAAAATTATGTTATCTGTATCAGAAATAAAACCATTGTGTTTATTCACATAGCCAAGTATAAGCAACAACCACCCATAGTTATGTGGGGGCTTCCTTAAATTGCATGACAAATTTTTCAATAAATTTTGACCCCCTCCCTCCCTTTTTCTCATAAGACATAATATCTTCCTCATCCCACCTTTGTGACATAACTTTATTTATCATATAGACCTTAAGCAATCTCAACTCACAAAATGTATTTGAAGTCTTTCTTCCCAAGAATTTCTTTCAGGAAAGCAGCACTGTAGCTTTGACAATGTTAAAGAACATCAACAGTAGTCGATGTTGTGTCTCAATTGATTTACTTTGCTTATCAAAATGAAACACTGCCCGCAATTATTCTACGGTTTTGGATGTGGTGTTTTGTATACAATCTGCTGTAACAGTGAAAATGTTTGACCAGTACTCAAGCTGTTATAAGTGGTGCAAAAATTTGAAAATTCATTATAATATGTAGTGTGACACAACAGCCTTGTTGACCTCTTCCTTTCTCCTGTCACATTTAGTTAAACCATGCCCCTTCTGAGTTTGCATAATTTATGGAAGTCTCCTGTGATTTAAGTGATGACAATCCTGGGCTATCGTCAAGGGGTGACTTGGTCCTAACCAGCGTTTAAGCTAGAGACAACAGTGGCATACCCAGGAATTCATTTTGGAGGGTGCATATCGTCATTACCATGAAACATACTAATGTACTACTTGGTGAAATCTAAATATGCTGTTATGGGCTCCCATATAAGGGCAGGTACAGGAGTTCCGAGCCCCACCCCCCCCACCAATAGCAGCCACCAGTATAATAAACAATTTTATAGCATACTGAAATCTTTCAAACTAATTATGTCATGGATGGCCCAAATTACGGCCCATGTATAAGTTTCTTGTTTCTCCCATTCAAACCTGTTAAAGAATTAATAGAATTTTTATCAAGTTATTAAAGGTTACAATCTGCTGCTGAGCTAGGAGAGGCCTTTATGGTATTGGAGAAGGCGGCTGGGAAATTTAAGCTTAGAGTAAATGTAGAGAAAACAAAATATATGTACTGCGGGGAAAAAAAAAAAAAAAAAAAACCCTAATATTTTCGAGATTGGCCCATTTAAATTTGAATCCGTGAAAAATTTCACCTATTTGGGTTCCGAGATCAACAATCAAAATGATATTAACCCTGAAATCAGAAAAAGGATTATTGCCGCAAATCGCTGTTTCTTTGGTTTAAGACCTTTTTTAAAATCCCATCCAATAAAGAGAAGAACAAAAATTCTGTTGCACAAGGTGTTAAGATCAGTTTTAACCTATGCCTCAGAAACATGGACTTTAACGACAGCAGAGGAAAAAGCACTGGCAATCTTCGAAAGAAAGGTTCTAAGAACTATTTTTGGTGCCGTTTTAGAAAATAATACTTGGAGGAAAAGATTTAACTTTGAAATCTATAATATCTATAAAGATGTCATTATTAAATACATAAAACTGCATAGAATGAGATGGGCAGGTCACCTTCTGAGAATGAGTGCTGAGAGAACTGCTCTTAAGGTCTTCAATGCCACTCCTTTTTGTAAAAGACCTAGAGGAAGACCTAAGAAAAGATGGAGGGATAGCCTGGATGAGGATTTTGCCAAACTGAAAATAAGAAACTGGAGGTCCATTGCAGGGAAGAGGGTGGAATGGGAAAGACTTCTGAGGAAGGCCAGGGCCCACAAGGGGCTGTCGTGCCAATGTTGATGATGATGATGATTAAAGGTTACAAAATTGAAGGTCATGGGACAAAGTAGTAAAGATACCATAAGAAAAAAAATTTGTCATATTTACCAGAACCGGCGGAATCCAACATTGTTGAAAATTCGATAAAAGTCATTTAATGATTGAAAAAACAGCCACAATTTAAAGAATGGTCAAAAAGAGGTGGTTATAATAAAATGAAAAAGTCCATACATATTATTTTCTATGAGGTTATATATTCTCCCTGTTTGTTTTTGCAAAATATTTAAGGCTCCTTCACTTTATATATTTTTTATACATGTATAACAGAGACCATTTAAGCACATTTCAAATTTACTGCTTCTTAAGTAGTTTCTTAAATATTTCATAGTTGAAAACAATCCTTCAGTAGTACATGTTGTCACAGGCAAAAGCATAAAGCATTCAAGAATTTGCAGAGTTTTGTGGGTTTACAAATTTCCAAAAAACAGTCCTCAAATCCATGCTGACAACTAGTTTACTGTGCTTGTATCCCTTGCGTAAATGAGTAAACTCTGTGAAAATGAATGATTAGACTTTTCCCCTTCAGTTATGGTTAAATGGTATGGTAACCCTTTATTTAGGTGTGATAAATACCATTTTCCGCTAACCTCTGAAGTAGCTCATCAACGAATTATTTTGGAGGTTTAGTCTTTCGTGAATACAGGCATAAGCGAAGTGTTCTTGTAGTTAAGACTCTGCATAGTGAGTTTGTTAAGATTTAAAATGTCACTTCTTTATTGAATGTAATGAAAAAAGCATATGTATTTAATTATTTCATCTTATTAATGTTTTGTTTTCCAGATTCGTCATGCTTCAGGCATTAAATATAAATTGCATACATTGGATCCCATTGACCATCATGAAGAAGTAATAAATTTTTTCATTACTGTTTATGTTATTGTTAGAGCTGTCTGATTACTAAAACATCAAACTTAGATATGGACATGTATTTTTAGGTGCTCACAATTGGATCAAGACTTTTGAAAAGTATAAATAAAACTTAATATCTTCCATCTAGGATTTTTTAGTGACTTTTCTAATTTGCAGATTCAGAGACTCATAAAAATGACTATTATAGATCTCTTGGTGAAAAATTTTGTGCATTTTATTATACAACATTAGAAAATTGTGAAAATTCATTTAAGTTTAACACAGAAACGTAAGAGTGAGTTTCGAAGTATACCTGAGGTCTAGCAATTCAATGATATAAAAAAAGAAATTTTTTTGAAGGAAAAGAGTAAAATATACTTTATAGCATGTCCTGTGATCCTAGCCCATCATATTTTAAATAACAGAATTAAATTTTCAGCCACTCATGCAAAATTTGTATGAATCTGAATCTTACTTTATTTATTTTTAAAATCTCTATACAGAAAATTCTAGTAGAGTCGAACCCTAAGAGAATAGTATGGTGGTTCAAACCTAAGTTTGAATCGGTCAAAGTTGATTAGACGATCTTTCTAGAATTTAATGAGTTTCTTCAAATAGGCATAAAAAATTCTTTAAAAAGGACTACGCCGATGTGAGTGGCGGCTTGCATCTCAGTTATTGGGGGTGCTGCTTAAAAAAATTAATGCACTGCTTTTATGTTTTATAAAAAGCAACATTGGATATTGGAGGAAATTCTATACTGTAAAATAAATAAATGAAAAAACAAAATTGTCCATTTTTACATTAATTGTTATACATGGCCTTGTCTTCTTGATGATTAGACTTGAATGCAGCTTTCCCTCCTACCTACAGTTGAAAGGGGTGATGTCTTTCAGAATCATCGCTGGATATGATTACCTACTGGCCAATCTGTTTAGGAATTTATTTGTCAATTTTGTGAGGTTGTACTTGTCAATTTTGAAGGTTGCGAGATTTTTGTAAGCATTTTTTTATCACAAGTTCGCCTTAATCTATAGTTACTTAATCAGCTAGATATGATCAAACAAATCAAAATTTACATACATAATTTATTTAATTGATAATAAATCTAAAATATTTCATTGTCTTGGTTAACAAAGTTGGATAAAGAGAAAAACTGTAAATACATATGCTGAAGAAAATTATTTCTGCTAAATTTTTCAAATTTTACAGGAATAATCTATTGAGTAGAAAATTTTAATAAAATAGATTATTTTTCTAAGTGAAAAAGTAATGGTTACTTACCAAAACTTTTTGTGGCTTTCTAAGTTTAAATTGTATAAAAAGCAAAAAATGAGCTGGTTTTTCTTAATTGCGGGCCAAAAACCGAATATAAAGAAACATTTCAGTTTTAATCGCACGAAAAGCTAGGTAAACAGTTAGTATTGTTCATTGTTCTTGATATCACAAGAGAAGAAATATTTTTGTCCATGTTTTTGTACTGTCGGGAAGCAGGCGTTTAGACAAGAAATGTGATTGATGGAAGAGGAATAAAATGATTTCTAACAACAGAAAATGTTTATTTTGAGAAATAAAAGATTTTTTTTTTTTTTTACAACAACAAAAAAGAATATGCACACCATGTATTTATAAAAATAATCTGCAGACTGTAAAAATCTATGACATATGTCTCTCGTTTCGCATATTCTACTATAGGAGGAAGTTGGAACTTTTGTACAGCTGATAAACAATGGGCCATTTGTACTATCCAAAATTTTCATGCTGTGCTGTTTTTTATTTATGTGTGTTATTTGCAAAGTTTATTAATTTTAACCTTTAACCACTTGCCAGCTTTGCCCAAACTCAGCTTAGACAGGCAAAATGTACCATTCCACCTCATTTGGAAAAGTAGGAAAATTTGCACCATACACACAGTCTTTTTTGAATTATTTTGTGTATGCTTTTATTTATTTTTCTGTCTTCTAGATGGTTGCATTCTATTGTTATACATTATTTTCTTGGAAATATTATAGATGAATAGTGTTGTTATGTTTAAAAAATGTATATCTATGGAAATGAACATGAAAAAATAGACAATTTTTTGACTAATTGGGTCGTCAAGTGGTTAAACACCAGATTTTTTGAGTGTTCTAATCAACAATACAGTATTTTTTTTTCTTTTTTAGAAAATTGAAATTTCTGTGTACTATTCTCATTTTATTTGGCAATAAAATAATATATTATTTTATATTGTATTTATAATATTTCAAAATGTAAATGCATTAATTTTTATTTTATAACATTTCAGAAATTTGATAAGGTGCTTATTGCTAACAGAGGTGAAATAGCTTGCCGTATCATTAAAACATGCAGACAAATGGGCATAAAAACTGTAGCAATACATAGTGATGTTGATTCAACAGCGGTAAGTTAACCTACTCTTTACTGTTCTTCAAGTGTCCTGTTTTCATCTATTATACTTAAAAATTATATAAATTTTAAAACATTCAGACAGTTAAACCACATTGCATGTATAACACTTATATAGGGTGTCCCAGAAACACTGACCTAGGCTTTTATTTCTTAAACTAGCTGCGTGCCCGTTCTTCGTACGGTAGGAAACGAATATTTTACTAAAATATAATCGTAACTATCTATGCAAAAACAAAATATCAAAAAGTTCAAGTAGTCCTTTTGTTGAAACTATTGCGGGATATATTACACAACATAGGATTATGGTTTAGTTAGTTGTAAGATGATCATTGAAAAATAATGAATACAACACTTTTAATTTCACGAAATAGTTATTAACATGGTATACTGTGCTTTAATCCATATTATCCAAACAAATCTACTATTAATACCAGAGAAAGAAATGAGAATACTATCTATTACTTATATTAATATTATCTATCTTCATTTCTCTTTTAATGCTCAATTTAAAGAAACAGATTAGATATTTTAAACCAATGATGCCTTTTCTACTTTTTCGTGATTCTGTGGAATTTATGCATTGCCATTAAAACAATTAGCATGAATACGGATTAGGACCCCTTAGAAAGACCCCCACGGAGGGCATACCACCCATAGGCCTAGAGCCCATGCGTAGCTAATCGGCCTTAATCCCTCAACACAACACAACGCCATTAAAACAGATCTCCATATATTTTTAAGTATAATTTTTGTCTAATTGGCATATTTAGCACAGCAAAATATTTCATCTCGCGGTGGTGGAAAATATCCAAGCTGTACAAATTTAAATAGTATTTAAATCCATTGTGATTCAGGCTCGTGAAAACATCAAGCTGTGTAATCTCAAGAAATTATTTGGAATCGCTCAAATTGCAAATAGGGTGTTAAATTGTGTTGCAGAGTTTACAAATTTTAGACAATTTTTAATCTATGACGTCACGTTCTGACGAGGGTAGTTGAATTTAGTTATTTTGTGCAGTAGTTTTCAAACGGAGTAATATTGAAACATACGACTTTGAAAAACTCTTGCTTGCAACAGAACTATATTAAAGTTAATATGAGAGATATTAGGGTTATTCCTAGCTAATGGGTATTTCAAATGTTTTCCAGAGCTATTTTGCTAATGATGTAACATTTGTGCTAGAGCTTTTTAAGTTTCTAAAATTTAACCAAAAAAAGTATATCTAATATAGATAATATACCACCAAAAGTCGTCCAAACTTGACGACATTTTGCATGAATTTTGGGAATACATACAACGATTATCGTCAAACCGATAGCGAATACTATGCATTATGTTAATTAGTATTTTGCATCTTGTGGCGACATTTGAATTTCCCACGATTTAAAAAAAATGCAAGTTTCCTTTCGTTATTATGGTTGCTGAAAAGTCACAGAGTTCAAAATTCACTAAAGTTAACACGTGCATTAAACAAAATACTTTGAATTTTTATAATAGTAGATTTTTGCATCACAGCCTTTTAATGTAATTAGATTTCTAACTCATTTTTAAACTCATGACGTCAAAATGACATCATTCTCAGTTGCAATATCTAACATGAATTAGTGAAAGAAGAAAAAGGGGGAAAAAAAACAAACATGTTATTTTATTTTCTACAGCATCTGATAATCTGGTTGGAAGTTTATTATTTCGCTCTTGGTGTAATTTTTTGCCAAAACCATTGGAATTTTTAATGTATTTTTACACTCGAGACATCAAAATGACGTCAATCTCACTTGAATTATTGAAAGTAATAAATAAATAAATCTATGTTAACTATGCTCACAAATGTGCTGAAATTGGACATTTGAGTAGCTTTCTACCTTGACAATTGCAAAAAATCGTTAAAAATTAGGGAATGGGTGGATTTCCAGAATTTTAAAGCAGCCTACAGACTATTCTATGTCATTTTATGTGTATGCCCAAAATTTCAATCCAATCGGTCAAGCAATGTGGGAGGAGTTCCCGGAAGAACAAACACACAAACTTTCTCATTTATATAATAGATATGGATCATTGAGATCTACAGTGAAAAATGTTTAACATAAAACTGAGGGGATCAAAATATTCTTTCATGTTAAAAGATTCGTAAGAAAGAGAACAAAACTCACCAATATTTTTGATGTTCTTATATTTTATTTGGACTTCCTGTTAAACTACAAGTATGATGCATCCATTGGAATGAAAAGCAAGTATAAAGAATATTACTTTGGAAAGAAAAAATCAGTTATCATTTTTGAAATGTATTTTTCAGCGCTATATTTTTCACAAATAATTAAAGATCGCCTATTGCTTTATTCATCTTCCCATTTGAATGTGAATCTAAATAACTGCTCATGCTTTTAATCATTTTCTGCACTTCTGAGGTAGAGGGCGATGGGAGCTGTGTTGTCAGATTCATCATTGGAATCTACATAGAATCTTTTGGATTATGATCTTTGGTACATATAAGGATTCTAATCATTATTGAGAGAGCTAGACCCCTTATGGATGATACTGTTGATACTTCTAGGATGACCAAAGGAAGAGGAACCTTTTTCCCAAATTTAAGCAATTCTGCGAATATGTTCTAGTGATATGTCGCAAACGTGCTGCTGAAGATAAAAAATGAACTTTTTTTGTGTTAAAAGAAGAAAAAAAAATGTATTAAATTGCATAGTTTACAGATCGGACCACTGTGTCATTTTGTGTTAACAGATTTTTTCTGTTAAGCATTTTCATGTTAAACGTATTTCACTGTATAATAAATAACAAAGTGGGAAAAAAAAAGGGGTACAGAATTTTTTGGTATAGGTTAAAATTTTCAGCAGATTAAATCTAAAAGAAATAAAAAATTAAAAATTTCTATGGCCCCCTATGAAAAAAAATCCCCAATTATTAAAATGTACCCTATACATCAATGAGGTGATGCACAAAATTTCAGCCTTTTATCATGAAAAGGCTCAGAGATGTTTTTAAACAAAGTTTGTATGGGACTATACAATACCAATAATAGCAAAAGTATCATATATTTATGCAATCATTGTTTTCTTTAATAATTTTTGTACAGTTCTTGAAATGTGATCTTCTGGTGTGATTTTTCTCCTGGGATCCATTGAAAAAGTCAGCATATATGAATTTTCATATCTCGGAGCCTTTGTATGATGAAAGGCTAAAATTTTGTACATTGCGCAAGTATTATATATTTTGCGCAAGTATTATATATGGAGCACATTTTGCTAGCTAAGAATTTTTTTGTAGAGCAACCACATAAAAATTAAAATTTTGTATTTATTTAGATTTAATCTCTAAAATTTTTAATTAATACCTTAAAATTCAGAGTTGGAATTAAGCCGTATTGCATCGCAGTTTGCGATTCAAAACACATGCATATGCAATTCAAGACATTATAACTGCATAAATTGCAAAAAAATATTTGCAATTCAAAACTATAACTTGAAACATTTTTTAAACTAGCAAAAATGCAACATTGCATAATACACTGGTGAAATAAATTAAGAGAATTTCCATATTTTATCGAATTTCATGAATAGAACTGAACTGAATATAAAACCACTGCTTCTAGACAAAAATGCATATCTTGTACGTCCAATAAATAAGCGTACACATGTGTGTAGGCAGAGCCAGTTGAGAAACAGGCTTTATTAGTGCATGTAAGTTAAGACGCATTTTGTTCGCACCTCAGGTACTATTGAACTGCTCTGCAAAAATGTAAAATTATCCACCAAATTACTACACATGCTCCTCCAATCACTCCTTGTGGGTTGGCAACCCTGTATTTTTTAAAATGAAAATTGCTTGTTGTTTGTAAAAATAGCTCCAATTTATATTTTTATTCTCTTGTACAATAAAAACTAAATTTTAGATTGTTTTTTTTTCCTCTGCATAATTGTATATTTCTAACTACATATGTCTTTATTTCTCTATAAACAAACAAACAAACAAAAAAAAAGCTTGTTTTTGTTGTAACTAAACCTTGTTATGGTTGAAAATGAAAAGATTTGTTGGATATATTCTTCAGATGACACTCAATGGAAACCCTTTTTGTATTCTCACAATCAATTGACAGCAGTCATTTTTTATGTGAATCTTTATAGATGAAGGTTAAGTCTTCGCTGAAGGCTTTTCTCATAGAACTATTAGTCTGGGAGCCAGCTGCCATTTTATGATCATTGCAAAAAATCTGAGATTTTTTACTTTGGTTCATTTTATATTGTAAGTAAAGAAAATGAACGTCAGCTGATAGAGTAGCAGTGGGTTTAGCCCCCCCCCCCTCCCCAGCCACCCAAACATGTAAAATAATTTTAAAAAAATAATTATAATAAAAAAGTTGATACTTTGTACATGTGTTTATCACATTGTATACAAATGAAAAAAAAAAAAAAAAAAAAGTCAATCTGACTTTATAGTGGTGGATTATACGTCAGCTGCTGATGATTATCTGCATTTGGCTATATAGCAGTAGATTGCACATCAACATGTAAAGAATATCCGTTAAGTAAAACAATAATAAAAAAGCTGAAATTTGGTGAGGTGACAGTTAACTTTATCAGTTTTGTGAAAAAATTAGTCTGCTGAGTTTTTCGTGTTGGAAAAGTTCTCAGCTGACGATTGAAAGTTACAGCATCTTGCTACACATACAGGCACCTGATGTATTTCACTTGCATCAGCTGATCACTTTTACACAGCAGAAAATTCAGCGTACATTGTCTGTCAGGTAACTCATGTTCAACAGCTGAGCAAAAAATAAATTACACAAAACTTGAGGTACGAAATTTTCTTTACGAAATAAATGTGAATTTAAGCAAAATTTTCTTTGATGTTTACATATAGGGGAAGGTGGCCCAAAATGATTCCCTAAAGGGGAAAACTTGTACAAAATAGCATAAATGTTAAATAAAACTTTGAGCCTTTGCCACTATATTTTGCATCATAAACATATTTTAAGTCAAAATTGAGTAACGAAGAAAATAAATAAATAAATAAAAATAGAATTTTGAAGAGTCCAAAGGATCATTTTACCCTCACCCACTGGCAAAATAATCCTTCATTTGAGAATAATTGCAAATTATTTTTTATCAGCAGAATAAAAGATGTAAAAGTAATTATGACTGTACATAATGAAATAAAATAAGTTTTACAATCATATAGTATGCATAATTTATGAAAATTTTAAAATAAAAAGTGTCATAAACAATAAATGGAATATTTCAAAACTATAATTCAAAAATTGTGGCCTACAATAAATGCAGAAATGAATTAAATAATTTAATGGGGAGTCGAGCATTTTGAGAATGTCTGAAGGGCTACCATGATGACTAGGGCCCAGTACTGGAGTTTCTTCATTTGATGCATCATTTTACACAGCAGTATGGCTGGCCACTTTAGTCCATAATACTGGAACACTCCGAGAAACATAAACTAAATAAGTGCAATTCACATCTAAAAGCATACTCTGTTCAGTCAACATAATTTTTAATGTAATTTCGAATATAGTGGCAGCTCAAAATAATTCTCAAGATTCTTTGTGTGTTAAGTTTATTACTTTTTAGTTCACTGAAATATAGCATTATGGGTTTCTAAAAAATTAGGGAAATTGGCACAGTTAGTCTTTATATTCTATCATTTACATACTTTTCCCTTTAAGTTATGATTGATATATAACTCATAAGCTGTTAAACCTTTCAAATGTGCATGTAAAGCAGACATCAGAAAACTGCATGGATACATTAAGTAATTAGATACAGTAAATTGCACTAAAACAAAATATATCGGTTAAATCAGAAATATTGGGGTTCAAAAGCTAAAAATTCAACTTTAATTAAGTATTACTTTTTGATATTTTACTAAGTGTATTTTATATTTATGATAACTTTATTTTTTCCCCTTAGCTTCATGTCAAAATGGCAGATGAAGCATACTGTCTGGGTCGTGCTCCTACAAACCTAAGCTACTTAAATGTTGAGGCTATATTAGATGTAATTCGAAAAACGTCAACACAAGCTGTAAGTAAAACAAGCAGGGGAACAGTCCCCCCCCCCCCAAATATATCACTATTCAATGGTTGTTTACTATTCTTATATCAGTTACTGATACCAATTTCTTTTTAGTGCTTTGAATTTAACATGCTATAAATCTTTTTCTTAAAAAAATGCAATTTATGAGGAACTAAAAAAATAAAATTCACACATGATTAAAAATAAAAATCAGAATGTCATTTTTTACAATTTTTTTGCCAGTCTCATAAATCATAACCTATGAAAATTATAAAACAGGCAGCTAAATGTTTCAGCAGTGTATAAGTTTCACTTAAGACAATGTTGCCATGTTCTTCTGTGTTTAAGAATTTTTCATGAAAACTTTATAATTTTCAGTTAATATTAGAGAATTTTTAACTTTAAGCCATAACTCCTTAAATGCCAAATGTTGTTCATTATATTTTCTTTAAAAAATAATATATGTAAGCCCAGCAATAACCATATGTATTTTAATAGATTTTGCTATTTTTTCTTATTATTATTAATTATAAACTATCATGTTTAAAAAGAATCATAAATAGGAACATGCATACTTTTGGTTCCATTCAGAGCAGTAATTTTGAAATTATCAATTAATGTAGTTAAAATTCAGCTTTTAAGAGACCATATGTTAAATTCTACCATTCTGTACATTGATATATTTTGTAATCTTTTGTAAAAATACTCAATTTTTACCAAAAAGCAATGAAATTTAGTGTCTGGAATAAACAGGGATCAATAAATTTAACGAGGTAATGACAAATGATGGTTTTTGTTTGAAATTTCAAAGTTTTTATTTTTTTGTAATTTGTAGAGTGTTTTAAGTATTCATGTTTGTCATCAACCTTAAGGACATATTATAAACTAAATTAGTTGTAAATAAATAGGTAAGTGACCTCTCAAAAACTTAAAATTTATGCAAAAAGATAGAAAATATTGAATTAGAAACATGTGTCTCACTACCCTTAAATGCCAAATGTTTTTCATTATATTTTCTTTAAAAAATAATCTATGTAAGCCCAGCAATAACCATATGTATTTTAATAGATTTTGCTATTTTTTCTTATTATTATTAATTATAAACTATCATGTTTTAAAAAAATCATAAATAGGAACATGCATAATTTTGGTTCCATTCAGAGCAGTAATTTTGAAATTATCAATTAATGTAGTTAAAATTCAGCTTTCAAGAGACCATATGTTAAATTCTACCATTCTGTACATTGATACATTTTGTAATCTCTAACCTCAATTTTTACCAAAAAGCAATGGAATTTAGTGCCTTTTTTTGGGGGGGGGGGACAATTAGATCCCTCTAGTGATAACTTAAGATTTTTTTTCCTCCTCAGGAAGTTATTTTCCTGCATAAAAGATAATATTATTAATTCTTTTGTAGGTTCATCCTGGTTATGGTTTCCTTTCAGAAAATATGGATTTTGCTCAGAAACTTGTATGTAGCATTATTTAACAATTTTCTTATACATTTTTAGTGTTTGTTTTACTTGCTTTAAGTGTGTTATACTTTTTTAGGAAGAACTAGGTATTACTTTCATTGGTCCAAATTGGAAATCTATCCAAGCTATGGGTGATAAAATTGAAAGTAAAAAGATAGCCAAACAAGCTAGAGTAAACACCATACCAGGATTTGATGGAGTAGTTAAAGTAAGAATGTACATTTAAATATTTAAAAAATGTATTTTTTTTAATATTAATGTGGTATATTTATTTGGCTTTTTTGTGTGTATGTGCAGACTCCTGAAGATTGCATAAAAATAGCCCAAGAAATAGGTAATTATCTTTTTGCTTAGCTTTAATGATTTTCAATTTTGAAGTTAATTTTTCTTGCTTTTCTAATTGCAAAATGGCTGAATCATGTTTTATAGTGCAGTTAATATGAACTATTAAATATTGTTATTCATCTAGGTTTATAAAATTTTGTCATTTTAAAATTAAAAATCTGGAGTGTCTCCACTCGACTTTCCGAACACTTACGATTAAGATCATTACCAAGCACTTAAATAAATTTTAATCGATGAATAATTCAAACATATATACCAAATTGAAACTCAATCGAATGCACCGTTTAAACGCTTGCACACTTTCAAGAATTTCTCCCCATATGCCATTATGCCATAACATAAAAGAAAGTTTTGTCGTAGCCCTTTAGGAGAACTATAAGTCCTATACACACCAAAATCAATACCGGTCTTAGGATGGTGGTTTATAACATGTATACCGAATTTGAGCTCAATCGAATGTATCGCTTAAATGCTAGCGCACTTTCAAGAAATTCCCCCCATAGGCCATAATGTAAAAGAAATCTTTGTCGTAGCCCTGTAGAAAAACTATAAGTCCTATACACACCAAAATCAATACCAGTCTTGCAACGGTGGTTTATAACATGTATACCCAATTTGAGCTCAATCGAATCTACCGTTTAAACGCTAGCGCACTTTCAAGAAATTCCCCCCCCCATAGGCCATAATGTAAAAGAAATCTTTGTCGTAGCCCTGTAGAAAAACTATAAGTGCTATACACACCAAAATCAATACCGGTCTTGCGACGGTGGTTTATGACATATATATCCAATTTGAGCTCAATCGAATGCTCCGTTCAGAAGCTATCGTGTTCACTCACATACACACATACACACACATACACACATACATACATACATCTCGTAAAAATGGCATAAATGGATTCAGAAGCCCTCAAAACGTGTAAAAACACCAAAATCTTGTGTACACCTTGTGTACGTGTAAAAACACCTGCTTTTGATGAAAATCTAAATTTCAGGAGGGAGGCGAGATACTTCTGACCACATCCCTATCACGACATTTAATCTTTGTTTCCTGATCATAATAATAATAATAATTTTAAAAATAGTATTTTAAAATTTCCATTGCTGTTGGAACACATTTCTCATGAAATTTAGTTACCTTCTTTTCACCTTTAAATGTTTGGTTATCACCTCTAAGTATTTCTACTGATTTAATGATTTAGTTGACATATTAATAAGTAAAAGCTATTTGACATTAGTAAATTGTTTTGCATATGCTCCTTTACAGGTTACCCAGTTATGATTAAGGCATCTGCTGGAGGTGGAGGAAAAGGCATGAGGATTGCTTGGAATGACAAAGAGGCTGTGTAATTTTTTTTTTCCTGTTTAAATATTCATTAATTTGTGTTCCACTCTTTACAATTTGTATCAGTCTGCTTCCATCTTTTATTTTTATGGCATTTACTAAAAACCCTATTTTTGAAACATGAAGTTGATAAGCCTTTCATGTCATGCAGTTAATTCTGTCAGCAGTGTACCTAGATTTTTTTTAATTTTTCAATTAATATTGTAAAACCTTTCTTTAACTAAATCTGCAGAAACTGAAACATTCATTCATTAAAAGAGAGTTCCTGTTGAATAAAATGTGTATTCAGACCGGAAGTACTTATCTGTTTAAAACAATTTTTTTATGGTCTTTTTCAGACTGTATGAGCTAATACTTTTCTTTCTTGAAAATGTCACATTTTTCCTGTGACAAGTGCAGAATATTGAATACAACTTTTAGAATATTGAATACAACAAATTATCGATGTCAAACCATCAAAATTATTTATCTTGAAATATCTGTATATCGATACCCATACATGAATTGTGTTCATTTTCACTGCAAGCAATAAGTGACACAGAATGCTGGACATGTGCCGGACATTTTGCCGGACAAATGCAAAAATAAGGACATTCTTACTCTTTTTGGTCCGTAATGCAGTTTGCAGGAAGTCTGGTCACCCCATGGTAGATTAGCATCTTAAGTTAAAAATAAGCACTTCTGGGATGCACAGGAACCAATCATTATTAAAATAAAGAGAACTACTTCACAATGTAAGCTGATAACAACTGATGAAATGCTAGGGTTACAACAATACCATGGTTATAGTATTTTAACAATAATAAATGAAGAGTTTCATTATGTTATTATTGATAGTATTATCAGAACTTCCAACCCCAGCCCCTACCCTCCAAAAAAATCAAAATCATCCTTCCAGTAAAAAGCTATCATTGAACATACATGAAAAAAGAGAGAGGGAGGCACTAATTCAAATTCCCATTGAGTAATAGTAGGATTTGTCAGTTTCTTGCCTTGCTGAAATGAGATTTGTAGACTTATTTTTTGGCACAAAACTTGCTGATTGATCGCCAACTTTTGAAATACTATTATCCAGTATCTCAGTGGTTTAGAAGCATGGTTTCGCCCCCCCCCCTAATTTTCTTAATGATAATATCATCAGAATGTGATCAAATTAGTATGGTACCACCCCTAAAGTATGAGCTTTCCAATAAAGCAAATGGTCCAAGTTGGTTTACAGGTAAAAAATTATCGCTGAACATAGAAAATAATTCCAATGAATCAGGCGTGTAGCCAAGGGGGGGAGGGGTTAGGGAGGTCATAATCCCCCCCTCTCCCATGAGAAATTTTTTGCCATACAAAATGTATATTCTTCACTACATTATCACAAACGTGTATACATATATATGAGTTGCAGTGGTCGTAACCCCCCCCCCCCCATGAAAAATTTCTGGCTACGCTCCTGCAATGAATTGATAATCTTCTCTCAGTTAAGTCAGTTAAAAAATTCTAATACATGACATTCACTGTTCACTTCAGACATACTTCTTTATGATGTTAAGTAGTTGTGGATTTTTCTTAATTCCTAAAAATGAAACATAATTTTGCTTCTCTTCCACAGTTAAATGAGCTACTCCTTTATTCTTCCTACTTCCTTATTATTTCATGAGCAGAGTTATAATTTTCTTTTCAAGCTTGAAAATTTTCCTATTATCACTAGCTGATAGCTTTTCTTTCTGTTATTTTCTTCCCCCCCCCCCAAGTTAGATCTTTTTCCCCCCCATGCAGTTCTTTTGGTATTTAAGCATTTTATCACATTCAAAATTTAATCATCAAGCAATTGAGATATATTGCCATGATGATGGTGGTAAAATCTCACCAAAATGTTGGGAAAATGTCATAAGGATTATTCAGAATTTTCTTAGGAAATATTTGAGTGTTGTTGTTTCCACATTTGTGCTTTATAAGGCTGGCAAAATTTTCATGGCTGCAATCTTACTGTTTTCCTAATATCCTCACTCAAGCTAGGGACACCGCAACACGTGAACACTATTCTTTTTAACTAAAAAATTTTGAAAATCAGTTTACTAATTCCTGCCCCCAACCTTTCCTTATGATTTAAGTTACAGTTAATCTCTGAAGCTGAACAAAAATTCTCATTATTTGAAAAAAAAAAGATGGTTTTTAATTTAGTCTGAAAAATAAAAATTCTATAAATATATCTTGTAAAATTATTTGATTCCATGTAGTATTTAGAAGTCTTATTTTATTTTAATATATATTTAATTTGTTACAGAGAAGGCTTTAGATTTTCTACAGAAGAAGCAAAATCTAGCTTTGGAGATGATCGTTTGCTTGTTGAAAAGTTTGTTGACAACCCTAAGCATATAGAAATTCAGGTAAAAATTTGTATGCAAAATTTAATTATTTGATGCATAGAATACACTGAAATCCCAATTTAACGTTACAATGGCACGGTAACCTGTTGGGAGAGGTGTCGATCTCATAGCTGAAATGTTGTAGGTTCTATCCTGGGACCAACCAAAGACTCCATACTCGCTAATGGGGATGGGTGCATGCTAAATATGTCCAGGTTGCAATGTCCTCCAAGTTCCCATACAAGTCAATACCTCTGGGGGTAGCAAAACTAAGCCATGCGGGTCTTCTGTTTAGTGTTTGCTTCAAATTAAGAAACCATACTAACGATTCGCAGTGCTGCCATCTATTGGCTCTTGAATGAGGTAGAAATGAACTCTCCAGGAGCTTGTGGTAGCAATTAACACAGTTGGCTGGTTCTGCTGCAATTGAACTAATCTGGATTTGGGGTTGGTACAAAATGCTGTAAAAGCAGAAGTGCCTGAGCCCCCATAATCCATGAAAGCAAGAAGAAGTATGTTACCTGCATTTAACGTTATTTCACCTATAGCGTCATTCTTCATTAGTCCTGAATATTTTCTATACTTATAATGTTAAAAAATCCTGGCAATAATGTTATATTTCTCACATTTAATACTTTTTTCGGAAGCCTGTATAATGATCGAAATGGCATCGAGGAAGGACATATAGTTTCCTCATCAATTCAAGATATCCCAGCTGTGAAAGCAATGAAAGCGTTTCTTTCAAGCTTTGAAGATCAAGAAATGAAATTTCTGATCCAGAGAGCAAAAACAAATCACAAAATAATTAACTAATTACTTTAAATAGTAATTTTGAAAACTAATGTCTACATTATTGTAGATGAATAAATAAATGGTACGCAACCTAATTACACAATAAGTTAGTTTAACCACTAAATTAGCACTTCATTTTTCTCCAATTCTGAATTAGAGTTTTCCTGCATATAACGTTGTTTATTCTTGGTCCCTTGAAAGACATTAAAGCAGGGTTTTACTGTATGAATTTTAGCTTAATTTAAACAATATAAAGGAGGATATCCTGAATGACTGGCTGACTCATAAATGCCCAGGCAAAAGTATTAGATCTTCAAAGATGGAATTTTAGAATGCTATTTCTTTTGGCTTAAAGCATCATTTAAGAAGCAATTTAAAAAAAAGAAAATTCACATCTGAATGGGGGTGGCAGGTCAAAAGGTTATTTTCAAATTTCCCTTAATATTAAAAAAAAAAAAAAAAACAGACATAGCCAAAAGATTTTTTTTTTTTTAAGTTTTGCAAACCCAAATGCCTAACTAAAATTATTTACAGGATTTTTTTTTTTTTTTTTTTTTTTTTGGGGGGGGGGGGGGGGTTCTCACCCTAATGGGAATAAGAGCTAAAATTTTCTTCAGTTTTGCCTACATATTCAAAGGAAAAAAAATGTAGTTATAAAATTCTTACATTAAAATGTAACAAACACAAACACATTAAAAAAAAAAAGGATTTTAAAAAAATTAACCCCAGTAAGGATTGGTTGATAAAAAGGTGTTTTTCACTTATCTTTTTTATCTGGAATGAAAAAAAAACTGTATCAGTGATGTTCTTGCTTTTAAATGTATTATAAACAAAGTTAATTGCACCATGCAGTGACATTTACTATTTGACCAGGGAATTAAGAAATCAAGAAAAAGAACAGGAACAATTAGGGGAAATAAAGAATTTCATGTAAACCAGGAAAATTCAGGAGAAAATATAATCACCACTAAATTTATTTACATTTTCTTATTTTTTTTTTAAAGGAAAAGTTGTGCCTGCATTTGGTATTTCACTAAAAAATGAGACTTCCCCAAAAATGTGGAAATATGCTTTTTTTCTATTAAGTTGCATAATGTACAGAAAATTATGTACAAGTATTCCATCAGTCTTTTTTCATCTTTCCTGTGACTGGCATTTTTATAAATAGACAAACTAATTAGGCCTACCTTTGAAATTTCCAACAAACTAAAGAAAAACCCAGTTTATTTTTGTGTTTGATATGTGTGATATTATCAATTTTTAAATGTATTAGCAGACAGTTCAGATCCTTCCTTAGCTCTTCACTCTTCCTCCGTTAATAAGAATTTAAACATTTCTCCTTTGAGCGGGTCTGGCTGTTTTTCACATTCCTGCACAAGTCCTGATGCACATTTAAATTCACTGCCAAGTCATTTCAAATTTCATTGGTTCTAAGTTTTTAACAAAAATGTTTTGGCAAAATTCAAAACATTTGGTTAAATCAATTTTGTTGAATCAAACAAACTTTTGTTATATCAACAAAACAAACCTACCAAACTACTTTAAACAAGTTTTATTGAATTAAACAAAACACTTTTTAATGTGTATCTAAGAATTTTACTGTATTTGTTGACAATGTAACTTTCGATACCACATGGCGAATTCACTCCCATGGAACCCTCTTCCATTTTGTACATTGATACCAGTTCTGAAGAAATTCTCTATTACAGTAGTCCATATATGTAGCCATACATTGAGGTCACAAATTTTGAGAATAATTCAAAATGTTCTTATGATCCACAAATCTTTCATCGAGTTGGTGAGTAAAAGTGTTTAAAAATGGTATGTATACAGAACAGATCTCCTGTAATATTCTTGTAGAGTGCCTGTTTCTAATTTCCTTCGTTGTAAACTCAGATAGTAGTTTTTTTTATTTTACAAAAAAGGGACAAAAATTTGTCTTGGCTGGAGTTTTGACCATAAAAACCCCTCCCTTGGTTGTGTGCCTGGCACATGCACAGCTTGAAAGATTTCTTGACTCATATTCATTGAAAATAAAATGCAAAACAGATACAATTACTTGAAAATCAGAGTGTTTTAACATGTTAATGTTTTATTAGTGTTTCACATTCATATATTATTATTTTTCAAGTTTTAAAAAATTATGAAATTATTTGGTTTTTGTTTTATTGTAACATTGAATTACTTAAACGAAAGCTAAATGGTAATATAAAAATTGAATATGAAATCTATTATTCTTTGACACCACTCTTACATAATCCATTTAAATGTGCATTAGCAAGTTAAATGCTAACAATCTTTGATTAAAAAAAAAAAAAAAAGAACACAGTAATCAAGATTGAGAACCAAATTGACCCAGATAGCAATATATAAATGTTTTATGACACTAAACTTTTCCTTGAAAAGCAGATAAATATATCACCAAAATATGTTTAAAATTTATTTATTTACTTACCATTTGTATCTATTTTTTTTTTTTTTTTAACAGTCCTCATTTCATTCGAAGAATGATTACTTCAACCAGCACCTTATAATCATGTTTTCTTCTAAATAATATTTTAATTTCATTGACATAACTCATAAATGTTCAGTGTTGAATGAATTTAATCAGTTCTTATTTTAATTAAAAATAGGTTCTGTGTGATAAACATGGAAATGGCATTTATTTAAATGAACGTGAATGTTCTATTCAAAGAAGAAATCAAAAAGTTATTGAAGAAGCTCCCAGGTAAAGTATAATACTCTTTGTTTTTCTTCTAAGATGCAGAAATATTGCATATTTTTTAATGTGTTAAAATTCAAAAATTTGAATTATATTTTTGTGTGTATTTTTTTTTATCAAATTTTATGTGTGCAAATAATAGTAATGTGAAACTTTTTATATGTTAGTATTTGCTGTTATTAAGTACTGTAAATATGGTAATAAATTTATACATTAATGACATTTGTAAAATAACATAAACCAAAGGGTCAGGTCTCATAATTCATGCATCAAAATAGCATAATGTGAATATACTAAAATTTTGAAATTTTTTTTTTTTTTTTTTTTTTTTTTTTTAAAGCAGGATTGATAAAAAGTTAAGATGTTAAAAAGGTTTTGTTTTTTCATAAGAGATTCATTCCTAAGAAAAACTGTTAAATGGAATTTAAAATTATAATGTTGAGTAATCACCTAAAAATTAATATTAAACTGACATAGGTAATCATTTTAGTGATATGTATTTTTATAATGGTTCTAAAAACATGATACATAAAATGTCTTTATAAGATTTTTAATTGGTCAATTTAAGTAATAATACTAATTAACTGATTATTAAATATGGAAATCTGTTTTTCCCAATTGCTTTAAGGTTATTAAAATCAAGTATTAAAATAATATTTAATGCCTTTGAAGACTTAATTTACTAAACTTGAACTTATATAGGGCCAAGGCCTGCACTGTGCAACCGCAATTTCTTGATCGTTGGTCCCGGGATGCAGAAACATATGACTTGGACAAATGGTCAGCCTGACACATGTCCCCTAGTGTTTAGTTCCCCAAACTAGCTTGGTCTTTATTTTATCAATCCTCTCAAAGAATGAGACTTAGTTAACCTTTGGCAGTGTAAAGTGCTACCACTATGCAACCCTGTTTTGAAGACCTTACAAAACACGATTACTGAAGCTTTAAAAAGATATTTAAACATTTATTTTTCTAGACCTTATTTTTTATGTTCGAAATTTTTACTATTTATAATTGTTTCAATTAAAAAATTATGTGTTTGATTAGATATATCAATATTACACTGTTTCAGTAGCTTAGAAAGCATTCAATTTTTAATAAAAGTAAGTATAGAAATTTAGAGGACTTAAAATTTTTGTAATTTGCTACTTAATTTCGATATGAGTTAATCAGAATCTAACAAGGAGGAGGCCTGGCCTTGGGGAAATGGATTTTAATGATCTTTGGCACAGTGGTAGTATACTATGTGACTATACTACGTGTAAAATACTAAGACGCAATACTCAAATACAGTCGAGAAAAATTAATATTAATTTTCGAATCACTTCACCAAAACTTTAAATATAAGTTACGCGCTAATCAGATTGAGTGTCGTGGTGTAATGGTTAGAACGGTGATCTTCTACTCAGGGGTCCCGGATTCGAATCCCGTGCTGCGCTAGCATTTTTTTGGGTTTTTTTTCCCCGCTCACTCCGTTTTTAAATACATCAATACTGGCAATTAATTCTTTCAGTCAGGTAAATATTTATTTACTGTTTCATTTATTTATTTTTACTGCTTATTGAATTTTTGTATTACTTATTTATATATATATGTTTTAATTTTATTTCTACTATTCGAAGTCTATTTTTACAATTGATTATAGTTATGATTATTTGAATAGAATAATTATAATCAATAATATAGCTATGACTAATTGAATTTCTTTTTTTCTCACCATCTGGTACATAGTCATGAGATGAGTTATCTTTAATTGATTCAAAACTTTTCTTCTATACACTCTTCTTGAGCATGGATCAATTTCTCATCAGTTACAAACTTCTTTTCATTCAACACATCCAATGCATTATTGTGCGATTCTGTGCCTATCATCATAGCTTCTTCCGGTAGTATATCAGAAACTGGCATTGCAATTAAATTTTTTTTGAGAAGTGAACTTTCATAATATGCTACTCTATTTTTTAGTCACTGCTTCAAAACATCACTGTATGTAGAACTATCAGTAGCTTTTTCATGACAACAATAAGAGCTTGCTTGGACTGGTAGCATATTTGTAACTGTAATATAATTCTTCAAAATAAGTTTCACTCCTTAAAAATGTCTATTTGAAATTTTAACATGTGATATTTTAAATTTGACAACCCATCAACAGATGACAGACGATTACAAGAAATAATGCTGTTGCTGTGGCATCACGAACAGGTGAAAATTAGAAAAGAAGTCTCTCTTACGATTGTCACAAAAAGAAATGTACCTTAAATAAACATTGAGTTTTGCGAGTGTTAAAAGTGAATTATTTTGAATGTGTAAAATTCTGATTCCAAAATAAAGATTTTGCAAGTAGAAATAAAATTTAAATAATAATAAAAAAATCAATAAGTAGGTACTAAAAATAAATAAATAAATAATAAATGAATAAAAACAGTATTGTTGTATTTAAACCAGAGTGAGAGGGAAAATATGCTAGCGTAGCATGAGATTCGAACCCGGGACCCCAGAGTAGAAGACCACCGTTCTAACCACTACACCACGATGCTCAATCTGATTTGCGCGTAACTTATATTTGAAGTTTCAGTGAAGTGGTCTGAAAATTAATATTAATTTTTCTCGACTGTATTTGAGTATTGCATCTTAGTATTTTACATGTAGAATATTCACATGGTATACTACCACTGTGCCAAAGATCCTTGAAAAATGTTTCCCCGAGGCCTGGCCTCCTCCTTGTAAGATATTTTTTGGTGTAACAAAAACTGATGTTGCAAGAAAAACCCATACATTTCATGCTTCCTTCTGATTGTTGTTGTAAATTATTATGCTCCCTAAAGAGCAAGAGAGAATGTTATCTTAAGAATTATGTATTCAACTGAATATCGAGTAATAGCTCATAGGATATGTTGTCATTCATACACAGTTTAACTTTTTTTACATGCCTCTCTCTTTTTCTGAATGAAAAAAATAAAATAATAATAAATTCGTTTTTATAAATGTTAGACTGAAGTGCATCTCTTTAAACAATGCAAGAAGAAATTAAAACAAAAAACAAAAAAACTATAATATCGGGTATGTTCTTATTTGAGTTTAACAAATCACCCAACTATTGGTATGATTTATCTTTTCTATTATTTTTCCAATTTATTAAATCTTGTAACCATGAGCTAGAATTTTATATTTTGTATGCTGTTGTGATTTTTATAATGCTCTAATTAATGCAAAAGTTGTACATCAAATACTTTAAAAAAGAATCAAATAAAAATAAGCAATTGAGAAATGTATATGTATCCTTTCAAACTTTTGAAACAACTGTATGAAAGCACAAATAACTACATAGGATCTAGCTAAGAGAGTTGCGGACACAAAAAATTTAAAACGACAACAGCAACAAAAATTGATCTTGATATTTCCATTTGGGAAAATTGGAGTTAGAATGTTATGTAATGTTTTAAAGTGAAACTTCTTCAATAACAGTGGCATGATGGTTAATGCATTACTCTGCTAAGGAGTAGGGGATGTGTTTGACTTCCAACTGTAACATTTTTTTTTTTCTTTCATAACCTATTTAATAAAATGGAATGAATTTCAGTGCCTCAAGTTATGTCACTAGATTAATTTATTCTAAAAATACTACATTGAAGTGTAGAAATAACCATTTTTTAAATAAGTGTGTCATTTTGCTGTGTCTCATTGCGAGACTTAACTGACTATATTCAGTTAAGTCTCACAATGTTATTTGTTAGAAATTTTATTCATATTTTCATAAAACTAGTATTACACTGACTTTTTAATCCACATTTTCCAACTTTATAATATTCAAAGGATAGCTTTTTATTGTAATTTTTATTAATCTGCATTGCCATTTTTAACATTAATAAAATCTTAATTTCATGCTACATTTCTCCAGACTGTATTGTGATTCTTGGGCTTGATTAGTTTTGGTAAGAGTAGTTTTTAATTTGTAAATTATTTATAATATCATTTACAAGTACATCATTAGACTTATATCTACATATCGTAAATTCCTAATAATACTTTTCATGAAATTTATATAGCTAGTATTTAATTATTTTATGGTATATTTGATGTTATTTATTTGCTCAGTATTGTAGATATACATGTACACTCAGAGTAAGCATTCATAAGAATTTCTTATTGCAAGTCTTTATATGCATTTATTATTTTAATAAAACTATAGGGGAAAAAGTATATTTTAAGATTTTGCATGTATATGTTTTTGGCAATCTTAATTTTAATAGCCTGTAAAATTAAGTGTATAGTGATCTCTCACATATACATGCTCTCGTTTATGCATGTTTTTTCCATGGTCCTGGCCAGGGACATGAGAAAACAATGATAATTCTCATTCATTTATGTGCTGCACAAAGAAAGCACCTCTCACTTATGTGTATCACGAAAGAAAGGTCTCAATTAAAGAAGTAGATTTTTTTTTACTAGACAAGTGTTGCTTATTGCAAGAATTTTGTTCTTTTTTATCAATTTTTGATTTTAAATTTTTTTGTGAGAAAATAGTAATGGGAGTAAAACAAAATTTGGTTCAATTTTCTTGGTGTTCATCAAAAATAGTGTAATTTTTTTTAAAGAACTTCATTACCTTTTTTAATGTATCTTATTTGCATTTTTTTGGTGTACACATAGTATTAATTAACACTATGATGCAGTTCAGTGTACTGATATATTTCATTATTAAGCTCCTTTCCTATAAGTTTTCCATTTTTGTGTGTATCTTGCTTAAACATGTTTTTCTCGCTGAATGAACCAATGAAATAACAAATGCTAAATTTTAATATTGTAAATAGTTGATTGGATTTTTTAAAATTTTCACTTTGTGCTGGCTGTCATATTATTTAGCATTATTTATTATATAAAAAAAGTTCATTGTAAAAGCATTGTTTTGGATTGACAAGAAAATAATTTCAGCTTTTTAGTGTGAATCTGTTTGATCAAATCAAAGTTACTTTCTTGTCTACCTATTATAACACTATTATGTTTGTATATTTTAGTACATTTGTGGATGAAGCTTTGAGAAAAGCCATGGGTGAGCAAGCAGTTTCCCTTGCTAAAGCAGTTGGTTATGACTCTGCTGGTATTTATTATTTTTTAATGTTGCAAAGAGTTTTAAATATTATGATTCTGTTTTTGAAATGCTGAAAATTTTTTAATATTAACACGATTTTTGAAAAAAATTAAAAAGTGAAATTACTTTAAAGAACATTTTTATTTGATTACATAAAAATTAGGTGTTTTTAAAATGCATTTTTAGGTGAGAAAAGTGTAAAACCGCAATTAAAACTCTTAACCTCAGGTTTTAAAGCTCAGCAACTAAATCGCACAGCAAGTTTGGTTTGTAAAAGATTATCTTAAAATTTTACTCTTGCGTTTTTCACTCAGGAGGTCAATGTAAATCACATTAAACAACAATATTAAAAGTCATGCCAAAAGGACCACATTATATCTGTAAAAGTATTTTTTGTTACTTTGGAGGCTGTCCATATTCATTACAAGAATAAAGTAAAACCTGTTTAAGAAGTTCCCACTTAAAAAGAAGTTTTCCTGCTTAAAAGTTCTTATTTGCAGTTTCCAATTGCAATGTTAAAACTGCCCATTTAAAAAGTTTCGTTCCAAACACTTTCCCCGCTTTAAAAGGTTTTTTTTTTTTTTTTTTTTTTTTTTTTTTTCACTTCTAAGTTTATTTTCAGAGAATTCCTTTATTTTTCCCCTTTCTTATTACTGTTTCTAAAAAATCAAAGTTTTGGACTGAAAACAATTGTATTGACCAGTAAAATGAAATTTGTGAGGTTACAGAAAATGAAGAAATGAGTTAAACTGAATAAGAGGTTCTGGAAATTCTTAGTTTTCCGGATGCTGTAATTGGACTACAAACTTTTCTTTGTTTTATTAAAAGTGTTAACAATGTGAATGAAAATTTTTTTAAAAACAAAAGACCAGTTAAACATTACCATTAAAAAATAAAAAATTAAACAGATTTTTGTATATTTTTTCCTGTAAAATTGATTCCAGTAATGCTTAAAGAGAATATATTTTTTAATGATTTAATATAGAATAGTTAATTATATTGTTTTGCTTTATTAACTAATTTTTTAAGTGTGCAAAACAATTTACACAAGTAAAAATATACTTTATATTATTTAATTATAAACTTTATATAGTATTTCAATAACGTCAAAAGATATATCTTCAATATTTATACTGAAATTACTTTGTTTTTCAAAAAATTAGCCTTCCATTTAAGAAGTTTTCCCCGCTTAAGAAGATTTTGCCCTTCATCCCCTTGGAAAACTTCTTAAGTGGGTTTTACTGTATATGAAAATTCTTGAATACAACTCCTGGTGATCTAACATTTCAGCACAGAATTAGGAGTTTTGTTTTGAAAACAAACTTAACTAGTCCAATCTGATTTCTTAGGTTTTTAACAATGTAACAGAATGTGTCACAATTGAAAAGTATTGCAGATTGGAAATATGTTTTTGAGGATATTCTTCTAACTACTTACACTATTTATATCTGTCCTGTGTTTGACTGTAGTTCAAAACTAGTGCTTCTGCAATTGCCTTGCCAAAGTTAGATGTTGCACAAAATCGAGTTTATAGGCTTATTACTATAACAAACTTTCCTACACTTACACTGCAGCCATGAAGCTTCAGTTCAATATTGATAAGGTGGTTGATCACAGACTGATTACATATAGCTCTATTTTTGTATAAGAGAGTAAATATTCTGTAAAGATTATTTTCTGGCCTTTCAATTTTTCTATATGCTTCTCAAATCAAATTAAAGATCAAAAATGCTTTTCTATCTGAAATTCATTAAAGAACAGAATATCCTCGATAGACATTTTTCAACTTCTAGACTTAACATTAGGGATATTCTGCAGTTGTGGTTCATCACATTGTGGACATAAGTTTTATTAATTATAACTAATCAAAAAATGAAGCTTTTTTTTTTTTTTTTTTTTTTTTTTTGGTATGTGTGTGAGCAATACAACATACTGTTAGGGGGGGGATTATTATTCTATCAACTGAGAGTCTTGGATGCATGTTTACATTTAATTATGCAGAATTTTTTAAACTTAACTCTTCTGAGATAATTTAGTCAAGAAGTTTCTTTAATATATCAAAATTATCAGACAAGGGCAGACCTTCAAAAAATTCTTCAAATAGCCATTATTATGTACCATTAATCTGGTGTTTTTAAAAAATAATTAGCAATTTTTAATTAATTAAAAAATATTTATGCTAGTGTAAAATTATTTTAGTTTTTGTACTAAACATGAGATGGATTTTCTGTGTAATTATCTTCCATGCATTATACAAATATGCTAGAAAACATAGAAAGGTGTATGTCGAGGGAGAGCTGGGATCACACAGTGATCCCTGAGAGTTGGCGAGCAGGGGGCCATGCCCCATGGTACCTTTATGGAGTATAAATATTTGTTTTATATGTAAAGCTTTTCTTGGTATGAATGTTCTCTGTGTATTGATTACAATGATATTTGACATTTTTTTTTTTAATAGGTACTGTTGAATTTTTAGTGGATTCTCAAAAAAACTTTTACTTTCTTGAAATGAATACCAGATTGCAGGTAATTATTGTTTTTTAAATTGAGTAAAATTTGCTTAAAACTGATTTTTTTTAATCTTTATATATTTCTTTATTACATTTAGGTTGAACATCCTATTACAGAGTGTATAACAGGTGTTGATTTAGTCCAACAAATGATTAGAGTTGCAAAAGGTTTGTTTTTTAGTGTATATGAACAAATTGTTTTGTGTACTGTATATTTATGCAAAATAAATATTATGCTAATTCTTGAAAAGGTTTGTAAAACCAAAAAAGAAAAAAAAAAAAAACCTTTTTTGATTAAATACTTTTTTTTTTTTTTGGAGGAGGAGTTGGGGTTGATTTAGAAGTATTTTAATTGCTACTTCACTTTTAGATAAGTTATTTGAAATTATGTACTACTTAAATAGTGTAAAATCTGTATAGGAAAAGATAGCATTTAGTAGTGTTCATTTACATGCATGGAGTTGTGTGTAAACAAAACCGTGTTGATTTTATACAGTATTTAGAAAATATTTATTAGGATGGTTTTTGAAATTATCTTTGATGTTGGTTGTGTATTTAATGTACAGGTTGCACACTAAAGAATCCCTCAGCTTTGAAAGGTTACAATTACAAAGCTAAAAAAGGCAACAAAAATGAAAAATAATATTTTAAAGTTTATAAAATGACCGTCTTCAAAAAAAAGAAAAAAAAGTTTCCTCCCCACTATGACCGAGTGGATAAAACACTAAAAATGGTAAACAGCTGAAGTGTGAAGGTCCATTGTTCTGGCATTTTGCGCTGCTGCCGATCTAATGGTCTGAAGTTTTGGTTGGTTTTCTCCAGATGTAATGTGAATACCCATTAGAACCCCTTAAAAAGTCTGGCAAAGCCTTCTGGCAAAGGCCTTGAAAACCATCTGTGTCAGACAGCACTTGTATAGCATAACACAACACAACAGATTTAAGGGAGATAAGTACTTGTACAACAGCATTAAATATTATTTCTTGAAAAATCATGTAATATAAAATATGACCTTCACAGTAAAATATATTATGTATTTTTTGTAGAATATGTAACAAATGAACACTTCCTAAACAATTATGAAATGTTTTAAAAATGTTACAAACGAAGAAAACCTTATACAGTGCAGCACCGATGATCCGGCATCGGTGGGAATGACGCGGTGCCGGATTACCGATTTTTCCGGATTACAGATGTGTTGAAAATTTCCATTTAAACCATCGTCGATCACGTGCTATTGACCAGTGTATTATTTATCAATGAAAAGTAGTCTTAAAATATGCATACGATCGCTGTATAAACCGGGAAAAAAAAAAAAAAAAAAAAAAAAAAACTAAACTACACTGGAACAAATGTTATTTAGTGTTTAATTCAAACTAAAAACTATAAAGCAGAAAAGATCGTTGATTTTGGAACATTTTCATAAAATATGGCACAAATAGTAACTGAAATTTATTTAAATACAAATTTAAAATAAGTGTATTAAATTATTATTAGAATCTAATTAGTTTTAGTATTTACATTAAATACATCGGTTAATTTGACTTCCTTCTTTTTTTTTCGGTATTTAATTGGTTAATTAACATATGCACATTCATAAGTTGACTCTCGGATATAAAATCGAATTTATTAAATCTCTCCGTAGTTTGTACCCTAGAGTTTTATTTTGCAAGCTGAATTATTCCCAATTTTACTCTCTTCAGTCTCTTCTTCACAGCTTCTTAATTACGTCGAAACATACCAATTCCCCCCTCCTTTCCCTCTTGCTTTTCCAAGCACTGGCGAAATCCTTCCCGCGATATTTGACGATTTCGCACGGTGACAGGATGTCTAGAAACAAAGCAATGTGTCTGGAAGGAGCCGAAGCCACATGTTTACGATGATGCGTAAACATGCTGTCTCGTTTTAAATATTTGAATTCTTCATTCAGCTACACTGCACCTTTGACTGCAATGAATTTAAATGTAATAAGCGAACCAAGCCGTATTTACTTTTGTTTTTATCTCGATATTAGAAAATGCATTGATTCAAATATTTGCTCCAGTAATGGTGATCGGCAAAGACATGTTAGGGCCGAAATGCAAAACAAAAAGAAAAATATTTGGTGAAAAACTATCTATTGAAGAAGAAAAAAAAAATTAAGATAGCCATATATTAATTAAAATCAGCGTTAAAAGTTCCGGATTTTGAGATTCCGGATCCCTTTGGGGAGGAAAAAAAAAAAAAAAAAAACGAGACTAGTACCGGATTATAGGTTCCCTGATTATGGATGCTGCACTGTACATTTAAATAAAGGAAAAAATCAATAATAAGAATTCTTGGCCAGGACAATACCGTCAACCTTTGGACCTGAAGCATCATGCCACAATTTACATTGCAGGGAAATTTTTGTATTTAAAATCAATATTTAATTGTTCGATTTCCAGAAAATTAGGTTGCTATTATTTACTGTCATAATTATAAACTCTATAATATATTATGATATCATCACAATTGGTGATTAACATGTTTAATTGTCCCCCTTGTGAGAAGAATACTCTAATCTGTTTTTATCTTAAAAAGTTAGATTAATTTATCAAAAACATTTGCATGGTTTAATTGAATTTTTATGAATATTTTCAGGCCATCCACTGAAAATTCAGCAGAAAGATGTCTCTATAAATGGTTGGGCTATTGAATCTCGAGTTTATGCTGAAGATCCGTATAAAAATTTTGGCTTACCATCTGTTGGACGGCTGTATAAATATATAGAGCCTCTTAACATTCCAAATGTATTATAAGTGCATTCTTTTTTATTTTATAAATTTTATATAATTTATATGTTATCTAGTTTAGAACTGAATTTTAATTTCAGGTTCGATGTGACAGTGGCATTCAAGAAGGAAGTGAAATCAGCATTTTTTATGATCCTATGATATGTAAAGTAGGTTTGACGTTTTAATTATTATAAACATTTTTAATTAGTAAACATTTTAATTATTGTATTTTCCTCTTAAATCCCATGGCCCATTGCTAAAGGCACATGGTAGAGTCTTTGGGCCCCACCTAATGATTAATGCTACTTAGGTGCAGTTGACAAGAAAACGTGTGAGTATCATACAGTAAACGAAACACCTTACTAAACATTTTTTAAAATTTCTGTATGTAAAAACTCTAAGTCAACATATTAAGTAATCCATATGTTGTCAAATTATTAAGGTTTTACATGTTTGAAGTAACTGTTTTATTCTTTCATTGGATTTTTTTTCTTTCTTTTTTTATGAATTGTTTTGTTTGTAATTTTTAATAAATAATCAATCTTATCTCTTCTAGCTTATTACATATGGTGAAAATAGGAATGCTGCTATCAATACTATGATTCATGCATTAGATGCTTATGTAATTAGAGGTAATGACTTTTAAATTTCTATTTATTTATATTTTTAGATGCACGAAATAAAATATCTAGAAATTCAAATATATAGTGTATAATCCTAACTAAAATTTTATGTTATGACATATTTATTGTGTTACGTAAAATGTTATATTACAGAAAAGTGTTTCATCTCTGAATGCTAATTCCTTTTCTATGAAAATTATAAAATACAGTCTTTTGTAAGGATTTTCAATCATTTATGTAAAATTTTTACATGATTTTGACTCAGTACTAATTACAAAATTGTATTAATTTTTATAATAAAATTGGACTTTCTGATTCTATGCATTCTAATAGATAAAGAACGTATTAGAAAAAGGCTGAATTTCAATACATTTATTGCTTTGTGTTTGACTACTGAACATTCAAAGCTCGGAAGTCTTTGCCTTATTAAGCTGCTGTTAGGATTAATTTAATCTAAAATCTCTTTTAATTTTTAATTCCTTGTTAGGATAGAAGAAAAAGTTTCCTGTACAACATATTTATTTTAGTCAGTTTGTTATTATTATTACCATGCAATTTTTTGTGAAAATTGGTGAAGAATATTTTGATATCACACTTTTGTGCTAATTCTTCTAACTATTCACGTGTTGTGAACCCAGTATTTACTTTTAAAAGTTTTTATTGTCATGCACATTAAATAATACAAAATTACTGCTAACTAACTGTACCATGTACTTTTTTATTTTCCCCTCAAATGTATTAGAACCTCAAAAATATTTATTTTCTAGGACTTAGTCATAATATTCCATTATTAAGAGATATAATGACTGAACCTAATTTTGTCAGTGGTAATATTAGCACAAAATATTTGAATCAGACATATCCAGATGGATTCAAAGGTAATAAATGTTTTATATGTTTTTTCTTATATTTTCTTACATTATAATTTCAAAATATTATGAATATTTATTCAAAATATTCTGATATATACTTTTTAAAATTATGTGTACATTGTAGGTAAACAATTAACTGATCTAGAAGCTGAGCATTTAGCTTCTCTTTGTGGTTGCATTTTTGTGAAGCATGAAGTCCGATCCAGACATTTCCTTAATCAACCTCAGTAAGTTTATTATTTATATTTGTATTAAGGTAAAATGAATAAATGCAGAATTAAAAAATTAAAATTTCACAAAAGTTGAAAAAAAATAAACATATAGGAGTTGTGCTGGGTTAGCATTTTTCAGCCAGGCATGTACTTTTTTTTCTATATGTCCGATTGGGCATGTAAAAAAATGACCGTGAATGATTCATAAATTACTTTTAAAAAATACTTTTAAAAGTAATTTATGAATTGAATGAAAATTTGTTTCAACAACTTTTTCTTGCGCAAGACAATGGCGAACAATTCAGCGTTTGACTTTTAGATGCTTTAGAATGTTAAATCAATCTTGGCTGTGCATTTTGGCCTCCATAATTCAGAATTGTATTCGACATACAGGTCTCCTATCTGAAGAGTAAGATGGGGATGAAAATATTCCATTATCTGAATGGTTCAAGAAGCAAATCATCAACACATTTAACCATCCAGAAGATATCGCTTGCTTTACTTCGCTAGATGACAAATTAATAACATCTGAAGTGCCTCCTGACAGCGATATTGTTACTTCCTTCAGAAAGCCAGTGAAAGAAAATAATGATTCTGATGATAGCAGGCATGAAAATCTTCCGCTTTTCGGCGGATTTCCGCTTTTTTTTTTTGGGAAGACCTCCGCTTTCCGAAAATGTTTTAAAACTTTTTCAAAAAAAAAAAAAAAAAAAAAAGTGATTACCGAACCTAAAGCAAAACATAGCGGACATAGCAGAGTAACAAGAGGACGATAATGCGAGCCTGGGATGTACGTTTTCACTGCATCTCGCACTGCGCCTAGACTAAAGTCAGCTAGAGTGCAATGTTACTGATTTCCTGAGTTGGTAAATTCAAAACTTAGTTCAGAGGGGCAAATTCTTATTTTAGATCTTCGATGTTTCGAAAGGTATCTGATACATAATTATGTACTTGGCGAACTACTACACAACAATAATTATCTATCGAGACCTTTCGCCACTGGAAAACCGTTGTCGGTGAGCTATTGTTACTCGCGACGTGTTTTTATTGCTGTTTTGCGTACTTGATGAATCTATAAATTTTTTTCAAGGACACGTACCAGCTTAACTGATACTTCTATTGTGGATTATTGAGAAAATGGCAGATTTATCGAATATATTAGAAAACGTGGATTGAAAACGAAATGTTTGTGGTCATTTTCGGATCCAAAAATTTGCTTGGTTTTGGAAAAATCGTCGGCCGAACGAGAACTTCTAGACATTTTATGAATGCTAAACTGGAATTTTTGTTTAAATAAAGCAAACTGACGGTCTACACGACAAATAAAACTTGTATAAAAGTGCAGCTTTTAGTAATGGTATTTAAAATATAAATCTTGTCGTATTCCTTTAGGTCTTCAACATGCAAAGGAAGTAAAATAATTTATGGTAGTTTAAATATACTTTTCTTAAATAAATAAATTATTAATAATAATTCCAATAAATAAATACTTCGATATTTATAGCTATTAAAACGTACACGTCTTAATTTTATGCTGAATAAAAGAATAATGCTTTTTTAAAATGTGAGTTAATGTTAAGAAATCCGTAAGAAAAAGAAAACCAAAGTTTTCAGAGTTTTTTTTTTTTTTAAATAGTTACGCGGATTTTACTAAAAATATGTACCGTAACTTCGTGAAAAGTTAACTAATGGTAAGACCACGGACGGATTAAAGGGATTGGGGGGGGGGGGAGCGATTACTCCTCCGCTACAGGAAAAGAAATTCTATTTTACTTCCATAAACTAGACAAATTTCAACTAACCGACCATAAAATTGCATTAATCAGTCCTTAGGCAAGACGTATCGCCTCCTTAAATAAATAGATTACTTTTATTAATCATTTATGAAAATGTACATAACCAAGCAAAAAAAAAAAGAAAAGAAAAGATCATTACTAATTTTCATGGGTCAATCCACATAATACTTAATTTTAAACAACATTCAATTGATACTCTCTCTGGGTTAAAAGTTAACGAAATATGAAATTTAAAAATGCTCTTAATTAAAAATTCGCGTTCGCAATTGGAAAAAAAAAAGAAAGAAATTGAGGCGACTAGGCGACACAAGTCATGTTTTAACGTCTCAGCAGAATTCGCTCTCTTGCTATATTAGCCAGCTCGCTGAGTGAAGACAAAACAATAACAACTTTCTGGATGTTGAGGTGACGCGGCGTCGGTGCCTCCGTTTGTGAAGGCCCGTTTTCCCCCGTATTATATAAATTATTATTATTTTTTTTTTTTAAAGCACATTCAAAATTTGGTTCTTCTGCATATCGGTCGGAAATATTTCTGAAATGGTTTCACGAAGCTTGTCCGCACCTGTAACTACGTCGATGTTTTAAATGACATGGTTGGGGGGGAAAAATTCAAATGCTCCCTGCATGCCGACGTGCCGTCACTTCAAGTGCATCTATGTGCTTTATTTTCTACAGAAATAAATTTGTTAGCATCGGCTTCACTGGAGCTTGCGCGCTAACTACAGATCAAAAAGCAAGATCAATATACTAAGTTTTTTTGCAAAAGAAATTTATTTCAGCCAGATAGTCCGTGTCCTGGAAAAAAATCCCTTTTTGACATGCATAGTCCGCGGACTATACTAGCGAAATTATGGTAACTAACTATCCCCGATCTCCAGGTTCCATATTTGCCAACTGAACTTCAATCTATTTGCAGCCTTTTGGTAAATGAATAATTTTAAAAACAAGATGTAAAACAGAGTTTTTAATACTCTATTGTTAAATTAAAATTTAAGGTATTTTAGTAACTCAACAGAAAAGTATTATTTTCCCCATAATATGTTTACTGATTTCTGAAACATTTTCACTTCAATTTTAAAATCAGGAAAATCGCTATTTCGTTTTATTCTCATGTGCAGGTTTTTCTTTGGTAATTATTTTTACAGTTAATTTTAAAAAGCATAATCTTGTGAGTTGGTATTTTGCAGCTAATATAGGAAGGAGCAGAACATATGTCCCTGTCATAAGTTCCACTTCTGTGTGCTGATGTGCTGCAAGACTGCTAAGATTCTAAAATTTTACCTGAGAAAATATTTAGACATTTATTAAAGAATTATTCTTTTTCCAATAAAACAAGAAAACTTCACTTTTATTCTATCATTTGAATGCTTATTTTAGAAAATGCCAATGCCATATGTATAATTTTTCATTCCATTTCTGATCAAAATTAAAAAAAAAAAAAAAAGATAGGTCTTAAAATTTTTGAGAATCAATTTTTTATTTTATTTTCATATCAAAAGAATAATCTGAAATTTGGATGTGAGACTTATGATTTGTTTTGATCTAGGATTTTACGATATTGTTTAAGATAATTATTTTAAATAATTATAGCCTGTTTTCTTTTAATAAATATTGTATATCTAAAACTGATTATTAAACATTTACAGTACATAATTATTTTCTTCAGGATCACAGTCAATTTGTTTGTGGTTGAAATTTAAATGGTAGAAATTGTTTAGTACACCATTTAGTTTAACAGTGGTTGAATTTAAGCTCACACATTATTCCCCAGTTCCATGTTTTTGCATTATCAACAGGCGCGTAGCCAGGAAAATTTTTCGGGGGGAGATATGAACTTATATGTGTATAAATAGATGGAATTTCATCACTAATCCAAACATTTCGGGGGGGGGGGGGGATATATCCCGATATCCCCCCCCCTGGATACGCCCCTGATTATCAACCTTCTTATATATGCCTGAAAATACGTGCACGTAAATTTTTCAATTTTTTGCTGGAAAATATGTCCACGTGTATTTCCTTTTTTTTGCTCTTCAGCTGTTTTCATGCCTGTGATAGTGAAGAAGAAACAGAGGAGCCTATACCAAGCATACCCGACACATTAAATGCTGCAAAAACATTATCCTGATTTTTTAAAATTCCGCAGTGATGATGCAGAGACTCTACAAATGTCTATTATGGATATCCAAAACAGTATTTTTAAAGTAGCATCTGCCCATTTAAAACAAAATAAAAGTATAGATTATTTATCTCAATTGAAGAATTTTCTCTGTTTATTTAATTTAAATTTTAAAAATCAGACCGGTTTAAAACAGATCTGTGAAACTGTGAGCCCACTTTCTTTTTTTTTTTTTTTTTGTATAATATTGAATCTTACAAGCGATAATGCTTATAACGTACTATCTTTTTAGGTCCCACGAGAGTACATTATAACTGGTGTGTACTGTAACATTTTTTGGACAAGTAAATTTTTGGTTTGGGCATGTATTATTTTAGGTTACATGCCCAACCAGTTCCATAAATTTTTGGAGATTTTGCCATGACTTCACTAAAAGCTTGTTTAAATTTCTAAAGTTCCAAAAATTAAAGTTTAAATAAAAAAAATCAAACATTATTAAAATATTTCCTTCCTAAAATCAAATGGCATAGAGGCCGAAAGAATCGTAAAATGTTTTGACCAATTTCCCAAATAGTCAAATACCCAGGTTCTGTCTGTGTTAGCTAAAACAAAAGGAAAATGGTGCAATGATGCCATGTCAGCTAAGTAAAGAGAAAACAAGAAATACTCTGTTAAACCATAACAAAAATTTATTGAATTTAACGAAAACACATTCTTCGATTCTTGGGTAACATTTCACACCATTACAAAAAACTTAAAATATCAAACTAACAATTACAAAACATATTAGTTACCCTTTTGAAGTGCACTTAAGTTTTGTTTCCGACAAAATATTAAAAAAAAAAGGATAGAGAAAGTAAAAGAAAAGAAAAGAAACTTATCATGATGATGGAATGTTTAGGGGGGCCCCCAATGGGTATCTTCAATTAGTCACTCCTTCTCGCCAGTCCATCTTGAAAATCTGCCAAGTAGTCGCAGGAACTCAAACCCAGGAGTCCGAGTCGAGGCCAGCGAGAGAGAGAGATTGCCGCCAAACGCTCCCTTTTGATTCTTCTGCCTTCTCACTCCAGTATTCATACGCCAACCAAGTTCGCCCATGAACTTTATTCTTTCATCTCTTTGTACATATTAAAATATTATAAAGCTTGCTTAGTTGGTGAGGTAAAATCGAATTAAAAAGGAAATTTAACTATTTTGCTGGCTATTTTGCTATTTTCGAGGTATTCACATTTTTCATACACGTGCGTGTCTTCTGTTGTATTCTTCTGCCGATTTCGATGTCTCTGTATCGAATCTTGATTCAATCAATCGATTTATATAAAAATTGATGGAGTGAAAAGGGTTATGAAAAAAACAGAAAAGGCAGAATAAAAAAAACTTAGAGAAAAACTTTCGCATAAAGAAAAAGCCTAAACCAAAACTTAGAATTTAGCAAACACATTACAGAGCCAAAATACGATGTCTGTACCAAAAAGAATTTATTTAAGAAAAAAAATGTCGGCATAAAGAAAAGGAAAAGTTGGCTCAATTTAAAAACCACATATAAATATTTTTAACATTAATTATTTATCAAAAGTTACGATAATACCAATACCACATATCAAATAGAAAAGTTTTGTTCTTCCGATCTGGCAACTTGTGTTGTCGTTAGCACGCGGAACGAACCAAAACAAACTGCGAGCTCGTAAGAGTGCCGTGAAGGAAATAAAAAAAAAACCCAAAAAGATAAGTAGTACAATTTAAACATTACACAAAATATTAATCAGAAATTTGATTTCACTACTCATAGATCGCTAGAACAATAAGTTATTTTTTCAAATCATAACAATTTTTCTGCCCCTGTATATCAGTCATTATTTGCAGTGATAGCACATAGGCAACCTTCTCCTGTTTAATGTCTAATGAAATGAAACCACAGAAAACTCCGAACAGTTAGGTCGATGAATGTGACCTAGATTTGAACCAGGCACCTTCTGTCTCTCTGTTTGATGTCTACCATTCCGTATTTCTTTGAATCAATTCCACAGTCTTGAAATGACACTTCTTTCCACACCAAAAGTGTCTGCTACACTTTTGTGTTTGGCCGAATTCAACTCTCCTTTTAATATGCCAAGCCATGGATTTCGGTAGATCACATTGTTGTGACATTTTCAAGTCACCCTTTCTCAAAACATAAGCCAAGTGCTAGAATTAATCATTGAGATAGTGAAAAAAAAAGAAGCTTCTGCGAAATCATGATTCCTGCACTTATACATCTTTTTTCTGGTTTTTAACGTCATGAATGTTGATTTGCATAAGTTTTCTTCTATTTCCTGCCACACTTTAAGTTATGGATCTTTTACATGACATTAGTTATCAGTGTAAGTATTTGTGTAATTTTGTTGTAAAATTTAAAATATGTAAAACTAGTGTAAAAGCTTCATCATGAATTTATATATAATACAAAATATTCTTTAAAAATTTCTTTCAGGCCTCCGCTTGAAAGCACTCTTCCAGCTGAGTGGAACCTGATTGCTGAAATTAAAGGAAGAAAAATTGAACTGTTAGTAATTGAGAAAAATAATCAGTTTGAGGTATAAATTTTTAATTCAGAGTACTGTTTCTACACTTGATTCTTCTAAGCTTTTATTTGATTTAAAAGAGAAAACTAAAGCTTCAATTTTCAATCAGTGAACCTGAAGTACCTCAGTATGTAGTTGAGGAATGCTTAATAATTAAGCTGGTGTTAGCATTTCATATGCAATGTGTACTACATAACAATTTTAAGTTTTTTGACAGTCTACATATCATAGACTTAAAACAAAATCAGAATCGAACATTAAATAGGCTTGCAAGGTTTTCTAAATTTCTTATGGAATATGAGACTCTGTAAGATGATCAGTGGTATAGTGGAGTATAAGAGCATATGTATAGATTCATTAAAGGAAATTATAGTTATATTCAGTACAAATTTATCTTCAGAATTAGTGTTGTAGAAAAACAGAGTTGAAAAAAATTTCAAAATCTAAACACTTTTGTAATTAATGGAAGCATTAAATATTTCACTGACTTTATATGATGAATGTTATTTTGAAAAGAAAATAGCTAGTATGCAAAATCAAGGTAAAAAAAAATTAATACTTTTAATTCTTATGATGAAAAGGCATGAGGCAGTATTTGAGCATAGTTCTTCAGTTTTCTTCAACATATAATATTAATGCATTTTTAAACATAGGATATTGATATGTTCTTTTAATAGGGAGTTTTCATATTGTTTCTTCCTGCATTAATGCTAATGCTATCCGTTATTCGGAGTTTCAAGCCAATCATAAAACTTACTTTGTGCGTGCGCATGCACTTTACTGTCCATTTAGATGTAATGTTAGCATTACTGTGAGTGAAACCACTAAGCAAAAATTCCCTCATGACAAGATCAACTTACTCTTGGCAAAATAAAAAGGATTAATTCAACCCACAAAATAAAACTTCCAAATTTCTGGTGGCAATATATTATTCACTTTAGAAAAAAAATTGGGAATTATGCATAAATGTGGCAAGACACCTTATCCTCATCCTGCTTTCAGAAGAATTAAAAATTGAGAAATAGGTAATGTAGATCTATGCCACAAGACAAATAAATTATTCTTATAATTTTTTGTCAAATAGGTAATTAGTGTTAATAGAACATTCTTGAATAAAAGGTTGATTAAGCAGAAAATAATTAATTATTTTTAAAAGATGGAGACTGAAAGAACAAGAAAAACAAAATGTGATAATCCAAATGCTACAAATTTCAAAGCCAATTTGACAGTTCTTTTTTAATTAAGGTACTAAAACAGAACTACAGAAATTGTTTTTCTCATAAAAATAATCTCTTTGAAAATGTTAAGACATGAAGAAGATTATTATCGCATTTTTATACTTGCATTATGATATTTTCTTTATACCTTCAAATATGAGCTCTGGCAAAAAAAAAACACTTGTTTTGATTACCCAATTTTGGATTTATAAAAAATTTAAAACTCATAATTGTTAAGAATCTAAAGATACTGCATTAAAAGTTCTTGAAAACATAGCATATTTTAGTCAGTGGAAGCTAAGTAGTTTTTCTGTTCAAAATGTGGACATGCCTGACACAAAAGATGACAAAAATGTTACCTTTAACCCCTTAACTGCCGCGGGCATATAAATATGCTTTGCACTGTCGATGTTTTAACTGCCCAGGACGTATATATATGCCTATCTCAAATAATTTCCTCAGTAATTTATTGCTAGTTTTGTAAATACTCTAAATTTTTAGACAGGCAATAACTTCAATTTGAAGAAGCGTTCGCCCTACATGGGCTTATTTCTTTGAAAAGGAGAGGGGGAGTTGCCTAAGATGGCAGTTAAGGGGTTAAACAACTTATTTTTATTAGATGAAGATTAACATTATTTACATATGATATTGGAGGTATAATTCAGGTAACAAAATAGTATTCATTTTGTCAGTCTTATTTTACATCTCCATGAGTGATCAACACATCTATCCAGCATCTCCTTAGTTCAATGAAGTGGAAGTAGAAGCTTTCAACATCGGTGAAATGATCATATTTATAACAGGTATGAAGCAACAATAAGGTTTATAGATAGCAGATAAGGTTTACTGCCAATTTTCCTAACAATAATGAGTGTGTTTGTAAATGACTTGAAAAGAGGGAAGGTTATCAAATCACCGATTTTTTTTTTTTTTTTAATGCACGTTCAGTGATAATTTTTTACCGTGTAGGCTGATTTCAAATTGTTTTTTAATTCAAAAGGGGTACTTTATATGTGATCCCATATTACTTTGGTCAAGTTCTAATGATATTTTCATTTAGAAAATTGGAAAGAAAAAATAAAAAAATTTAAATCATTGCAGCATTTCCCAACCGGTTGGGTGCACCCTCGTAGGGGGGCGCAGAGCATTTGCAGGGAGGAACATGAGAAAAATCAAATATCATCTTATTTATTCTGATATATATATCTATAAAAATCATCGTATTTATTCTGTGATTTTTACTCAAATCAGAATACATTATATCAATGAGAGAACTCATTATATCAATTTTCCCTTAAAATGCTTGTTCAAACTTTACTGAAAAGTAGTCTAATTTTTTACAATATAAGTTGAAAATTCAACTAAATGTCCATTGTTGAAAATAAAAACTGAATGTATGCTGACAAACATGAGGAAGGGGAGGGGCGCTACAGTAAGTTACCCTTTGTTTGGGGGGGGGAGGGGCACTACGTTAAAAGGTTGGGAACACCTGGCTTAAAGAGTTGCCAGTCAAAAGTCACTAACTTTAGTCACTTCTTGCAATTTCTTGCCAAGTATGGCACTAAGACCTAAGTTCACAAAACTGAATCCAGGCTGGCAATATCAGCTATATTTGTCTAGAAATTGCTAAACACTATTATTTTACAATAACAATAATTTGTCATTACAGTTAAATAATTGAAGTCTGTTATTATTATTATTATTATTTTGTTTATTTAAATCATACTTGTAGTATACATTCACATTTAAAATCATTTAATGCAAAAAATTGAGTCATTTACACCTTTCAAAATGAGTTGTCTTTTTGATAAATCAACGTGATTGAAGATAAAAAGAAACGCCATAATGCTAGTGTATGCATATTAGGGTGGAGCGAAAAAAGTCAAATTGATATTTTCGAGTCGCTATAGTGCGGAAAAGTTGCGATTGGTGAATACAAGAAAAACAAAAACAAAAAAAATTATTCAAATCGGACTTTATCTTCCAATTGTGCAAACCGTCTAAAAATTTTAAAAAATTGAAAATTTCCGATTTTTTCTGAATTTAAAAAAAAATTTATTATATATATATTTTATCGCTATATGTAAAAATATTGACAGATTGTACTGTTTAATAATAATAATGAAAAATGACTGTGTTTAGGGAATATCTTCCGATCACGCAAGCTCAATAAAAATAGGAAAAATTTCAACTTTGAGTGATTTTGAGGGCAGAAAGGTTTAGTAGTTCACCCAAACCAAACAAAATTTAAGTCATTGAGCATAAATCCATCTACCTCCAGAGAAAGTACAGAATAGGAAAAATCGGTGATAAAGATCAAAAGGAGACGAAAAAACTGAATGCTAGATTTGGAAGACGAAACTATACATTAAAAAGGCAGCCTTCCAAGCATGTTGAAGATGAAATGAAAGAGCCTGGGGATTAGGATGAAATACAATAGAGTTTTAATGCCAATGTAGAATTTGATGACAACCATTACAAGCCTAGCAGCTCTAAGAAGAAAAAATTCCCATGGCAGATGAGAGTGAAGTTACAATCTACATCTTTACATTGTGTTCGCTACGGGGTATCCAACCGTGCAGCTGCTGCTATAGCATCGAGTGTGCTGGAAGATATCAGTGGAATAACTGAAACAGACACTTCTCAAGTCATTGACCGACACAAAATTAGAAGGGAAAGGAGCCGTACTAGAAAATATTTGAACAGGAAAGTCATCTAGATTCAGATGAACTACATAGCATATATTTTGACGAAAGAAAAGATGATTCCTTAGTTATAGATAGAATCGGATTGAAGCAGTATTGTTGAACTAATAAAGAAGACCACTATTCTATCATAAAAGAACCTGGCTCAGTTTATTTGGGTCATGTGTCTCCAAACTCGGGATCTGCTAAGGACATTGCAGCTTTAATAGTATCGTGTCTTACTCAACAAGGGGTTTCACTAGAATATGTAGATTTGGTTGGCTGTGATGGTACAAATACCAATACTGGATGGAAAGGTGGTACTATCAGACAGCTGGAAGTACATCTCGGATGATCACTCCAACTGGCACAAGATCCTTTAGTGGGCCTATTGGGCAGAGTCTTATTGGTTGTGAAAAGCTCACTATTACAAAATTTTAAATAATTGATTGTGAAATTCCAGAAGTGGATAGGCAACTGTTGATCAAGGACCAAATATATCTTTTCGACATAAGTCAAGCAATCAAAAGTGGCAAGTTTCCAAATGACTTATCAAAGAGGGACCCCGGGCCAATTTCACATGTCAGATGGCTCACTTGTGCAAATAGAGTCCTTCGAGCGTACAAAACCCATCGGATTCCTTAAAAGCTATATAGTGACATTCATTTTAAAATGTTACATGCCAGTTTTGTTTGAAATAAAATGCAGTAAGTATATTACAGACGGGCCTATTCACCTGTACAGAACAATAGAAACATCTCGATGCTTGCCTGACGACCCGAAGAAAGTGGTATTCATTACAATTGAATGAAACTCGTTCTTTGCTCATCCAGAAAACCTACTCTTGGCAATGATCTTTGATAAGAGAAGGCACATAAGAGAGCTAGGGCTAAAAAGAGTGTTAAAAGCCAGGCAGACTGTTTCAAAAGGTAAAGGCATCAGAAACTTTATCACACCTACTTTAAACTTCGATGCGGCAGACTATGCAGAAGTAATTGATTGGAATGCAGCAAAATTATCATCTCCGCATCTTCTTCGGAGAATAACCAATGAAGAAATTCATTCCTTTATACAATCAGGTGATATCCCAGACTGGGATGTTAAAAAATTTCCCTGCCACACGCAAGCTGTCGAGCCGTGTGTTAAATTGGTAACGGAAGCATCGCTCAAGGTATGTGGGTCCCAATCAAGAGATGGATTCATCAGGGCCACACTGAAATCAAGATCTGTGATACAGGAATTTGACACAAAATCGCAGTACAAAGTCGAGTCTAAAAGTCAGACTTAAACAGATGAAATAACAAATTATAGATAAGTAATGTAAATGCAAACACACTCATTGGTTGGATGGAGGGAAGAGTGTGGGTGGAACTCTAAGTTCAACCACCTACACGTGGGGGGTTCTGGGTTGCTTATATATCATCAAGTATCTAAATAAGCAAAGAGTTGCACACTTTATATGAAAATGTTAACATTGGAACGCAAACTGACCTCAGAGGATTAGTTTCTTAATACATCAAAATCACTCAAAGTTGAGTTTTTCCCTATTGAGCTTGTGCCATCGAAAGTTATTCCCTAAACGCAGTCATTTTTCATTATTATTATTAAGCAGTACAATCTGTCAATATATTTCCATATAGCAATAAAAAATATATATAATAATTTTTTTAAAAAAATTCAGAAAAAATCGGAAATTTTCAATTTTTTAAAATTTTTAGACGGTTTGCGCAATCGGAAGATAAAGTCCGATTTGAATATTTTTTTTTTTTTTTTTCTTGTATTCACCAATCGCAACTTTTCCGCACTATAGCGACTCGAAAATATCAATTTGACTTTTTTCGCTCCACCCTAATGCATATGTATATCATAGTACATAATTCTCCTGAAAATTAGTTATCTTAATAATCTCAATAAAATCTTTTCATCCTCTGTGAGTTATACATTTTTACACATAAAAACAACCAATATATACAGATAATGTTGCTTGAGAACAATTAAAGTGACTGTTAGCCATAAATATAGGTGTACACACAATTATCTGCTAAATTAATTGTTTTAAATTCACAAAACTTCATTTTTTCTTATTTAATGCACAGTTAGAAAAAGTCAAGATGAAAGTAATTTGCATGGAAATTAAAAAATTATAGATTAAGTTACCTAGCTCTCAAAATGACTGCTTCTGTAAATCTGGTGTTAAATTATTTCTTGGGGAAAATTTATAGAGAAAAGTTTTATTTCTTATTGCAATTTAATTTCACATTTATGGGACTGTAATAATTATTCTGATAACAAAAACTTTTTTTTAAGCTTTGGATGCTATTAACGACAAGGATATTTCTTTGTGACAAATTGGCGAATCACTTTTGAAGGGTTGCCAGATAGAGGCCTAGTGGTAAAATGTCCCCGAGGTTAGCCATTTTTGATGGTTTATCACCAAGTTTGGTGCCAAAAGTTAATCAACAAAACTGTACTTAGCTTAGACATATATTCTATATTTGACAATAAATTTCCAAACCTTATTCTTTATTTAATGGCAATATAATTTGTCTATAAGGCTGCTTATATTTTTGTAAATAAAGGTGAAGTATAGTTAGAATATACCTGTTAAAGATTGTTAAACAGTTTTAATAGATGATTTTAATGTAGATCATCTATTATTACAGTCATCTAATTATTACAGTCCCCATCAATGGGGTATGTGTAGTATCTTCAATTACAAAGAAGTGTTTTATGGAACAAAGATGGCAAATAGGGCCGACCTATGGGTTATTGTAGCCTTTAGTGTGTATTTAAAATATAAAAGTGTTTCAGGTTTGTTTGTTAACATGATGCATATTTATGCCATTGCCTTAAAAAAAAGTTTTAAAAATCTTATATTTAAAATTTTTTGCTAAATACAGGCCTTTTTTTTTTTTTTTTTTTTCCCTCATAAATAAAGTCTATGCTCATTTTTACGAACCTGTAATGACCACTCAAATTGTTCATAAAATCAAGTCAGCAAGTCTTAAAATGGGGTATGTGAGTGTATTTAGGACCACTCACTTTATAAAAATAAAAAGAGTCATGTAAAAATGACATTGACTGTCGAATGAGAATAATTATAAGGTAATAACTAAACTAGAGCTAAGGCCTGCAATGCCTAAACATGCCTTCTGAACCATGGATCCTGAGATGCAGAAGCATGTGCTGTGACCATATGGTCAGTCTCATGCAAAACCCCTAGTATTTAGTTCTCCAAGCAAGTTTGGTCTTTTATCGACTCATTCAAGTGATAAAAGGCTGGGTCAACCTTGCATGTTCCAAATGTGGAATGCAATCCCTTTTCTTGGGATAACTATATCATGACTATAATTTTCATATTTATTTATGGTATTATATTAATTATCAACTAGGATAAAGTATTAAACTTGATTGTGCTTACAATCTTAATTTTCTCTATTAAAATTAATTTTTATTTGAATGAAATGTCAATTCTATGGCATTGCAGGGTCCCACGGGATTAACAAATCTCAATTCTGAATACCCCCAAAATGAAAAACAGTGCGGGATTACATTCCCTAAGGTATTGGAAGATTTACATCTTCTGCATTTAACTCTACGCATGAAAATATTTTATTCGGGGGGGGAGATAGTAGAGGACGCAACAATAGATGCAATCCCCTGAAATGAAAAAAGTGCGGGATTGCATTCCCTAGTTCCAAAGATAAAATCTTTAATTTCTAGCATTAGAAATTATAAAAATATTTTTATGCTATTAAAGTTCATTAAGGTATTAACTACTTCTATAACAAGAACACTCAACAAAAATTGTTGTTAAACTGTAATAATAAAACTCGTATAATGGCATACATAAATAATACTTATTAACAAAATGATCATTTCAACTGGTGCAAAAAGTTCTGCCTTCTTTATGAATCGCCATGGGATTAACTTATTTTTGCTATAAACTGGTATGAAAGCTAGTGCTGAATCTTGAATTTTGCTTGTAAATTATATGCGTGAAAAAGTACTTTTGCCTTACTGTGGGTTTGATTATAGTATTTTTATTTTGTGACTTATATAGGTTTCTGTCAATGGTAGAACTCTTACAATCACTGGAAATCTAGTATTATCTGCTCCTGTTCTCAATATGACTATTGAAAATCAAAGTTACACTAGCCAGCTTATTAAGCATGATGGTGCGGGAAACCTCAGAATTAGATTTGGGGGCACTACTGTAAGTATTGTTTATAAACAAATTATTCAAGAGAAGATTTTTTTGTTTATACCTGTAAATTGTTTTATTTTCTATTAAATGATCACCCTTATCTTTAATTCAATTTAAAACACTGTAGTTAAGTTAACATTTTGTTTTTACATCAATACTCAAAGTTTTGCCATGTGTTTTATAATTTTTGCTTTTTATATTTGAAAAAAAAAAATTATTTATCTTCTGCTTTTGTTACATTTACTTATTAGAAAGCTTGTAAATTTGAGTATTGCTAATTCTTTCCTTCGAAGGTTAACCACCACTAGTGTTGTTGAACATATTTAAGGCTGTTTGGCCCTACTTTGGTGGCAAGCAGACATAGTGCTGCTTTACTTGAGAAGCATAAATCCTCTTTAGCATCGGGATATTTATTTATTTTGAAGAAGATCCCAGGAGAAGAAAATAGCGTCTTTTAGGCAGAAATGAGAACAGACTTAATAGCCTAGTACATATTCAACATTAGCCAATGGTGATTCACATGGGAAATAGGTTCATCTTGAAATACCAAGAAACTGCTTTGTCATCTGTGAGCCACCTTTTCTTGTTCATGCCTAAATGGAGCTTATTTCCTATCTGTCAGATTTGGTCCTTATTCTGGGCTATTGTTGTGCAAATTTAATAACTAATCTAAATATACCAGTAAGTCTCCTTGTGCTTAAGATGATCATGATGTGATAAACCAATGCTGATTAAAGCTGTTATTCATCATTAATTTATTGCCTCTTGGTGTCATTATTTACATTGCTGAATATATGAAGGAAAAGTCGTTAACCTGTTTTCATTTTTTTTTTTAGGTCTTAAAACTGATTTAACCATTTTTTATTAATAACTTTGAAGTGGCCAATTTAAGTAACCATGTAAACACCATCTGTAATTGAACACGTCCACATTATTCAAGTATCACTTACACTAAATTGAAATATTTTAAGCACTTCTAAAAAGCATTTGTGTTTTCATCTTCAGTAACTATTAAAGCCATTTATTAGCATTCTTTTTTTTTTAAATATTACTTATTTATTTATTTATTTTTGTTATAAAAAATTGTCTTTTGATTTGTATATTCAAATAAGAATAAAAATTTATTGGAGGAAAAATTTTTTACTTTGTAGTACAGTGAAACTTGCATACTTCATTACTGTAGGGACCTAACAAAAACATTGTTATAGACAGTTTATTGTTGTTGACAGATTGAGCTTTTGCATATTATTTCAACATTAAAGGTGTTTTCTAATTATCAAAATAAAGATAAAATATGTTTATCGAGCAGAATAACACTTCAGTCATCAATGAGCAAGTCTTATACTTTGAATTTGAAAAAGTTCGATGATCAATATATTTCTCAGAAGTGAAGTTTAATGCATATATATAATGTATTCATTACCACCTTTTGAATTGGAGTAGGAATTTACTATATTACACATTTTTTCATGATTCAATAAAGTGAAACAAATTTTTACAATTTTTATTATTAATGTACACAAAAGAAAAGGTACATGTAGTAATTTTATTTTATTATACCATTATAAAAAAAAGTAACTTTTCTTTTGAAATGCCAGTGTTTTACACCATGCCCTCTCAGGTTACAGGCTTTAGCACATCGAAAACAAATTTCGTAGAACAATACTTTCAATATGACTAAAATTGATTACTAACTTTTTTCACTCCCATTGTGTAGTCTTTTATTATGATGCAGTCTAAACCATTTGAAAAAAAAGTTGAGTTATATGTATTTCAAGATTTTTTGTATGAGTTAAAATTTTCATTGTAGACTAGTGCATGTAAAAAATCAGTATTGCTGTAGACAGGTTCAAAATGCATTGAGTAAATAGAAATGTCATCAAGACCAAACAAATTATCATTATAGACAGTTTTATCATTATGTACAAATTTCACTATATTCATATTAATCTTGAAGAAATCTAAATATATAAAATAGCTTTCTTGTGTGTTTGTTTGTCTCTTCACTATGGGTGCCTAGACTGTTCATCAGAGCTGCACCAATCAGATCTGGCACATTGACTAAATTAAATAGCACAAGAGAATCTTATTGCTGAAAAAAATATTATTCAATCCAATTTTGTGTTTTTTAATTATTTTATGTTTTATCCAGTTTTCAGCCATTTTTTTTTTTTTTTTGCGCATTTTGGTTTATCGTAACTAAATTTTCATCCAAAAACTATTTTTCTTATATCATTGGAAACTACAGAGTATTCGTTTTCAAATAAGCTTATTTTCAAAATCGTACTTAAATTTGAAGATTTATAAAAAATTCTTAAACTAGGATCACTTTTCAGGTAAACTTTCACAATTTGAAATTGAAACTGCCACATGGAAAATCTAACTGGCAAAAAATTCCCATCTTTTTACCACTGATAAAACATTTATTTCACCGTCTTTTTAAATTTTCAGCTCTGCAGAAATATTACTGAGTTTTTTATATGATTTTTTTTTCTGAAAAGATCTTGAGCACAATATCTCTATTCCAGAAACCTTGTAGCAAGGACAAATTTTTATCTGACATCAGACAGGATTGCACTTTGGTTGGGGGAGGAGAAAGGACAGGGTGGGTGAAAGAGAGAGAAAAGAGATCAGAAGGCGACAGTACTATTGTTGGATATACACCCATGTTTTGGGTTTAATATATGACTAAGGTTGAAAGGTTTAATTATGAAATTAATTCATTAATTAGCAGAGTAAATTTAACTTATACAGAATGGAAACGTTGCTGAAATTAAGCCTACGTACCTGAAATGAAAGGTGATTTGTTTAAAACTCATTAATGAGACTTTGAGTTGACTAACAACATTTCAGTTTATTAACATTAAAATATTCAACAAAAACAATTACAAAAAATGACTAGATGGATGTATTAAAATGCTATTAAGTTTAGAAATTTACAAGTCATACCTTTAGTTAAAGATTTCAATTCTAGCTTATTTAGAGAAAGAAGAAGAACCATGGCTATACACTGAGCTCAGGAGGATAATAACAGTCACTACTCATATGGAAGTAATACCGGAATGCTAGACAGGAATGTAAATACTACTAAACTAATACCATTTAAAATTTCATCTTCATTTATAATGCGGGAGTAGACTCAGCCCTTTTAATCTTGTAATATCGTCGTATAAAGCTACTTAGGAAAAACTGACTTCATGCTTCACAACTTCACTACCGGGTTGTGGATGGCTGCAATACTTTGCTTAAAAATGCATCTTTTAAATGAAACTTGCACCGAACTCCAGTGCCCTGGAACTAACTCCGATAACGAAACAAACTAAGATGCGGACATCACCTTGAAATGAAACAGAAATTCGAAACTGATTTCTGCTCAGAAACACGCAGCTTATATACGCTCCATTTTTATCATTGCAGCGGGAGGATTCACATTCTTTCCCTTTACAATCAATATTTAAGGTCAATGGGCATCTTTCCTCCATTGCATGAGCAACACTGCTAGTAAATTATAATTTAAAAGTTATCTAAAATGTTTGATTATTTCTTCAATGCACTTAATTGGTTGCCTTAAAAATAATAGATTGCTTCTTGCATTTACTACTTAAAGTAAAATATTTTACATGTTTATCTGCTAAATATTATTAAATTAAATATTATTGCTGTTATTATAAATATATTAAATTTTAAGTAAATGTATTAATTTTAAAAATATTTTTCAGTTTAATGTTAGAGTTCTTACTGAAATTGCTGCTGAATATGAACGCATCATGTTGAAAAAGCCTGAGGTACTATTATTTGCAGTGCAGAGTTAAACAATTTTTTTTTTCTTTACTTAACCTACATGTATTTTTAAAATTGATTTTTGTAAATCCTTTACAGAAAGACTCATCTAAAATAGTTTGTGCTCCCATGCCTGGTTTATTAAAATCAATTGCTTGCAAAGTAGGAGATGAAGTAAGACTAGCACTTTTTTTTTTTTTTTCACTTTTCTTAAAATATCACTTACATGTAGAAAATAAAAGAAAAACTTGTGATTGTGTATTTGAAAATAAAAAGTTTATACATTTTAAAAAGGGGGGGGGGCTAAATGACTCTACTGCCACTCACATAGATGTCCTTTTACTATCTAAAAATATGCTAAGTCCTTCTATGTGGCATACATGTTCTTCTGTATTAACCTTTTAAATCCAATTACACAGTTTTTTTTTTTTTTTTTTTTTTTTTTTTTTTTCCACAAGCCAGCAAAATTTTTGATTTCCTCCTCTTTCTTGAGAAAAAAAAAATGTGTGTGTGTGTGAAAGGGCTTGAGAGGAAAATAAAAAGGTGAGTTGGGAGAAAGGTTGTAGGTCATTTCCTCACAATTATCTTTTTTGTTAGCACTGATGTGCTATTTTGTTAAACAACAGTATTTTCTATCGGCATTGTGGACAGATTTACATCAACACTTTTCCAATGCATCTTTCACGAGATGATGGTGTATCATTTGATGATGGTGGTTTGATTGAGCTCAAATTTGGTATATAGACCACCAGCACATGGCGGGTATTGATTTTGGTGTGTATAGGACTTAACAGTTGTTTTACAGGACTACAAAAAAATATTTCTCACAAATTATGGCCGATGGAGAGAAATACTTATAAGTGCCAGATAGTGAGGGGGAGAAGAATAAAATTTTGAAAGTTGCCAAGGTTTGCAATTTTTGATGATTCATCACCAAGTTCGGGGGGAAAAACAAAGAAATCCTCAAAATTGAACCAAGCTTGGTGATATCTGACAAATTTGGCTAGAAACTGGCAAACGTGACAGTTTGTTACAAAGGTAAGGTATAAATAGAATATGACTGGCGAAGATTGTAAAATAATTTTATGTGATTTTAATATAAATTTCTGTTCTAAAGAAGTGTTTTATGGAACAGGGAAGACAAATATGGTACACTCATGGGTTATGATACTTTCCAAACAGTATTTATAAATGTGAAGTATAGTTAGAATATGCCTGATGAAGACTGTTAAACAGTTTTTGTAGGTGATTTTAATACACTTAACTAAATTTTTTATACATTTAACAATAGTACTTGCAAGAACTTGAGTGAAATAACTTTTCCGTGTAATAATATAAATATTTTATTTTTGTTTTTAGTGTGTTTTGTAATTGCATATTTTTGCGTATACACTGCATGTTTTGAGTCGTCATGTAATCAATTTTTTGTTAACTTTCCAATCTGCAATTAACTTGAGATTTTGCAAACATAAACTTCCTACATTGGTTTCGTATATTAAAAATTATCTATCATAGAATATGGATTAGGATGTGTATAGTTATAACTTTCCATATTTCTGTTGAGTTGTGCATTTTTCTAAAATTCAGTAGTTATTCACAAATCTAAAATAAGAAATTTTGCTTATATTTGAATACTTTGTTAAGAGTGTGTATTTATATACAAAAATATCAACGTTTATTGGATTAATCATTTGTTTCAAAATATAGAAATAGCAAAAGCATATGGAATTAAAATTCCAAAATATGGAAATGGGGATGGAAGAATTTTATACTGGAAATGGCAGTGATTCACCTTAGGTTTATACGCAGTGGGCAAAGGTCTCAATTATTTGGTGATTTTTCACTTATGCCCAGGTAATCGAAAAGTACCCAAAACACTAATAGTAAAAAAAATTCAAAAATTCAACTGTATTATTATTGACTTCATTGTCCTTATGGCATATTATTTTAACTTAGCTGTGATCTGTTCTCTGTTCATCAGGTATTCGATAAAGTATATCAGTATTAATAAATGAATAATCATTATTTTTAGGTGCTAAAATAATTTACTTCAATATGTTATCTGAGAGCATGTTTTGGGGAATACTTCCATACACCTCATTAATAATATTATTTTCATCTTTATTAATTGCTGAAGTATTTCAATAATATTTTCACGAAACTGGTAATTTTTTTTTTTCAAATTTTGTTGGAATACTGTAACCCTAGTATTGTTGTAACCTATGTTGTTATTTCAAAATTGACAACAATGGAAATATTGCCTGACTTGGTTCAAAATATTGCATGCCAATTTACTTCTGTAATTTTTCAGTGCATGAATATATTATACAAAAATTTTATTTTTCGCACCACCTTCCCCACATGAACTTTAACCCTCTGAACGTGTTGGAAATGGGCAAATAGTGTAAAGTTGTTTTGACGGTAAAATTTTCATGCAGTTTTAAAATTATAGAAATGTAAAGATTTTGGTAGGAAGATTTTTAATTATTAAAAAAAAAAAAATCTGATGTGCACAACACATGACTTTCTTGGACGTCTATTAAATCAAAAATATTTTCGGTACATTTCATCTAAATTTATTTTATTTGAAAGAGATAAAATACTTCAGTGATACTAAGGTTTAGCAATTTTTGAGCAGAACTGGCCAAGGTCGACAACAAATGGTGAGATTTGGAGTATGGACCAAACAATGACTGACCATTGCCAAAATTTGCTAAGGACGATGACAAATGGTGATATTTTGGCCATGGACGAAATGACTGCCTATCTCCAAAACTCGCCAAGGTCAACGACAAATGGAGAGAATTTGGGCATGGACCAATAGTGACTGACTACAGATGTAATATATTGAAGATTGACATTAATGTATTGAAATTCTTTTGAGTGGTCCTGTAAGTAAACTCTCCAAAAATCGAGATTTGGAACCAAACTATCGAAAACTGGAACCAAAAATCGAGATGTAAAACTAGATGATGTTACAACAATCTTATGTATGAAATTGCAACATTCTACTACTAATAGTTTTTGCGATATGAGAGTTAAATACATACACACATACACCAAAAGTTGCCAAGCTTGGCTACGTTTCGCATAATTCTTGAGGGAGACACGCAACTGTGGTCGGACCATTACCTATTAACTACAGTGAAACCTCTCCGAGCTGCCACCCCTGTATAGTGGCCACCACTCTAAATGGTCAATTTTTATGGCAGGGATTTTTCGGCTCATAAACCTAATGTTAAAATAACTTCTATCAGCGGCGGCAACCGAGTGGGATTGCCAATCACAATTTTCGGGAAATTCTACTCACTCCATGCTTTAAGTTTGAGCAAAAAAACTCTACTCACTCCATGCTTTAAGTTTGAGCAAAAAAACTCTAGGTCAGGTTTATGGTCAAATACAAAACCCAGGAATAACTTGTAAATCTCATTCCCATAGTTTCTCCCCCATGACATAAACAATGTGTTTGTGTATTTAAACGTTTTTGCAAATGAATTTTTGTGCCTTTCAGGCGCTAATTCCGTCCCTGAGGAGGAATTTCTCGATGTTTGTAATGGCAAGCAAGCTAAACTTTCTACGCAAGCGACTTTAGGGGAAACTTATGAAATTATCGAAAATTTCAAAGCAGTTAGAGATCTGCTTTTAAAAGTAAAAAACTAACTTTAAAAAATGGTTGTTTCAGAGAAAAAGTAAAAACTTAAAACAGACACAAATTTCATCCTTTTTTCAAAAAAATGTAAGAAAGCATTGAATAAAGTACTATTTTCTCTTTAGATAAGTTTTAAACTTCATTTTAAATAAGGAATATATGTCAGACTTTGTTTATATTATGAATTGTAGCAATTATCTTATAATAGTAAATAAAACCCTTCAGAGCATCCACCTCCTCTGAGCGGCCAAATATTCTCGGTACGGTTGGGTGGCCGCTCAGGGAGGTTTCACTGTATATGGTAGCACGGTATTGTGCTTGAAATGGATGAATGTCCCTAAAATTGCCATTGACCGTAATGTATTGGAAATCTTTTGAGTGCTCCTGAAGTAGAACTACAAATAATTAAGACACTTTTTCGATGAAGAAATTCATTTTGTAACTTTTAACAGCATATATCACTTCTGAGTAGCCTTATACCTTTAAAATATGCTTTAATAAATTTCTGCCCATAGAGCGTAATGTATTTAAAATCTTTCGGGCGTCCCTGTAGATAAACTATCCAGTCAAATGGGACCGAAAGGGGAGGTGCCCAACTAGATGTTACAACAATCCTAAATATAAAGTTTCAAAATTCTACATCTAATAGTTTTTGAGATATGCGAGTTTAATGAATTTTGGTCCATAAGCATAATGTATTTCGAATCTTTTGGATGGCCCTGTAGATAGACTATCCCGTCGAATGGGACCGAAAGGGGAGGTGCACAACTAGATGTTACAACAATCCTAAATATAAAATTTCAACATTCTACAACCAATAGTTTTTGAGATATGTGAGTTACATACATACATACATACGTACAGACAGCATAGAAAAACTGGTCAATACAGACTCGCTGTTGGTCAGAATGGGTTGCAGATGCATTTATATGAGTGTGCATGTTAGCATACGATGAGATGCATCCAAAAATTCTTAAAATTAAATTTAGAGGTAGTCAAAATCGTTTTTTTTTTTTTTTTTTTTTTTTTTTTCGTCGAAATTTGGCCCCCAAAATTTTTCAGGATCACATTACTTCCTTGTAGTCCGTTCAAGGAAGTAATAAGCTCTTAAATTATTTACAAGCTTTAATATCAGAATGCATTTTATGATACCTATGTGATATAAACAATTTAAATTATAGATGCATTGCAGTAAAAACTGGAATGAAGTGGATGGGATTTTATGTCATAACCGTTTGGAGGGTTAACTATACCAAATCTCAGACTTTCCATATTTCTGTTGAGTTGTGCATTTTCCTAAAATTCAGTAGTTATTCACAAATCTAAAATAAGAAAGTTTGCTTATTTGAATACTTTGTTAAGAGTGTGTATTTATATACAAAAATATCAACATTTATTGGATTAATCATTTGTTTCAAAATATAGAAATAGCAAAAGCACATGGAATTAAAATTCCAAAATATGGAAATAGGGATGGAAGAATTTTATACTGGAAATGACACTTCCAGTTGTGCAATGTGCCGTAAAAGTGGTTCAAAAATTTTGCCTTATGTATTTATGTATAGATTTTGATTTGTTGCACAAGGTTTCACCTTTTCATTTTTTATAATGGTATGTTGTATTGTAGGTGGCTGAAGGTCAAGAAGTCTGTGTCATTGAAGCCATGAAAATGCAAAACGGTTTGGCTGTTTCGACTACAGGAAAAGTAAAAAGTGTTTTCTGTAAAGAAGGTGATGCTGTTGAAGAAGACCAAATTATTGTTGAGCTTGAATAATTAGTTTATCCAAACTGCCATACATATCAAAGCATTTATATTTTTATATTTAATGTCCTATTGTAATTTGTTTGATTTATATGAATACATATGGTTTTTATATATCTTTTTTTTTTTTTTTAAGTTTCTTCATGTTTCGTAATCTCATTTACTTCTCTTCTTTAATTTTTTTTTCTATAATTTAAAATATGATTTTATATCTTACACAACATACAAATTTTCTTTGTAAAACTCTATTTATGAAATTCCTTTTTTCATGTTTGTATTATTGCGTATTGATTTTATGCTACTTTAAAAGGTTTATGTGAGTTTCCTTTTCAGTAAGTTATCTGTAATATTTATATTCTGCAGAATCATTGAAATGTTGTTTTTGTAATATTTTATGGGTGTTTAGTGACAATTTAAATGTACAACAGTTCCTGTGAAGATATTAACTGTTAACCGGATTTGTTATTATTTGTTAACTTTATTATTGTTATTTTTACTGTGAATAGTGTAATCTCAGCTATATCAACTGCTTCTTAAACGGCTACAAAAGAAAGTATATTTCACCATGGGTACAGTCAGGTGTGGATCTAAAGGGCAGGCGGTGGGGGCGAATGCCCCCCTCCTAGGCAAAGTCCAAAAAGTCTGTTATAATCTGTTAAAATATATTTGAAAATATAATGAAAATTATGTAGCCTTTTTTCTAAGAGGTGTATTGCGGGTACTACTCCCTGTCCTTTTTAATCATCGCTCATATATATATATATTTTATCAATAAAATAATTAATTACATTAATTGGTATAATTGATTATATTAATTAATTATAAAATGATTTTGTGCATTCTACCCCCCTGTTTCAGGTACAAAATCGCCCCCTCCTTGAATAACTTCTGGATCCACCCCTGGGTACAGTTGTTGAGAAGGCAGAATCATGAGCTTGTTTAATGAGCTTATATTTTCCTCTGAAAGATCTCACTAAATTTCTGATATATTCCTGAAATAATTTTTGTATGTTCACTAAGTATCTGAATTTTATTACTCTTTATTTTATACAAAAATTCCTGTTTGTTTTTGAGTTATGTTACATCTTCAATGTGATTTTAAAAGTCATCTTGCAATTAAATGTAAAAGTTACTGTGAGTTTTTTGTTTTAAAATAGTATATGCAATAATTTACATGTGTTTATTATGCAAATATCACATTCTGATTATTTTATTCTGAAATATAAGGATACTTTTATTGGCATTTATGTTCTAAAATAAAATCTAACTATTTATTTAACTAACTACTTTTCTGGTTTGTACATTTTTGTTTAGTTTTTTATTATTGTGTGTAGGATGTAAAGTACATTATTGTAATTATTCGAATAAATCTAAGAGTGTGTAACAACTACATACTGATGTATAAGTTCTTATTAACTTATCTATTTTTTAATATTTTACTGATTTTGTACTAAAAAAACGGAGTTTTAATCAAATCACACTATTTTTAAGAAAGTGATTGTATCACTTTCGGTTCTAAAGCGGTTAAAGACGGTTCTAAAGCGATAAATTTCATCTGGGAATCGTCCCAGAGTAGCTTAGTGGTAGAGCACCCGCACGTTAAGCAGTAGTCCTGGGTTCGACCCCCAGCTCTGGAATTTCTCGGATAGTTGGTAAAATAATCAGCCTAAACGCTCCAACTTGCCTAATATACCTAATATACAAATCACACTATTTAAGTCTTTTTTTTTTTATGCTATAATTTGTTTTCACACATTCTGTTTTAGACATCCATCTCCCCTTGTCATTTCAGTTTCCTGATTTTTTTATGCTATAAATTGTCTTACTAACATTAACAATATTACATACATATATTTTCATGATAGAGTGCATTCTTAATTAAATAAGAATTTGAGAACTGTTGTTTATTAATATTTATATTAGTTCATCTTATTCATTTTTTCTGTTATTAATAATTTAAAATAATACTATAAATTTAAAGTAACTGGTATTTGTGCATTTGAAATTGTTAGAAATTTTTGTAATAGAGATGGTTTGAAGGAATTACTGAGCTTAAAAGTAAATATATTTCTTTATGTTAATTGTTTGTTAGAATTTAGATTTTATTCATTACCTTTTATTACTGTAGAAAATTAATTAGCCAGGTACAGTGCTATATTTAGGAAACTCATGCATATTAGAAAATATGGATTTTTGTAAAGTTTTTGCTTGTCTTAAACTGTTTAGGATTTCCCCAAAGAACTGTCGAGGTTTTATTTTGTTTATGTGTTTGAGTCATTAAAATTAATTTTTTAGTCTGAAATTATTTTAGATGTGTATATATATATATATATATGTATATTTGCTATCATGTGCCAAGTGTACCTGGCAAAACATAAGAACTTGCGAATTTGTGAACCTAAAAATTTATGTGTGTGGAAAAAGGGTCTGATTTTCTGCATGATGTAGATGTTCCATGTGTTACAAAAGTCACTATTACTCCTCTTTTATCCACACATATTTACAAGCTGTGCATAGATTGAATGGTGTATTTTGAAAAAAAAATGTTATTTTGGAACATTAAAAAAAAAACTAATTCTGTCAAGCACTTCAAAAGTTTTCAAATTTTTCTTTGCAAGCTGTACTATACAGCTTAATAAATCATAAACCTGTATCATTAATGAAACTCTTGGGGGAAAAAAAAATTAGCAGGATGTGTTACTTTTTGAAAATTTTTGCTGTGAAGTTCCATGTTAAGTTTTTTTTTTTTTTTAAACCCCTACCCCTGCCCACCTGATAGATTCATTAAAAAAACATTTTTTTCATTTATTACGGCATGTATTGCAGCTTATGAAGAATCATCCTGAATTTTTTTTACATGTCTGCAAGTAACAGCATTCCAAAGTGTCCAATAAATAGATTTAATAGTTCAGTGTTAAAAAAGTCTTGATAGTTCTGTGTTAAAAGTATCTGCAATTATGTAAGTGCCACTAACATGTTTTTGCTTTTTATTGCATAGTTAAGTATTTTAAAATTTATGCTTAACTATGCAATTACCCACATTTATGACATAATTACTCACATTTTATTTTATTTTTTATGAAGGGGTAATTATGACAATATTAGAAGTCAAAGCCCATTATGGAGGCAATTACAACGGGCCCTAGAAAAAACATTCGACAAAAATATGTCTGCATTTAATGTTCATCCACTTAAAATAAATAACTTCAGATTCAATTTTTATTATATACCGAAATGGGAATTCCATTTTCTTCTAAAAATATGCAAGAACTTTTAGCATTCGAAAGATGTTGTTTCGCTGGGAACACCCCCTCTTATGTCAATGTTTCATGCTGAGGAAATCATTTATGTATAAAAAAAAAGAACTGGGTAATCTAGAAAAACTATTTTAAATGAATTGGAATCGCAATTTTCCCTTCAAAGCCTGATAACTGTGACTCAAGTATGTTGTAATTGTCACCTAATACAACTAATTTAGTCTTGCAAATGATGAACTTTTTTACTCTCTGAAATAATATAAAGCTGAAAAAAAATACTGAAAAATGCTTGAAAATTGGGGAACAAGTGGATTTTCAGATTTTTAAAGTAGCGCAGATTGTTTCTATATTTTTGTACATAATTATGAACAATTTCAAGTGGATCGTACAAACGGTGTAGTTGTTGCATTTTCTGTGCTTAATTTTTTAATATTTTTTTAGGGTGTTCACCTGTGACTAAAAAGGCGACTTTTTTGATTAAAAAGTGCCATTTTCATACTATTTTCAAGTTCTTGGCCACTTCCACCTTTCTCCAGGCTAGTAATTTGAATATCAGATTTTGGTTTTTGTCAACTTGCTTTTCTTTTCAAAGTTGCTATTAGTTGTAACGAGTTGTGGCAAAACTGAAGAAAACATGTTCTTTTTCCTGTGTTTGGACATTCATTCCTTCTGCAAGTAAGTCTGATTGCTGTATCAGCATCTCAACTGTCAAAACGTTAATCCTGACTGCCTGCGAACTGTAACTTATATACAAGTCTTGCTTCCTGCCATTGAAACTGACAAATATTCTTCCCTTGCCACCTAGGTCAACGACAACAAAATAGTCTTGTCCCACTTCGGTGGCAAGGACTCGAGCTTTTGGATACTTGACTTTAAGTAGTCGTTGCATCTCTTTCTCCAACTGTAGTTGGGGCACTTCTCTGTAACGAGTTGTGGCAAAACTGAAGAAAACACGTTCTTTTTCCTGTGTTAGGACATTCATTCCTTCTGCAAACAAGTCTGATTGCTGTATCAGCATCTCAACTGTCAAAACATCAATCCTGACTGCCTGCGAACTGTAACTTATATACAAGTCTTGCTTCCTGTCATCGAAACTGACAAATATTCTTCCCTTGCCACCTAGCTCAACGACAACGAAATAGTCTTGTTCCACTTCCGTGGCAAGGACTCGAGCTTTTGGATACTTGTCTTTAAGTAGTCGTTGCATCTCTTTCTCCAACTGTAGTTGGGGCACTTCTCTGTAATGAGTTGTGGCAAATCTGAAGAAAACACTTTCTTTTTCCTGTGTTAGGACATTCATTCCTTCTGCAAACAAGTCTGATTGCTGTATCAGCATCTCAACTGTCAAAACGTCAATCCTGACTGCCTGCGAACTGTAACTTATATACAAGTCTTGCTTCCTGCCATCGAAACTGACAAATATTCTTCCCTTGTCACCCAGGTCAACGACAAAGAAATAGTCTTGTTCCACTTCGGTGGCAAGGACTCGAGCTTTTGGATACTTTAAGTAATCGTTGCATCTCTTTCTCCAACTGTAGTTGGGGCACTTCTCTATAACGCGTTGTGGCAAATCTGAAGAAAACACATTCTTTTTCCTGTGTTAGGACATTCATTCCTTCTGCAAACAAGTCTGATTGCTGTATCAGCATCTCAACTGTCAAAACGTCAATCCTGACTGCCTGCGAACTGTAACTTATATACAAGTCTTGCTTCCTGCCATTGAAACTGACAAATATTCTTCCCTTGCCACCTAGGTCAACGACAACAAAATAGTCTTGTCTCACTTCGGTGGCAAGGACTCGAGCTTTTGGATACTTGACTTTAAGTAGTCGTTGCATCTCTTTCTCCAACTGTAGTTGGGGCACTTCTCTGTAACGAGTTGTGGCAAAACTGAAGAAAACACGTTCTTTTTCCTGTGTTAGGACATTCATTCCTTCTGCAAACAAGTCTGATTGCTGTATCAGCATCTCAACTGTCAAAACATCAATCCTGACTGCCTGCGAACTGTAACTTATATACAAGTCTTGCTTCCTGTCATCGAAACTGACAAATATTCTTCCCTTGCCACCTAGGTCAACGACAACGAAATAGTCTTGTTCCACTTCGGTGGCAAGGACTCGAGCTTTTAGATACTTTAAGTAATCGTTGCATCTCTTTCTCCAACTGTAGTTGGGGCACTTCTCTATAACGCGTTGTGGCAAATCTGAAGAAAACACATTCTTTTTCCTGTGTTAGGACATTCATTCCTTCTGCAAACAAGTCTGATTGCTGTATCAGCATCTCAACTGTCAAAACGTCAATCCTGACTGCCTGCGAACTGTAACTTATATACAAGTCTTGCTTCCTGCCATTGAAACTGACAAATATTCTTCCCTTGCCACCTAGGTCAACGACAACAAAATAGTCTTGTCTCACTTCGGTGGCAAGGACTCGAGCTTTTGGATACTTGACTTTAAGTAGTCGTTGCATCTCTTTCTCCAACTATAGTTGGGGCACTTCTCTGTAACGAGTTGTGGCAAAACTGAAGAAAACACGTTCTTTTTCCTGTGTTAGGACATTCATTCCTTCTGCAAACAAGTCTGATTGCTGTATCAGCATCTCAACTGTCAAAACATCAATCCTGACTGCCTGCGAACTGTAACTTATATACAAGTCTTGCTTCCTGTCATCGAAACTGACAAATATTCTTCCCTTGCCACCTAGGTCAACGACAACGAAATAGTCTTGTTCCACTTCGGTGGCAAGGACTCGAGCTTTTGGATACTTAACTTTAAGTAATCGTTGCATCTCTTTCTCCAACTGTAGTTGGGGCACTTCTCTGTAACGAGTTGTGGCAAATCTGAAGAAAACACTTTCTTTTTCCTGTGTTAGGACATTCATTCCTTCTGCAAACAAGTCTGATTGCTGTATCAGCATCTCAACTGTCAAAACGTCAATCCTGACTGCCTGCGAACTGTAACTTATATACAAGTCTTGCTTCCTGCCATTGAAACTGACAAATATTCTTCCCTTGCCACCTAGGTCAACGACAACAAAATAGTCTTGTTCCACTTCGGTGGCAAGGACTCGAGCTTTTGGATACTTTAAGTAATCGTTGCATCTCTTTCTCCAACTGTAGTTGGGGCACTTCTCTGTAACGCGTTGTGGCAAATCTGAAGAAAACACATTCTTTTTCCTGTGTTAGGACATTCATTCCTTCTGCAAACAAGTCTGATTGCTGTATCAGCATCTCAACTGTCAAAACGTCAATCCTGACTGCCTGCGAACTGTAACTTATATACAAGTCTTGCTTCCTGCCATTGAAACTGACAAATATTCTTCCCTTGCCACCTAGGTCAACGACAACAAAATAGTCTTGTCTCACTTCGGTGGCAAGGACTCGAGCTTTTGGATACTTGACTTTAAGTAGTCGTTGCATCTCTTTCTCCAACTGTAGTTGGGGCACGTCTCTGTAACGAGTTGTGGCAAAACTGAAGAAAACACGTTCTTTTTCCTGTGTTAGGACATTCATTCCTTCTGCAAACAAGTCTGATTGCTGTATCAGCATCTCAACTGTCAAAACATCAATCCTGACTGCCTGCGAACTGTAACTTATATACAAGTCTTGCTTCCTGTCATCGAAACTGACAAATATTCTTCCCTTGCCACCTAGGTCAACGACAACGAAATAGTCTTGTTCCACTTCGGTGGCAAGGACTCGAGCTTTTGGATACTTAACTTTAAGTAATCGTTGCATCTCTTTCTCCAACTGTAGTTGGGGCACTTCTCTGTAACGAGTTGTGGCAAATCTGAAGAAAACACTTTCTTTTTCCTGTGTTAGGACATTCATTCCTTCTGCAAACAAGTCTGATTGCTGTATCAGCATCTCAACTGTCAAAACGTCAATCCTGACTGCCTGCGAACTGTAACTTATATACAAGTCTTGCTTCCTGCCATTGAAACTGACAAATATTCTTCCCTTGCCACCTAGGTCAACGACAACAAAATAGTCTTGTTCCACTTCGGTGGCAAGGACTCGAGCTTTTGGATACTTTAAGTAATCGTTGCATCTCTTTCTCCAACTGTAGTTGGGGCACTTCTCTGTAACGCGTTGTGGCAAATCTGAAGAAAACACATTCTTTTTCCTGTGTTAGGACATTCATTCCTTCTGCAAACAAGTCTGATTGCTGTATCAGCATCTCAACTGTCAAAACGTCAATCCTGACTGCCTGCGAACTGTAACTTATATACAAGTCTTGCTTCCTGCCATTGAAACTGACAAATATTCTTCCCTTGCCACCTAGGTCAACGACAACAAAATAGTCTTGTCCCACTTCGGTGGCAAGGACTCGAGCTTTTGGATACTTGACTTTAAGTAGTCGTTGCATCTCTTTCTCCAACTGTAGTTGGGGCACTTCTCTGTAACGAGTTGTGGCAAAACTGAAGAAAACACGTTCTTTTTCCTGTGTTAGGACATTCATTCCTTCTGCAAACAAGTCTGATTGCTGTATCAGCATCTCAACTGTCAAAACATCAATCCTGACTGCCTGCGAACTGTAACTTATATACAAGTCTTGCTTCCTGTCATCGAAACTGACAAATATTCTTCCCTTGCCACCTAGGTCAACGACAACGAAATAGTCTTGTTCCACTTCGGTGGCAAGGACTCGAGCTTTTGGATACTTAACTTTAAGTAATCGTTGCATCTCTTTCTCCAACTGTAGTTGGGGCACTTCTCTGTAACGAGTTGTGGCAAATCTGAAGAAAACACTTTCTTTTTCCTGTGTTAGGACATTCATTCCTTCTGCAAACAAGTCTGATTGCTGTATCAGCATCTCAACTGTCAAAACGTCAATCCTGACTGCCTGCGAACTGTAACTTATATACAAGTCTTGCTTCCTGCCATTGAAACTGACAAATATTCTTCCCTTGCCACCTAGGTCAACGACAACAAAATAGTCTTGTTCCACTTCGGTGGCAAGGACTCGAGCTTTTGGATACTTTAAGTAATCGTTGCATCTCTTTCTCCAACTGTAGTTGGGGCACTTCTCTGTAACGCGTTGTGGCAAATCTGAAGAAAACACATTCTTTTTCCTGTGTTAGGACATTCATTCCTTCTGCAAACAAGTCTGATTGCTGTATCAGCATCTCAACTGTCAAAACGTCAATCCTGACTGCCTGCGAACTGTAACTTATATACAAGTCTTGCTTCCTGCCATTGAAACTGACAAATATTCTTCCCTTGCCACCTAGGTCAACGACAACAAAATAGTCTTGTCCCACTTCGGTGGCAAGGACTCGAGCTTTTGGATACTTGACTTTAAGTAGTCGTTGCATCTCTTTCTCCAACTGTAGTTGGGGCACTTCTCTGTAACGAGTTGTGGCAAAACTGAAGAAAACACGTTCTTTTTCCTGTGTTAGGACATTCATTCCTTCTGCAAACAAGTCTGATTGCTGTATCAGCATCTCAACTGTCAAAACATCAATCCTGACTGCCTGCGAACTGTAACTTATATACAAGTCTTGCTTCCTGTCATCGAAACTGACAAATATTCTTCCCTTGCCACCTAGGTCAACGACAACGAAATAGTCTTGTTCCACTTCGGTGGCAAGGACTCGAGCTTTTGGATACTTAACTTTAAGTAATCGTTGCATCTCTTTCTCCAACTGTAGTTGGGGCACTTCTCTGTAACGAGTTGTGGCAAATCTGAAGAAAACACTTTCTTTTTCCTGTGTTAGGACATTCATTCCTTCTGCAAACAAGTCTGATTGCTGTATCAGCATCTCAACTGTCAAAACGTCAATCCTGACTGCCTGCGAACTGTAACTTATATACAAGTCTTGCTTCCTGCCATTGAAACTGACAAATATTCTTCCCTTGCCACCTAGGTCAACGACAACAAAATAGTCTTGTCTCACTTCGGTGGCAAGGACTCGAGCTTTTGGATACTTGACTTTAAGTAGTCGTTGCATCTCTTTCTCCAACTGTAGTTGGGGCACTTCTCTGTAACGAGTTGTGGCAAATCTGAAGAAAACACGTTCTTTTTCCTGTGTTAGGACATTCATTCCTTCTGCAAACAAGTCTGATTGCTGTATCAGCATCTCAACTGTCAAAAGTTGTTCATCAGTTTAGTTGTTCATCAAATATGCTAATCTATTTTTTTATTGTGCTAAAAAATGTAAATGTACTATATGCTCTGTTATATGACACATCAAGTCTTTTAATTTATCATTATATTCATTCCTTCTTAAGTGAAGCTAAATTACGTAAGTTTATTTCTTAACTACAAAATCATGCAAAAATGCTACTATTTTGGCAACTAAAATCAAGAAAATGGCTTCTAAATTGGCGACTTTTTTATGTTGGTGAGGCCTACCAATGTGAGGTCGAGTCGGTGAGGCTATACTATTTTTGCCACCTGACATTGGTGGACGCTCTGTTTTTGCAGTAATGGTGGTAAAAGTTTGATATTGGAGTGGTTACTCAGAATTGTTACAGAATCAGTGAGTCAGGGATCAGTGTAACTATATAGTTGGATTTAAAAGCATAGTAAGAAGTCATTCTGACTAAGAGAAACATGTGTCTATCTCAAATTATTTAAAAGGATCCAAAAAATTTGTATGGACTCATAAGATTAACCTTAATGGTTAAACTTATGAGTCCATATGGTCTTCAAATTTAAGAAGTCACCCTCAATCTGTCCCAGAAAACATCTTGTGATTAATTAAAATAAATGCAACGTGCAGAAGAAAAAAATTCTACAGGCAATTTTTATATGTATCAATTAGCTATTTTTTCATAGTTAAAATAATTTTAAGACTATGAGAGGGATAAAGTCATTGTTTGATAAATGAGACTGCATTTTACTCAATATTTTGCAAAATAATAATATATATGTAATGAAAAGTACACTGTAATGGTAGAAGCGTTTTTCTGTAGTCAGGCCCCAGGTGGGGTGATGTTGAGCAGGAACATTGAGGCGTAATATCACCGTTGGTGTTTGAGGACTGGTTGCTGGAGGAAACGGCGCAACTTGGTAAGGGCTCAGGCGTAGAGCTGTCTAAAATAATATAGACAGTTAAAAACTTCAATTTTGCTGCAAAAAGTCTTCAAATGGGCCGCGGGTTGGGCATGCTTGTCTTAGACTCTCTCTCACACACACACACCAAAAAAGAAAAAAAGGGGGTGCTTCTATCCAAATAGCTGCAAAAATTAAATTAATAAATAAGTTTTATTCCAAAAAATAAATATATTTTAATCATTTTCAATATTTAATTAACAGGAAAGCAAAATGTTCTATTAGTTTCCTTGCATGATGCTTTAAAACATAAAGCAATACTTGAGAGTCATAGTCTAAAAAATAGTTTTATAATTTTATGTGTTGACTTTAACAAGACGTGATTTTAAAATATGTTAAAGAATAAAGTGTAGTGTGTCATGTCAGTTATACATATTTGAAGTTTTGTTATACATTAAAAAAAAAGTTCGATCTTATTTTATATCTGTTTTTCATAAATTAATGTATATATCTTTAAGGGTAATAATGAGTGAGATATTAGCCATGTTTTATTGAGTTTACTGTAATTATACTATGTTCACAGCTTCAAATTTTATTGAAGTTTTTTGCAGTAGGAACTACAAATAGATTTCTAACAGAATGAAATCTTGTAATTATGCATGTTAACATGCATTTTATTTTTGTATTTCAACAGTTTTAAAGATTATTTATTCCTGAAGTATTTGTAACTTGTATTTAAATTTTCACATATATTTTTTTATGTGTTTTTAAAATTTATATCATTACTCTTTAGATCTGACTGGATCTGATATTATGTATTTCATTGAGATAACTTTAATTAGCAACAGTTTTAAAGATTATTTATTCCTGCAGTATTTGTAACTTGTATTTTTGAATTTTCACATATATTTTTTATGTGTTTTTAAAATTTATATCATTACTCTTTAGATCTGACAGGATCTGATAGAAGATCTGATATTATGTATTTCATTGAGATAACTTTTATTAGCAATATAATATTATAAAGAATAATAAATATTTTTGTCAGTATTTTGAATCCAAGGTTTCAGTTTATTTTTTCATTAATTTTAGAAAATTGTGAATTTGAGTATTAATTCGTGTCAAGATAAAGCCATTTTGTTATTTCAGTTAATTTTAATACATGTTGCAGTTAAAAATATATTGGAGACATATCAGAATTGAGCCAAATTCTACAAAAGCCTTTAGAATTATGTGTAGTATGGGTTTTTTTTTCCCTTTTTCTTTATCACCCACCCCCTTCTTTTGCATATTATGTAGTCTTCTTTTGCAGCTGCAAATTCTTTTCCAATAGCTAATGGAATCTAACAAGTCTGCTAAATTAATCGTAGAAAGAAAACAGTTTTACAGTCTCAGAAATAGCTGCTCTTAGTATTTTTATGGTGTATATTTGTATAACATGTGAATAATAAGTAAAAGGTATTTCAAATGTATTTATTACCCAATCTAAAAAAATATATGTTAACATCAATCTAGTTTTAAAAAATCGTTCGTGGTGTTACACATACAATCAATTATATACAGTTGGAACTGTATTTTCTCTCTGTAATGAACTTCCTTCAGATTCATCAGCCATAGCATTTGCAAGTCTGCTTCAGAAAGTTGGTGCAGTAACCTCCTCTGTATCTCACACTTCTGCAGTGATTATGGCACTTCATCTGGTTGAATGGGCAACCGAATCCTGCTTCTACAGTTGTTGTAACTGTGGACAAATTGACAAGAAAAGTCTAAATCAGTTTAAATAAAATGCTTAAAAAATATATTGAAAATCAAATAGCTACTTGTTTAGTTGAATGTTTCTTTTCATAATTCAAATTTGTTCCAAAAAATTCTGCATGGAATCCTGGAAACTAAGTTATGCATACAAACTAATTTTACTGATTTCTAAATGGTTATGAATAATCTGTGCAGAAAATTTTCTCAAATTTGGACTAATAATTTAGATGGGATAAAATCTTCCAATTTCATAAACATTGAGGTGCAAGAAAAATTCTCAAATATAATATTACAATTGCGGCAAAATCAAAAATGAATAGTTATAGAAAATTATATCTTAATCCAAACAATTTAACAGCAGCCCATAACCAAACTGATTGTATAGCAGCTTCAATAAAAATAAAGAAATTATTCCCACAGACAGAAAAATACAACAAAGTATTGATCTTTAGTTTTCCATCGGGAGCTGCATAAGTCCACACTCAAGCTACGACTGAGTCCCTAGTCTTCCCCTGACCACCAGTAAATATAGGTGGTGCTGACAATGCTCTGAAATTTCACTTCAGTTTCCTTTTGCTGTCATTGAGCATGATGCAGATTTACAATCCAAACACAAGGTTGTTAGACTGAACACTTGAAATATTAGTATTTGCATTTTAAACACAGAAAATCAGGCCTTATAAAAGTATGAGTGTCCCTTGTATCAGAAGAAAATAGTTTTTCAAAGAATTAAGAAAATCTACTCACCAAAAGTGCAAACAAGTAAGCTGACCATCAGAATGACAAATATTGATTTCATTGTTCCTAAAACAAAAAAAATTTTAATTGATTTTTAATAGCAGAAAAAAAAATTGAAAATAAAGAATATCTTTAGTATTAAACAGGAATCATTTTGACTAATCTATTTTATTTGTTTATTTCTGTCTTAAAGGTTATTTTTCAATTTTGTCAAACAGCTATCTAGTATCAAAATTTTTGGGGAAAAAATTGCATAATTTTGAAAAATTTTGTGATTTTGGCACTTAAGAACAAATAAACTAATCATCAAGCACTTTGAAATTTTTAGGTCTTTTTACAAGCTATACTATATACTGAAATAAGCAATAAACCTGTATCAGTTACGAAACTTTTAGAAAGAATTCTTAAAAATCAAAAAATTTTCAGAATGTGTCATATTTTAAATAATTTTGCTTTGCAATTCCGTGTTTAAATTTTTTTCTGAATGTATCATAAAAAGTATCATAGTGTGTAGCATAGCTTATTTACAGCTGATTATAGACAATCAAAACAAATCTTATAAATAAAAATGAAATTCTGTTTGTTTGTGGATTTGATTCGTATACAAATCCACAAAAATGAACCTATCGGCCTGAAATTTAGCACAGATGTGTAAAATAATATAGAATAAACCACTGTCCACTTTAAAACTTTGAAAGTCCACCCGTTCCCGGAAGAGATTTTTTATGCTCTTCACGCAAAAATCTTTCCGTAATTGTAACCCCTGTAGTGAAAAAAGTGTGAAATAAGGATCGTGGTTGCCATGTGTGGCGATTTTGCCGAATAAAATGTCATTCGTATACAAATCCACAAAAATGAACCTATCGGCCTGAAATTTAGCACAGATATGTAAAATAATATAGAATAAATCGTAGTCCACTTTAAAACTTTGAAAGTCCACCCGTTCTCGGAATTTAAGAGATTTTTTATGCTCTTCACGCAAGCTTTCAAGCTTTTAAGCTTTCCGTAATTGTAACCCCTGTAGTGAAAAAAGTGTGAAATAAGGATCATGGTTGTCATGTGTGGCGATTTTGCTGAATAAAATGTTTTAAATTCTCAAAGTAAAAATAAAAGAATAATAATGATTTTTTTTTTTTGATAGTTTATATTCGTAAGGTTATTTTTTTTTTAAATTATAATATCGTGTGCATGGGAAATCAGAGCAGGAATGTAATGCTTTACACGCAAAACAATAAGAATTGAAGATTTCCGAGGCTAATGTGTAAATTTTTTTAGTTTGGCAAAAAAATAAAATGGCTGAAATATGGATTTTGAGTAAGAGAGTTCTAGCGGTTTGCCCAGTTTTCGGCTTGGCGCAATTTATTGAGAGCTTAAGGAAATAGATTTTTGAAAACAAGTGCAAAGGTTTTATTAGAATACAGCGTTAAATTTTAATGATCCGTGAAGAAATAATGCAGTTATTAAGGGATTTCATGCGATCTAACTTCAGAATTCTCGCCAATTGAGTACATTGATTTAAGTTGGGGGAATTCCGCCAAATTTCAGAAAATTGAAATCTTCTCATTTAGTACATCGGAGTAACGATGAATAAAACACATTATAGTTGATAATTAAAAAAAAATCGGCTGTATTAAGGGATTCCAATTTTCAAATAAATGCGTGCTACTCTTTGGCGGTCGAACCATTTCCCATATTGATTGCTGCTAAGTCAATGCTTCGAATGATTCCCTGAAAAAACTCTTGCAAAATGGCGTATGTTGGCACTTTGGCGAGGCTTAGATTTAAAACTGGATTTTATTTGAGACTGGTATATATAATAACACTGGTTATAGATAAAAATGAATGTTGGTATGTGTTTATGAGGTTGAAAAACTCCAGCACCGTTGAGCACCGTTGCACGATGAAATTTGGTTCACCTAAGTCTTTTATCATGCAGAAGGTTTTTATGCTATCCATTTTCCTTAACTTGCCACTTGGTGCCGCAGCACAACGTTGAATTCTATTCCGTTTAGCCGTTTGCTATGCGAATATCGTCCAACCGATTTCGATGGAATTTGGTACACGCGAATATTAGAACACGGAGAATATTTTTAACTATTCATTTTGCTGTAACTTGCCGCTAAATGGCGCCGCAAAGCATCAACTTCTATACCGTTCGACCGACCAGCATAAATTTTTTTATACTTACACATTTGAGCACGAAGAATATATTCTAACTGCGTTCCTTTTGATGTTACTCACCACTAGATGACACTGCAATGCATTATTATTTTAACTCGCCACTAGATGACGCTGCAGCAGGCCAAATTCTTGACCATTCAAACGGTCGCTATGAAAATCAGTATACATAGCTATTTGAACAATGAGAATAATTTGGCGTTATCCATTTTGCTATAACTCGCCACTTGACGGCGCTGTAGCAAATCATTACTTTAATTAACTACTAGATGGCCCTGCAGTGTATCACTTCTTGACTGTGCTAATGATCGTTATGAAAATTGGTATACATAGATAGTTGAACACGGTCGCTATGAAAATCAGTATACATAGCTATTTGAACAATGAGAATATTTTGGCGTTATCCATTTTGCTATAACTCGCCACTTGACGGCGCTGTAGCAAATCATTACTTTATTGAACCACTAGATGGCCCTGCAGTGTATCACTTCTTGACTGTGCAAATAATCGCTATGAAAATAGGTATACATAGATATTTGAACACGGGGAAGAGTTTGGCGCTATCCATTTTCCTATAACTTGCCACTAGATGTCGCGTCAACACATGAACTTCAGGACTGTCCAGCCGATAGTCATGAAAATTCGTATACATCGATATCTGAATGCGAAAAATATTTTCGCCGTATCCGTTTTGCTAAAACTCGCCACTAGATTGCGCTACGCCGCATAGCCTTCTGCACCGTACAAACGATTGCCTTGCAATTCGGTATGCATGATTATTGGACACAATATAACGCGATATCCACTTTGCTATATCTGTTTATTACAATGAATAGTAATCACCACAAATCGTAATATCAAAAAGTCCATTCATTCCCGTGCGAAGAACGGGCACTTCAGCTAGTGTAACTATAAGAATGAATCGTTAGAAGCACTTTCATAGATAAATAAAAAGCTGTTTTGTATTTTTTTGGAAATGATGTCCGTCTTTAAAAAAAAAAAAAAAAAAAAAACCTCTATTATAGTAAATCCAACAGTTTAGAGTTGATTCAGATGTTGGCCTTTTTAAACATTTGTTTTGAATTTCTGCTTGATTTTAACATTATCAAATGAATATTGCTTATCTTTATTTACTGTTAAAGCTCAAATCAGCCTGAAAGGAAAAAAGGCTAGGGGGCCTCTCCCAGTAATAAGATTAATCTTGCTGCTCAAGTCCGGTGCCCTCGATATCCGATTTCTAAATAGTAGAAAGTATGCTACTTTTGCCCCTTTTTTTCTGTTTTTTAAGAAAAATGTAAGTTAAGCTTAGCTGCAACTATTTTCTTACATGCAGAGAGCCTAATCTGGGCCCTGGGTATAAAATCTTTATGAGGTCCTTTGCCACACAGAACCTCATTCTGACTTTCTATACTATTCATTGTTAATATTAATCATTATTAAAAGATTTAATGATTAATACAGTTAAAAGTAATATAATTTAATTAAACATTTTGTTCTCTAAGAAATGTGAATTCCTTTTTTTGTGTGTGTTAGTATTCGTGTAGAAAGCATGAATATTGTGCTGTGTATCAAATTAGCCAAGTTTCAGTTGTAAGCTAAATATCTAACTGGGTCAGAATCAGGGGGCTAGTAATGGGTCAGGTTTCGGGAGTGCTGCAGCCCCTTGGCATCCCCCATCCCCCTTTATGTGTTTCTGGTTCACATAATGCACATAGCCAGAAAAAGGAAATCAAACTAGCCCAAACAGTGAAAAGGGCAAAATGTTTCACAAATAGTCTTTATCATTTTATTAACAAAAATTCAAATTTGGTGAGTGGCTCAGACCCCTAAGCTCCTCTCTGGCTAAATGATCGTCATGCTTCCAATCTTTTTAATAAACCTTTTTTTTTTTTTTTTTGCTTTAGTAATATTAATTCTACTTAAGAAAGGAAAGACTCAGTTACCAATACCTTAACTTTTTCTTTTTTATGCTATGCTTTATGAATTATGTTAGCTGATTGTGTGAATGAATACTTTGTATCTTATCCAAAACAAAACTGATGTTTTTTTTTTTTTTCGGGGGGATAATTTTTTTTTAAGCACGAATTGATAACTCATCCTACAATTACCTATTAAATATTGGGCACCCGAAGGGGGCACATGTGCATGTGGGGGCCCAGGGAATTTTTCCCTTGCTCCCCCTCTTTCTGTGTGCTACTGGCTATTTCCACCTAGTCAGGGCCATTGCTAAATAATACAAGTGCGCGCCGTGAGCAGATTCATTCGCGAATTCCAAGGCCTTGAGATAGTTTTGCCGAGATTTAGGTTCTATGAAGATTTTTCCTTTGAAGATGGCTAGCTACCTAGCAGAAATATTTTTTAAGTCATTGTAGCGCAAGCTCGTTGTGTTTCCGGTTATGTGCGCAAGACACTTAATATTTTTATCTTACTATGATCAGGGCTTAAATACCGAAAAGGAAAGAGAAAACGTGGTACGAAAAAAAAAAAAAAAGAAAAGAAAGAAAGAAAACGGTACGACAGTTGTATTTAAAATGGATTTAACTATAGAAAAGCAGTTTGATCACTATGTCAATAGAAAACTTGATCCTAAAAAAGAATTGGTTACGCAATTTGAAAGAAAAAAACATAGCTGATGGATGATTTTTTTTAATGTCAAACATTTGAAAAAAGATTTTTTAAGCACCACTAAGTTAAGGACATATTTAAGGACGAGGTCCAGGGGGTCCGGACCCTACCCCCCCCCCCTCCGAAATTTTGATCTTTGTTACAAAAATTATAATGATACAGTCTTTTTGTAAAAAATTATGCCTTTTTTACCCTTTGGACACCCCTCCAAAATGTTTTTGTGGATACGTCCCTGCACTATGTATAGAGAAAATATTTTGGAGCATTGTCCAAATTATTAAATGGGTGCGCAGAATGAAAGTTCGACTACTTCAAATCTTAATAGGGTCCTGGACGTAATCATTTCATCGTAAGAAATGGCAAATACGCAGTTTAAAAAAAAAAAAATGTGTCATCCTGCATCATCGACGTAGGATAAATTTTTATTTTTGGAGGGGCCTGGGAATCGAACAACATACTCATTCAAGAGTAATACGGCTACGTTTCTTCAGGTTTTGAAAGAAAAGATTTTTAAACGAATGGTGCTTTTTAAACAAAGTTTGGGGGGGGGGCACAGCCCCTTCCGAACTTTATGTTTAAGAACTTAAGATTAGTATACTTTACGATTCCACACGTTCAATTCACATTTTGAACCATTTATTGACTATCTAAAAAGTTCAATGGCTCCCTTCAGAAATTCAGCCTGCAGCCGCCCTTGGTTGGGAGCACTTGCATCCAAGAGGATACTTCTGAATCGAAGAAAAAGGGAAGGGCTTCTCTAATAGGGCACAAGATTCTTGTTCGTCATACTATTGTCAGAGCTCGTCTTTAATCTGGCAATGGCAGTGTAACAAAATTGTTTTAAAATCTAATTAATTAAAAGTTGAAAAAAAGTCGAAGTTAAATGAAAAAAAAATGAATAAATAAAGCATACTACTTACTGGCTGCTGGTAGACAGTCTTCTACAAATGAACTAATGTAATCTACAACATAATTTGTCATCGCTTGTGGTTGTATTTATATCTAACGAAAAAGCATTTCGGACTGAGGGAAAGCGGGGAAATTCCCACGAAATCGGTTTTTCCCCCGCCTGCAATATCAGCGTATCATTAATTCTTCGAACAAAAAAAGTAAAATTCTCTGTTTTCAAGATTGATGTTTCCGTTATCTCTGTAATCTCCATTTTCCAAGAATTTGTGAACAAAATATAGTGAAAAATGACAATTGTGAAACTTTGGAATTATAGAATCGCGGTCAAAAGTTTTTGAGTAATCTCGATGTAATCAGCAGCAACAAAATGAAATCTAAAGTTTTCCCCCAAGTTAAACGAAATTTTTAAAAATTGCATGAGAAGGGCATTCTAACCATATTCTAAAACCTGTGGTCATTCGGAATAATTCTTTGTGTGTGTGTGTGGAGGGGTAGTCGAATAATTTGATTCGCAAGATTCTAGTTCTCTGAAAATTTACCTGATAATAATAGTAATTATCCATATTTGCATTAGATAATATGTAAATTATTTTACTGTCAGTCATCACCCAAAATCACTAACATCACAATGTGCAAAAAAGACTATGTGTCAAATAACATATTTTCCATACTCAAATCAGATTTTCCTTATTGCGAGAGCCTAGTACGTATAGCAAGGTATAAAATTCGGTGGTTCCCCAAATCTAAAAGAGGTAGAATTTCTCAAAAAATGTTTGATTTATTTACATCCAAATAACAAATATCCAAAATTTCGGGAATTGCCCAGGCCCCCATGGCAACCCCTTGGCAAGAGCAGTGCCACAAATAAGATCACACCTCCCGGGGTAAACCTTCATCTTGGCGTGCCCTTCTTTCCATCTTGAGCCCCACCAGTGGCCGAGCTCGTTTGAGCTCTAAACTGGGAGACAGAAGGTGCCTTGTTCAAAACCAGGTCACGTCCATCGACCTAATCATTCGGAGTTTTCCGTTGTTATCTCCGAAACTTCGCTTAAATACGGGTTAGGATCTCTTAGAAAGTCCCCCACGGAGGGCAATCACCCCCCCCCCCTCCGTCTGGTAGTTTTGTCGGGGGAGATTTTTTGAGAACTTCTTGGTTTAGAAAAGCTAAGGAAATTTTGTAGCCAGATAAAAACTTCCAATAAAATCGTCCGACATTACGATTTCCCCGAACAGGTTTAATTCCCTTTCATTACCTACGTCATGACCTTTTTAACTACGACTTCGGTGGGAGGTGTCACTGGCAGCGCCCGATTATGACAAACCGGGACCTAGGACAAAAGTCTGAATGGGGGGCCCCTACATTTTGTTACTGTGTCTAACAACTACTTCATGCATTTTTTTCTGTGTTCGCATGTAAATCTTTGTCCTGATTAAATGTATCCAGCATGAAATATACTAATATTAGATAAATGAGAATGTTTATGAACATTATTAAAAGTTTTATTAGAAATGAAGCTTTACTAAAAATGACGACTTAAAAAATAAAACTTAAAGACTGACTTTTTCATAATATTAATAATCATAATTGGCAAATTCCTATTTATTGGTGCCCCATTCTCGGTGGGTAGCCATTTAAAAAACTTCAGCGGGTCCGGCAACTTGCAAATCCCTTAAAATCCAGGAGCCATCCTAGTTGCCACTTCTTTTTGGAGAAATCGTTAATCTGCTGTGATATATTATCTATGGAGAGGTAGAATTAAGAAAAAAGAAAAAGATTTTGACTATTTGTAACTTGTATATTCATAACTGAAAAATATATGGTATTTACTACATTGAAAAAAAAACTGAATTCACATACTGAAATAATTAAGGACCCCTTAAAATCGGGGGGACGGGGCATATATCCCTCTTGCCCCTGCGATAATCAGGGCCTGATCACTGGACTTCCTTGTTAACCAACGAAAAATAACTGTTGACATCTCATCATCGGCTTCATACAAAAGGAGACGTATTTCTCCTAATGCTATAGGTTTTTATGAAAGACGCTTGAGCTGCAAAGGCTGTGGTCACTGTTGTTTGCTAGTGAATCACATTAATGAGTCACTTGCATAGGCGCACCTACGGAGGGGGCTATGGAGGCAGCCCCCCCCCAAACCCTGAGAGTTAGATGCGAAAAGCTTTAAAAATTGGAAACTGTCACTAATGAATTAAAATACTATTTTATTTTTAAAATTGTCTTCAAAATTATTTCTAATTTTTTGTGTGTGGGGCAGGGGATTGATTAAAAGTGGGGATGTTGATTTTTAAATAAATACTTACAGTTAATGTATGAAAAAAAGTTAACCTGGGCACAGCATTACTGAAAAGTTGAATAATTATTTATGACTCTAACGAGTTATGTTGTTAGTAGGCTTGTGTTGTGAGCAAGTGCTAATGTTTTAACGTTATAAGAGTTATAAGTATAATCTAGGCCACTATAGCCAACTTCAGCAGTATTAGTAGCTCCAGCCCCCCTCCCCGCTAAACCAAAAATCTTGGGTGCGCCACTGGCTACCAGTGCACACACAAGCACTGGTTATGCACGTATGTTTGTTTTCTATCTTCACCTCACGTCCTATTAACATATCTCATGCACTTTAGTACATGGTCTGTCATTGTATTCCATTCATCTCCTCACAGTCGTTGACTACCCGTCATATTTAGGGTCGTACTATATTATTTTTATGAATGAGAAAAATGAACGGAACCTATAGCTTGATTCTAAGTCGAAAAATCCGAAACAATTTTTTCCCCCTCTTTATCCACTTAAGACCTTTGCCGATATCCAGAGACCGTCACGGGTCGCTTGGCCAATTATCACTTGTAAGCAATAAATTTTTCGCACTCAGAAGAAAGCGGGAGATACTCCAGACAATAGGTAATTGGGGACCGTGGATAATATTGCGGTTTTTACACTTGTGGTCCCCCCCCCCCCACATCTATTTTTCGGTAGAGGACACCCCATGTGTCGCCGCCAGTCGCAGCTTCCTAACAATGTCAAATTTCCCCGTTCAAATACATTGTAGCCGCGACGATCTCTGGGTATCGGCAAAGTATTAGGGTTGATAGTAGAAGTGTTCGAAAAAAGTAAGGTAAACTTCAAGAAACCATTTAATAATAGTAAATCAGACCATTTAATAATAGTATTAAATGGTCGGGTAGTAGAAACCATTTAATAATAGTAAATTAGACACTGGAACAAAAGTTTCAGTGTCTCATTTACTATTATTAAGCACAATAGGCCCCTAGCGGTTCACGGAGAAAGGCGCACCGCAGATATATTATACTTTGAAAACATTTACTTATATTGAAATAAGGGTTATACTTTATTGGGATGCTTCACACTTTGATAGTTTTTAAATAGTTCAAGCAAGAGTTGGTCGAAATTAAATTGTTTTCTGGATACAATTGTTTATGGATTAATTATGTTATGTTATTGGATTAATATTGTTTTCTGGATATTCTTGAGAAAAATAAATAGTTCTTCAATTAATTTGTGGGGCTACGGCCGATTAGCTCCGCGTGTTCTCTAGGCCGAAGGGTGGGGTTCTTTCTAAGGGGTCCTAACCGGTATTTACGCTACGTTTCGGAGAAAATCACGGAAAACTCCGAACGGTTGGGTAGACGGACGCGCGATGGGACCCGAACCCGGGACCTTCACACTTCGCCTGTCTTCCATTTCCAGTGACATAACTACTGTGCCATGGTGAGGCAGTTCTTCGATTAAATTTGCGAATGACAGGAACGTAACGAGGGACCTGTTACCCCTCCAAAATTTGAATTTTTGTTAAATTATAATGAAGTCTTTTCGTGCGAAACGAAATCAACCTTTTGCCCACTCCCCTCCTCGAAATTTTTTTCTGGCTGCGTGCCTTGCGTTAAGAAATAAAAAAATATCTGAAGTCATTGCATAATTTGATGATAGAACTGCAGTCGGAACCTATTATGGTGAAACGGTAGGGTGTTAATTTAAATATAATTGCAATATTATGTTATAGGTAAACATGAAAACGAATTTAATTTGGCGAGCCTTTACTTGATCTTCCTTCTTAATCCGCCCCTGAAAAAGGAATTGTATGTTGTTATGTTTAACGTTCTGCAGATTAATACACGTTAAAAAACATGTTTGTTAAATTCAACAAAATTAGGTTGTTTCAACAAAAATTTGGTTAGCGCTATTTCGACCGATAATTTCGTTGGTTTTAAGAAAGTTTCTTTTTCAGTTAACAAAATATTTCGTTAAATTAACAAAATTTTTGTTGATTCAACAAAAATATTTCTTTGAAATAGAACCAACCAAAATTCTGTTGAATCAACAAAACATTTTTGTTCTGTGGTGCAACTACTATCATGCATGTTCACAGTGATTTTATTTTATTTTAGTTTTGGGGGGGAAGGGGGGCAAAAATCCTTGCAACCGGGTCCCTTGAGATATAAGACCGACCCTGGATGTGTAAATACCACTCTATAAAGCTAGTGTAAACCCAACCTTTGATGTAATCCCCTTATGCCTTGAACTTGATCGTTTTGCAATCATTGTTAATTGTTACCGAAGACCTGTGGAGTGTGTCTGATAATTGAAGCTTGTTGCTGCAACGCACTGATTGTTTGTTTTGTTTGTTCTGTGTGAGCAGATGATATACCATTCCTGGATTTTCCCATTTTCCGACAGATTTTATCGCTGTAACTAAATGAAAGCGGAAATTTTCAATTTTATCGCGCTGTAATACTTTAGTCGTGACACCAAACTTTTATCACTTTACAGTGCATTCTCAGAGGTTTTCGCAACAGTGCGATTAATGCATGTGCGATGCATAAACGCCGACTGCATAGGGATTGAGAGAGCTTTAAATGTATATTTCAAAGAAACTGAGCACCATCAATAATTACACCTTAAAATTGCAAAATTTACGAGTTATATTGGGAGTGAAAAAATATTTGACCCAGGAAAACCACATGTGAATGAATCTAAATAACTTTTAGCATATAAAGTAGGTGCACCAGTAACTGAAAATTTAAGAGCAATAAAAAAAATAATTAACTATTGCTACTTGCTAAAAATATCTCGAAACAAACATTTTGTCTCAAAACTTAAATGTCCCCCCACCATGACTCAGCGGATAAGGGACGGAAGATGGTAGGCCTCTGAAATGTGAAGGTCGAGAGTTCGGGCCTACCCCGCGGATGTCGATCGAACGGTCTGGAGTTTTGGTCGGTTTTCTCCAGATGTATACTTTTCTTCGCATAAATTTCCATAGAAATATTTTTTTCCAAGGTTATAATTCGAGTACTTCCTCGTATGAAGCAAAAGGAAGTAATGTGATCGCGAAAAATTTCGGTATCCACATTGTGAATAAAACCTTATCGTGTATACGTAAAAGCCACTTCAAAATATCTTCTGCCAAGGCACATCCCCCCACCCCGTAGGCAGATGCCCTTCGTAAAGTCTTGCCATAACACAAAATAAACAAGAAAATTGGGATGGTGAGAAAGGGGCTTTTCAAAATTTTTCATAATTCATTCAAAAATGCAGAAATGTTCTATTTTTACAAAATGTTTTTATGTTGCCATGTAAGTAAAAATTAATGCCAAGAAGTAAAAATTAATGAGTTATTATCTTCTAAAATTTCTCTCCTCCTATGTTAAAATATTTTTTATGCATTTAAAATCCTATCCAGGGCCGCACTGGACCGTAGAAACGGCCCGGGCGATTCGACCAGATCGGCCCCCAACATTACCCAACATTAATTTTAGCGGGGAGGCGGGGGTGGGGTGGGGGTTGCACAAATACACCTGAACTCTGTTATACTATGATAACGCTCTTATAACGCTAAGATATTCTGTCCGTTCAGTCATTCGCCTTAAGTGCAGAAGCTCACTTACAATGTCACACGCTTATAGTGTCCTAAATGATTTGTTTCCTTCCATGACGTTAAAATCGAGTTCGAGAATTTATTTAACACCCAGCATTTTTTATTGAAACATTTTTAGAAATAATAACATAAGGAAAGACAACTATAACTGAATGTTTCAGTGACAATTCTCTCTATTTAAAAAAAAAAAATTCACTTTAATTTTTAACTTAAGAAGGAGAGGCTTCAGATCCTTAAGCCTCCTCCGTGGATGCGACTATGCCTATCATACTTTGATAAGTATGAGAATGTGGAACAAAACAATACTGAGTTTCCAAAGCAATATATTTGTTTTGTTATTTAGTTGAACACCAGTCAATGAAGCCACACTAAAATCTAAACGAACAATACATTCAGAAAATTTTAAATTCGTTCTATAAAGTATAATTCATATAATAAAAGAATAAAACATGTAAGAGTATACATATTTACAAAAATCGATAGCAAGTGAGCCAAAGGTGACAATACTTGGTGTGAATTAAACTTTAGGGATTAAATGATCATAATACAGTCAAACTTGGTTAGTACATCACTCTCGAGGCCACTTAAAAATGACTTATTAAGCGGAGTACCTTCTTAAGCGAAGTTTACATTAAATACATAAGGAAATTCCGAATGTTTATATAATAAGTGTGCCTATAATTAACGCGCATTATCTATATGTATACAATAAGAATCTTCTCTGTCTGTCTGCCTGTTTGTTCACTATAGGTGTCGAGACCGTTCGTCGGATCGGGACCAAATTTGGCACATAAAGTAAATAGGACAAGAGAAAGGTAATGTCGAAAAAATGAAATTAATGGGATTAATAGATTTTCGGTTATTTTATGTTTTGTCCAGCTTTCGGACATTTTTCGGACTAGATAGTCAGGTGGGAGAAAACTCGGGTTCTTCATTCTCAAGGATATTTCGACGCGCTTCAACCGTGCTTACCCAATGCGTTCACCCCTATTGGCTGAAGCGCGTTTCCAAGACAAATGGGAAGGTATTCTTTTTTAAAGTGTGTGTGTGAAGGGGTGGCGAACACTGGGAGGAATTTCTGACATCAGACAGGGTGTCACTTTTATAAAGGACTATGAACATGAGGGTATATATTTGTGTATTTAAAATGTAGTTATTATTTTCTTTAGTTCTTTATGTTAAAACCAAAATAAAACAAATCTCCAAGGAGTTAAATTTCAGGTAATGATTGACTTTATTGAGCTATAAAGTTATAAATTCATTAGAACCAGACTACGTTATAAAGTTTACAATACAATTCCTCATCGTAGCTTAATGTCTATGTTAATTCAGGGTTCGTACGCCTCAGGGAAAACCTGGAAAACTCAGGGAATTTTTTTATAACTAATTATCTCAGTGAAAACTCAGGGAAAAGGTACTTATTTGTATTACTAGTAATATTTTATTGCTTATTTTCTTCCCAGTTCTAGTTAAGTTTCACCATGCTGTACTAGTGAACATTTTATTCAATATTTTTAGTAATATCTGTTTATGAATATGTAACTAGTTCAAAGTATTAAGTACATAAATGTTAAATAGTTATTTGGAATACTGATCATTACCTTTTATATATGCTTGCGATAAACCTGGAAATTTGTAGGAATGTGCCAGGAAAACCTGGAAAACTCAGGGAATTTAATTTCAATAAATGAGTATGAACCCTGTAATTGTAGTTGCTAATATTTTCTACTCTCCTCATTATTAGATAATTAACAACAAAAATTAAAAAGCACTAAAATGTAACCTCACAGAGGTTACATTTCGCTGGTAATTCCCCCTGTTCATTTTTTTTTTTTTTTTTTTTTCAGCGGGAAGTCCCATGTCCCTTTTTTATCATTGCAAAGGGAGGATTCACAATTTACGATCTCACACCGACGACTGGACTCTATTTGTTTTTAGCAGTTGCTTAGGTATTAGCGATAAATGACAAAACACGGACGCGTAGAAGGAGAGAAGCTTAGAAACGTCCAATTCCCGGTAACTTTTGTGTACTATCAGCATAGCTGCCAACTCTTCCGGTTTTTCCGGAATATTTTCCACCACTAATTTTTACTTACGAATTTAAACTTAAAATAAGTCCAAAATTTTATTGTAAAAAAAACTGTTTGAAGATAGTGGTGAAAAATCTTCCGGAAAAACCGGAAGAGTTGGCAGCTATGTATCAGGTGCCGTATTCATTTTTTTTTTCAGCGGGAAGACTCGTGTCCTTTTTTATGCAGAGGGAGGATTCACATTCCAGTCTAGAAAAGTCCAATTTCCGGTAACCTCTGTACGCCATCAGGTGCCGTGTTCATTTTTTTTTCGTTGCAGTGGGAAGTCCGATGTCCTTTTTTATCGCATTGCAGCGGGGGATTCACATTCCTTCCCTTTACAATCTATATTTAAGGCCAACATAACAAGTCTGATAAATTAACAGTAAAAAGAAAACAGCTTTACAGTCTCAGAAATGATTGGTTTTACTGTGTATATTTGTATAATCTATGAATAATAAATAAAAGGTATTTCAAATGCATTTATTACCAAATCTAAATATATATATATATAACATCAATCCAGTGTGTTTGTATGCGTTACACACATACAATTAATTATATACAGTTTGGACTGTATCTTCTTTCTGTAATGAACTTTCTTCAATTTCTTTAAGATACATCATCCAAAGCATTTACAAGTCTGCTTCAGGTAGTTGGTGCAGTAACCTCCTATGTGTTTCATACTTTTGCAGTGATTGGAGCACTTCATTTGGTTGTTTGGGCAACCGAATCTTGTTTCGTCAGCTGTTGTAACTATGGACAAGTTCACAAGAAAAATCTAAATCAGTTTAAAGCAAATGCTCAAAAATCTATTGAAAATCAAATAGTTACTTGTTTAGTTGAATGTTTCATTTCATAATTCAAATTTGTTCTAAAAAATTATGCATGGAATCCTGGAAACTAGTTTATGCGTACAAACTAATTTTACTGATTTCTTAATGGTTATGAATAATCTGTACAAAAAAGTTAAACGAGCTAATCAAAACAAAATAATTTGGTGAAACAAGTCACTGTTTGTTAGATTTTTGAAAATTTTCTCAAATTTGGAATAATAATTTACCATTTGATTAAAAAACAATGAGGCATTAAAAAAAATTCTGAAATATAATATGTACAACTGCTGCAAAATCAAATATATATATATATAGAGAGAGAGAGAGAGAATTACATTTTAATCCAAACAATATTAACAACAGCCCATAACCATACTGATTGTATAGCAGCTTCAATAAAAAAAAAAAGAAATTATTCCCACAGACAGAAAAGTACAACATTGAATTGGGTTAAAATAATTAAAACTTTGTAAAAAAAAAACACACACATAAATGGCACTTATCAATCTGGACACAAAACACAAAAAAAACACAAGCAAAGAAATTTAAACTTTCGTCAGCAGCAGCCTAAGTCCGCACTCAGACTGGGACTGAGTCCCTAGTCTTCCTCTGCCCATCAGTAAATATAGGTGGTGCTGACAATGCTCTGAAATTTTACTTCAGTTTTCTTTTGCCGTCTTTGAGCATGATGCAGATTTATGATCTAAACAGGTGGTTATATTAGACTGAAGACTTGAAATATTAGTATTGCATTTTAAACTTAGAAAATCAGGCTTTATAAAAGCAGATGAGTGCCATTTGTATCAGAAGAAAACAGTTTTTCAAAGAATAAGTTCTACTCACCAAAAGTGCAAACAAGTAAGCTGACCATCAGAATGACAAATATTGATTTCATTGTTGCTAAAACAAAAACAAAAATATTAATTTTTAATCTATATAAATAAAATTAGACTTTTGTCTGTACATTTCTTGGAATTCAAAAATTTTGCGATTTCTATCCGTTTCAAGCACCTGGGAGTCCGGTGCGACCCTAAAAAAAAGTTTGGCTGTCTGTCGTTCTGTCATTCTGTCCGTGACGCTTTCTTTGTTCAGGCATCACGTAAAAACGACTGAAGCGAATGATATGAAATTGGGTGTCATGATAGGTGGTCACTCAACTTAAAACATAGGAATCAAAATTTAAAAAAAATCTTGATCGGATTTTGATATTTTGCGAAAATACTTTCAAACTGCGTAAATTTGTGTTCACGCATCACGTAAAAACGACTGAAGCGAATGATATGAAATTGGGTGTCATGATAGGTGGTCACTCAACTTAATTCTAGGCTTCCAATTTTTCAAAAATATTGATTAGATTTTGAGATTTTGCGAAAATTATTTCAATATGCGTAAATATTCGTTCGCGCATCACATAATTACGACTAAAGCGAATGAAATGATATAATTTAGTTACTCTCTAACCTGTAATATTTTAACAATACATAAAAATTGTAACTTCGCTTTCTTTACTATGGCAACATACTACATCCATTCTGTGTACTCCTACAATACTGACGAAAGTTCTTGCTTTTTGGAAATTGCATTCAGTACTAACCCGTCAAGGACGGGTACTTCAGCTAGTAGCAAATATAATTGGTTTTTTTTTTTTTTTTTCAATTCCTATTATTAGGTCACACTCAGAATGTTGAAATTTCATATATAAGATTGTTGTAACATCTAGTTGAGCATCTCGATTTTTGATTCCAGTCTACTGGAGAGTTTATTTACAGGACCACCCAAAAGAATTTCAATACATTAATGTCTATGGACATCTTCAATATATTACATCTGTAGTCAGTCATCGTTTGGTCCATGCCCAAAATCTCGCCGTCTGTCGTCAACCTTGGCGAGTTTTGGCGAAATATCGCCAAATTTGGCGATAGTTAGTCATTTGGACCATGCCCAAAACCTCGCCATTTGTCGTCGACCTTGGCGAGTTTTGCCGAAATATGACCAAATTTGGCGTCAAAATTATTTCGCATTTCGCATAACTCTTAAAACTTTTAACCGTAGAATGTTGAAATTATGTATTTAGAACTATTGTAACATCTAACTGTGCATCTCTTCTTTTTTTTTTTTTTTTTTTTCAATTCCTACTATTAGTTCACACTCTCCCTATATATATTTATATATCTTATACAATTTTTCAGTCGTTAATAAATACTTTTTATTTATCCCCCAAAATTCAAATAGTTTTTTTAAAATGTTGATTCATTAATTAAATGTAATTAATTTAATTTAATAAAAAGTAACTAAAATAAAACATTTCTTTGTTGACCTAAGTAGGAATTGTCTTAATTTTTTTTTAATATATATTACTTGATTTTATATAAAGAATTTCTTTAGTAATAAGTATATGGGAGCTATTTTCACTAATCTATTTTATATGTTTATTTCTGTCCTAGGTGTTATTTTTTCAGTTTTGTCAAACGGCTATCTAGAAACAAATTTTTATGAAACAAGACTTATGTAACTTTGAAAAATTTTGTGATTTTAATGCAAAAGTACAAATATACTAATCATAACAAGCACTTTGTTATTTTTGGAATGTCTTTTTACAAGCTATATTATGTACTGAAATAAACAATAAACCTGTATCAGTTACGAAACTTTTAGAAAGAATTCTTAAAAATCGAAAAATATTTCAGAATGTGTCACATTTTGAATAATTTTGCTTTGCAATTCCATGTTTAAAATTTTGTGAATAACCCCCCCCCCCCAAAAAAAAAAAAAAATCATTTTTTTTATAGCTTATTTACAGCTGATTATAGACAATCAAAATAAAATGTAACTATAGGAATGAATCGTTAGAAACACATTCATAGATAAATAAAAAGATGTTTTCTTTTCTTTTCTTTTTTTTTGGGGGGGGGGGGAAATGATGTCCGTCTAAAAAATACCTCTATTATAGTAAACACAATAGTTTAGAGCTGCTTCAGATGTTGAATTTTTTTTAACATTTGTTTTGAATTTCTGCTTGATTTTAACATTATCAAATGAATATTGCTTATCTTTATTTACTGTGAAAGCTCAAATCAGCCTGAAAGGAAAAAGGCTAGGAGGACCTGGCCCAGTAATAAGATTAATCTTGCTGCACAAGTCCGATGCCCTCGATATCTGATTTCTAAATAGTAGAAAGTATGCTACTTTTGCCTTTTTTTTTCTGTTTTTTAAGAAAAATGTAAGTTAAGCTTAGCTGCAACTATTTTCCTACGTGCAGAGAGCCAAATCTGGGCCCTGGGGATTAAATCCTAAGAAGGTCCTTTGCCACATAGAACCTCATTCTGACTTTCTATAATATTAATTGTTAATATTAATCACTATTAAAAGTTTTAATGATTAATACAGTTAAAATTGTTAATTTTAAAAATAATATGATTTAATTAAACATTTTGTTCTCTAAGAAATGTGAATTTCTTTTTTCGTGTGCGTTAGTATTCGTGTAGAATTCATGAATACTGTGCTGTGTATGAAACTGTTAGCCAAGTGTCAGTTCTAAGCTAAATATCTAACTGTAAACTGAGTATTGGGTCAGATTTCAGGAGGGCTGCAGCCCCTCGGCATCCCCCATACCCCCTTTATATGCTCCTGGTTCACACAATGCACATAGCCAGAAAAGGAAATCAAACTATCTCAAAAAGTGAAAAGGGCAAAATGTTTCACAAAAAGTCTTTATCATTTTATTAACAAAAATTCAAATTTGGTGAGTGGCTCAGACCCCCTAAGCTCCTCTGTGGCTAAATCATCGTCATGCTTCCAATCTTGTTAATAAAGCTTTCTTTGCTTTAGTAATGTCGAATTCTACTTTTGAGAAAGGAGGGACTCAATTTTCAATGCCACAACTTTATCTTTTTTATGCTATACTTTATGAATTATGTTAGCTGATTGCATGAATAAATACTTTTGTATTTTATCCAAAAGCGTAATTGAGAGGGGGGGGGGGGGTTATTTATTTTATTTTATTTTTTTTTTATTTTTTTTTTACATAAACTGATAGCTCATCCTACAATTACATACTGAATATTGGGCAACCGAAGGGGTCGCATGTGTATGGTGGGGTCCCGCGGATTTTTTCCTTGCTCCCCCTCCCTCTATGTGCCACTCTATTTTCACATAGTCACGGCTATAGCTAAGTAATACAGTCGCACTCCGTGAGCGGACTCATTCGCGAATTCCAACACCTTGGAATAGTTTTGCTGAGATTTCGAGATTTTACGGAATTTTTTCCATTGAAGATGGCTAGTTACGGAGCAGAAATATTTTTTGAGAAAGGAGGGACTCAATTTTCAATGCCACAACTTCTTCTTTTTTATGCTATACTATACTAATACTATACTAGTACTTTTTTATGCTATGCTATACTAATTTGTAATGTGCAATTTTTTTTTCATTTTTTTATGTTTCCTATACTTTGTTCTAGTAAAGTAAGCCTATCGCTACATCTTACAGAAATTATTTGACTGTCTTCTATTTTTCAGAAAAATAGTGAAAATCGCGTATTTTTTCAAAGTTTAACTGTAGCGCACGCTCGTTATACGTTTCCGGTTATGTGCGCAAGACACTTAATATTTTTATCTTACTATGATCAGCGCCTTAATACCGAAAAGGTAACAGAAAACGTGGCACGAAAAAAAAAAAAATGAAAATAGGACGACAAATGTATTTAAAATGAATTTAACTATAGAAAAGCAATTTGATCACTATGTCAATAAAAAAAAATTTGATCCTTACTTAGAAAGAAAAAAGAATAAAAGAATTGATGTACGCAACTTGAACGGAAAAAAATAGCTTTTGGATGATTTTTTTTTAATGTCAATCATTTGTGAAATGATTTTTTAACCAATTTATGCCTAGTGTCCCTTTTTTGGGACGGCATTTTCGGTATTAGTCGAAAACCTTATTTATTTTTCCTAGCCTTTATTCATAAGTATTGAGCCTCAACTCTACAAAATATTTTAACATGACCAAGTAGGATGTTGATATTTCGATTTTTATGCATAATGATTTTAAAAGAAATCATCCCTTGTTCAAGAATTTGACATCAGAAATTTATCTATTATTTCTGTTATCAGTAAAAATCGGAGAAAGTCGCAAAAATATCCAGGCACAAATGGGTTAAACACCACTAAGTATAGAGGGAAAATTTTCTAGAGCATTGTCCAAATTATAAAATGGGCACCCAGAATGAAAGTTCACTACTTCAAATCTTAATAGGGTCCTGGACGTAATCCTTTCATTGCAAGAAATGGCAAATACACAGTTCTTTAAAAAATGAGTCATCCTGCGTCATAGATGTAGGATAAATTTTCATTTATTTTTGGAAGGGGTAGGGAATCACATAGCATACTCATTCAAGAGTAATACGGCTACGTTTTTATCAGGTTTTGAAAGAAGATTTTTAAATGAATGGTTTTTTTTAAACAAGGATGAGGACGAGGGTGCCATAGCCCCCCTCCGAACTTTATGTTTAAGAACTTGAGATTACTAAGCTTCACGGATCCACACGTTCGATTCGTATTTTGAACGACTATCTAAAAAGTTCAATGGACTCCTCGGAAATTCAGCCTGGAGCCGCCCTTGGTTGGGGGCACTTGCATCCAAGAGGATACGCGTATGTCCTGAATCGAAAGAAAATGGGGGGGGGGGGCTTCTATAATAGGGCACAAGGTTCTTGCTCGCTCATACTATCGTCAGAGCTCATCTTTAATCTGGCTCTGGCAATGGTAATGTAAAAAAATTGCTTTAAAATCTAATTAAATAAAAGTTGAAAAAAAAATTCGAAATTAAATGAAAAAAAATGAATAAATAAAGTATACTACTAACTAGCTGCTCGCAGACAAGTCTTCTAGAGATGAACTCCTGTAATCTTCAACATAATTTATCATCGCCTGCGGTTCTATTTATATCTAACGAAAAAGCATTTCGGACTGAGGGAAAGAGGGGAAATTCTTAAGAAATCGGCTTATCCCCGCCTGCAGCTGCAATAGCAGCGCATCGTTAATTCCTGCAATTCTTCAAGCAATAAAAAGTAAAATTTTCTTTTTCAAGATTGATCTATCGTACGTATTGTTCTCTCTATGAACTCCATTTTCCATGAATTTGTGAGCAAAATATAGTGAAGAATGACAAGAGTGAAACTCTAGAACTCTGGACTCACGGTCAAATATTTTTGAGTAATCTCGTTGTAATCAGCAGGAACAGAATGAAATCTAAAATTTTCCTGCAAGTTAAACGAAATTTTTAAAAATTGCATGAGAAAGGCATTCTAAAACCTGCGGTCACTCTTCGGAATAATTTTTTTTTTTAGAGGGGGAGGTGGGCAGGAGGGAAAGGACAGTCGAATAATTTGATTCACAAGATTCTAGTTCTCTCAAAATTGATCTGATAATAATAGTAATTATTAGTATTTGCATGAGATAATATTTAAATTATTTTACTTACTGTTTGTCATCACTGAAAAGCACCAACACCACAATTTGTGAAAAAGACTATGTGTCTAATAACATTTTTTCCGTACTAAATTCGGGTTTTCCATATCGCGAGAGCCTAGCACGTAGCAAGAAAAAAAAATCGGGGTGGTGCTCAAATCTAAAAAAGGTAGAATTTCTCAAAAAATGTTTGATTTATT
>JAWZYV010001894.1:0-16877 GCA_038373885.1 Cheiracanthium punctorium | reverse complement strand
TGACCTTGACATGTAGCTTGACTGGATGAAAGCAATTAATTCCTTTTCATTTAATGTTGTAAATTTCTCTGATAAATATGAAAATATATGTTCTCAAAATAATAATAATTGGCTCCTTTACTTCAAAAACAAAAGAATTTTGGGGCAGGCCAATATTTGATTAAATACCATTATCGTATTTACTACAAACAAAATAATTTCATGTCTAAGATTTAAATAAAAATTATTCTGGGGGGGGGGGGTATACTTTTTTTTCTGGTTCGCGATTTTTCCTACATTCGAGTTACACACAAGTTTCAACGCTCCCAAACGAACTAGATGAAAACTGAAGTGAAAAAATTAGCGAAATACGCACCAATTAAGGACTTTGAAGACACAGACACTTAATTATTAAAACTACATTAATTGGCAACCCCCAAAAAAATAAAAATGTAACGGAATGCTGTACTTACATGTTGTTACAAATCGTCATGTTAACTGCATATGCTTAATGATCGCCAACTTGGGGAGAAACGCCAACCGGAAAAAACGCGAACGGGTAAAAACGCGAACAGAAAAAACGCCGAACGGAAAAAACGCGAACGGTAAAAACGCCAACATGATTCATTTAACATATGAACTATAGGCGTAGCGTCGTTTGGGGGGGGCAGAGGGGGTCACGTGTCCCCCTGTGGCCCCCCCTGAACAATTTCGTCAATTTTTAAAAAAATAAACATGTTTGAAATTTTAAAGAAACTTTTCTTTTCTGCTCTAAAATTCGATATGTGACCCCCCTCAAATGTTTCCTGTGCACCCCCAAAATTTCAGTAGGTCTGGAGCAGTGATGAGCCTTCCTTAGGAAGCTATTGTTAATAGGTTTTCCTAAGAGTGCAATACATATGAACCATAGGCGTAGGGTCGAAGAGGGGGCACAGGGGGGCTGCCCCCCCCCGAACAATTTCGTCAATTTAAAAAAAAATAAACATGTTTGAAATTTTAAAGAAACTTTTCCTTTCTGCTCTAAAATTCGATATGTGACCCCCTCAAATGTTTCCTGTGCACCCCCAAAATTTCAGTAGGTCTGGAGCAGTGATGAGCCTTCCTTAGGAAGCTATTGTTAATAGGTTTTCCTAAGAGTACAATTCATTCGAACCATAGGCGTAGAGTCGAAAAGGGAGGGGGGGCACAGGGGGTTCTGTATCCCCCTTTCCTCCCACTTCGTCTAAAAATTTTTAAACGGACGTTTGTTTTAAAATTTAAAAGAAATTTCCTTTTCTGCTCTTAAATTCGACATGTGACCCCCTCAAATCTTCATTTGACCCTCCAAATTTTCAGTTGGTCTGGGAGCGGTGATAATCCTTGTCTAAAAAAGGTATTGTTATCAGGTTTTCTAAGCATATTGTACATATGAACTATCGCAATCGGGAAAGGGGGTTAGAGGGGGGGGTGTCCCCTCTGTCCCCAAATCTTTTTATTTTAAACATTTGTTTGAAGGGTCGTTTTAACCGTTCCACTTAAAAATGCAAAAAGAAACTCCAGTCTGTGACTTGTGAGAATATTTGTTTTTCTTAAAAAAAAAAAAAAAAAAAAAAAACTGTTTGTTCACTGTCAGACTAGCTTAATTTGAACAAGCGATTCGTTTAAACAATTTTTCTCATTCCCAATAGGTTGTGGTTTTGAATTCTTTCTAAATACTATGTTTTCTTTAAAGTATTTATTTATTTATTTTTAATGCAATGCAAAGTATTTTATGCAAAAATGTTTTATTCGTTGAGCGAAAGTGAATAGTATTTTCCCTTTTCTTAATAATACTCTCACAGTTTTACATCAAGTTATATTAATTGTTATAATAGATTTATTGCATCTTTTTTTTTTTTTTTTTCTGTATTTTATTCATATATGAATAGTTCAATATTTGATAAGTTATCCTTCTAAATATTTATACTTTATCAGTCTTGCGTATTTTAGCAAGTTTTTTTTCAGTTTATCTTAAAAGTTTAATAAGCGGTAAGTTTTATAAAGAAGAAAGTTTTATAAGATATAAATTTATCTAATAAAAATTTTTTAAAAATTTAATCAAGTACCTTAAGATAAACTTTCAGTTTATCTTAAAAGTTTAATAAGCGGTAAGTTTTATAAAGAAGAAAGTTTTATAAGATATAAATTTATCTAATAAATTTTTTTTTTTAATTTAATCAAGTACCTTTCACATTGTAGAATAAATAATTTTTACTAATTTCCTCACAATTAGTAAAAGACTAATGTATAGGTATAGGGTTCTGGCTTACCGCGCGGCCATTTTCTCCATCTGTAATGTGAATTCGGGTTAGGACCCCTACAAAAGTCCTCCACCCAAGGCATGTCTAAATTAAGCAGTCAATCCTTGTGTAGAAGGGGCCGTGGTAGCCCAGTGGTTAAGGCGTTGAACTCGTAATCGGAAGGTTGTGGGTTCGGTACCGGCGTACCACTAAAGACCACCGTGTACATGCGGCGTACGTGCACGTTAAATCCGTGGTTCCGAAAGTCCTCTCGGCGGTCGCTAGCAGTTTCCGAGGGGTGTCAATATTCAGAAGTCCTCCACCTTCTGATGAGGTTCCAAATTCTGGCGGGAAATTACGGGAAGGACGTATATGTAGCTCTAAGTGACACATTCAGTGACGCGAGCTGTCCTCTCCTGGCAAACAATCCTTGAGTAGATCTGCCACAAAACATAAATAACTTTCATGATAATTTACAGTGACAGTAAAAAGTTTAATACATTTAATATTAAATAAAAATCATAATCACTTCCAAACACTGTTATCGAGGTTGTCCTAAAAACCCTGACCTACGGAGTTTCCTTCTTTAAATGTTAATCATAGACATATAGAATAAATTACACAGTTATTGTATAGAATCAAATAAAAATTTCTGAATATTAAATGTAAATAAATAGAAACATGTATTTTTTATACAGCCCTCTTTCTTCTAAGAAGGCTTACAGATATGTTTAATCAAAGTTGGTGAGGGGCAATAAGCTTTGCTATATCAATAATAGCAAAAATATAATTATTAAAACTATTCTAACAAAACTAATTAACCATTAATTTTAATCAGTGTTATAAATAGCCAATATTTTATATTTTAAGAAATAAGTTTTAAATCATTTTTAAAAAGTTTCCTGTAAAAAGGGGTTTTTAGCATTTATAAATGAAAATTTGTTTGAAAAGTTACAAGTACACTAACATTTATTTTGAAGAGTTTATTTTAAGTTGTTTTTATTAGTTGTTGACTTATTAATACCATGACTTAATTAAAAAAAGCATTTATAAAATAAGAGTATTCATGCTAAAAATGAATATTTCAAAAAACAAAAATATGTATACATAAATATATACTGATAAATCATTCATTATTCTAATAATTTAAAACCGAAAAGCTAACAAGATGAATCAGAATGAATTATGATGAATCAAAATAAGATCTTGCACTTATAAAAAGAAAGCCAGTAAACATAAGCCATGGTTGGTAAGGAATAAACTGAAGGTCAGAATTTATTTCAGAGAACGTGCATGTTAAAACGGTGTGATAGGATATTCTTTTTTAAGGTGGTCTTGGTAGGTGAGAGATGGTACTTAAAATTTTCGCAATTGCTACAATTTGTTGCGGAATGACTAGTTCTGGTCCTTGTCCTAAGAATACAAACAAATTGAACATTCAGTTTGTTAAATTAGTAAATAATTAATTAAACTTGGTAAATTAATAATTCATTAATTAAACTATTTCTCTATTTTATTATGTTAAGGAGAATTTTTAAATCTCGTGCATTTTTAAAGTCTCCCCTTTTAAAGGTGAGAAGGTGTAAAGGCAAACACCCCCCCCCCATTCTTAAAAAAAAAATGTGATCAATTTCAGTTAATTAAAGGCACATGTCTCTAATCTACTAAATATTTTGATTTTAATTTGTATATGTCTTAATGTCATTTATATAATTTATTACTGTTTAGATCACATAAAACTAGGAAATAAAAATGAGTTAAATACTCTAGCGGAGAAAAATCAAATGATTACGAGTTTAAATTTCATTCAAATTTAAATAAATCGTTTGAAATCAATTGCGCTTTAACGCTAAAATTACCCTTTTAAATAATTTTGAATATTTTGTTTTAAAAAAATCTCAATACAATGATTGTATCTTTCTCAACAGAATAATTGATATAAAAATTAATTTTTTAAACTGTGATAAAATATATTTTTTACCGCACAGCTTTTAAATGTTTTTCTGGATATAATATTCTTGAATGTAAAATCTGTGCAGTACGAACCTCAATCTAAAAAAAAACCTGTTTGTTCATGTTGCCTTAGGCGTCCCGTACGCTATCTCCCATAGTCCCCATCATAGAACTAGGATAGGGACGTAGAAGAGAAATGAGTATGGAGATTCCGACCGCAACACCTACGGGAGGACGGGCGGAAGGAGGGACAGATTTCCTACTGGTGGGCGTTTTCCGTTTTCCAGATCTCCCTTCGGGTCGCGTATAGACAGTTGTCACGGTGTATAGAGTATAGTGGATTTTTCTGTTTGGCTTGTCTACTTAAAAGTAATTGAAAGAATATTCACAAAAGCAGCGGTAGAGTTGAAAGGAGAAACTTATCTGATTCTTTCGATTTATTCTGATCGTTCGGCGTTCTTGAAATAAATATTTTTCAGGCATTGCTATATTACAAAACAGCTTTAAGCACATGCACATGAAGACTTTTTTTTCAAATCTACGACTTCACTGTTTTGCAGTTTTTAATTTCTAGCTATTTCACTCGCGGAGCTTAAATCTCTGAAGAATGTCGTTGGCAGGTATGATCCTCACCGTACAAGAAATTGTTAACAAAGTGTGTTCTACATAAATTTATTAGTAAAAACAAAAGTTTTGAAGAAAAAATATCATTTTAATTTTATAATTCTGTAATCGGCTATAAATTACGTCGATAATGAATCAGTTTATAGAAACTACGACATAAATTTTTCAATGATTAATATTTTAAATACCTGTCATCTGATAAAAGACCTTGCATCACAATTTTTCATAGGACCACTCAAAATGTAGCAAAGAAATGTAATAAGAATGTCCTAGGAAAAGGGAGCAGAAACGTTTTTCCATCTACATGGTAGATTTTGGATTGTGTGTGATTAGGGCGAACCTGCGCGAAGGGTATCTGCTTAAGATGGAGGATGCCTTGGTAGGAGGACTTTCTAAGGCGTTCTAACGCGTATTCACATTACATTTGGAGAAAATCTACCTAAACTCCAGACCGTTTGATTGACGACCGCGCGATGGGACCCGAACCCAGGACCTTCACACTTCGGTCGTCTACCATTTCAGTGATATTACCACTGTGCCATGGTGAGGCTCATATATGGTACTGTGGGAAATTCATAATTTATTTTTTTTAATTATGTATATTTTTTAATGCCATCAATTTTTCAAATTTGGTACAGAAAAAATAAATGTCCGTTTCTATTTCTGTGATTTTATCACTGCCCTACTGGCAATACTAAGAAAAATTACCTTTTAAGTTTAAAAATTTGTAAATTTTGATATCAATTTAAAATACGAGAGAGAGAGACTAATTTTATGAAAAATAATTGTAATAATAATAATTGTTATGTTTCATAGCGATAGCATTAACATCTTCACTCATGTAATAATCGCATTTTTTTGCCAGTTTTTCATGGTGAAAGTCTAGGTGCGACTATTATGAGGGGAAAATCTAGTACATAATATTGGAACTCTAAAGCTATTTTTTCTGCTTCAAAATGGGGGTGCGACAATTATGTGAGGGCGACTACGGTATAGCCACACATTTTTTAGCTAAACAGCACAGTGTCGTCAGGCCATTATTCAGAGCAAACTTAACGTTGGTGCTTGTCAAAAGTAGCGATTTTTGTTGATCGCGCCGAAACTAATACAGCTGATTTTCAGTCGGAACATACACTGGTGTGCAAAAATTAAGGACGAGACGTTTTTTTCAATATAACTTTGTACAAAAGCTTTCCAAATCAACACATTTAATACCGTAAGATCCCCAATACGTAAGGACATGAGTAATGTAAGCAACACTTACTAAAAGAGAAATCAGAGGGATAAAAAGAAGCTTTATTGAAAAAGTAGCATGGAGCGCAAGCGACTGAAGGCCGAAACATCCCTGTGATGGGTGTCCAGCAAGAAACATCCGGTCTTTAATAGGGGATATGAACTCCCCTGACTGCTAGGCAGGTTTCACAGCGTCTGCCCATGCTGAGAATGAGGGTGTCAATCAGTTGTTGAGGCATTGCTGCCCATTCGTCTTGCAGCGCCAATCGAAGCTCCGGAATCGTTACTGGTGGTAAGGTACGAGCTGCCAAGCGTCTGCCTAGAAAATCCTATACATGCTCGATGGGATTGAGATCGTGCCGGCCAATCCATACGTTCAATATCCTCACACTCTAAGAGCTGTTCGGCAGCTACTGTGCGATGACATGGTGCATTGTCGTCCATGAAAGGAACTGCGGACCCATAGCGCCTCTAAAAAGATGCACATATGGAAGAAGAATCTCGTTACAATAACGGGTCCCGTTGACTGAACCTGCGTGGAAGATGTGAAGGTCTGTACGACTACCAAGCATGATGCCTCCCGAAACGAGAACACCGCCACCTCCATACCTGTCCCTTTCAATGATGTTCGAGGGATGATTGCGGCTTCCCCTCTCTCTCCAGATGAGTATGCGATGAGAATTGCTACTCAGACTGAATCTGCTCTCATCTGTAAAGAGTACTCGTCCCCATTCATTGTCTCTCCAATTCCGGTGTTCCCGGCACCACAGAGAACGCCTTCTCCGATGGGCAGGCGTTAGAGGTACACACCGTACAGGGCGTCTTCTGGCCACAGTAAAACGCGATATCGGTCGTCCAGTCGCCTGTGTTTTGTGTCTAGCGATTTCTCCCGCTGTTTACCGCCTGTTTCTTCTGGTCTGTAAGGCAATATACCGGTCATCTGCGGGTGTGGTTCCTCGTGGACGACCACTACTAAACCCCCGGATAGCTGTTCCTGTAGTTTGAAATTGTCTCCAAAGTCGTGAAACGATGCTGTGAGCAATTCCGAACTCTGCAGCCACACTTGTAACACTGTGGCCTTCCTCCAACTTTCCAATGATTCGACCTCGGGTAAAAGCATCCAGATGTCGTCTAACAGATTGATTATTCGCCATTTCTCGCTGAGGCAGCAACTCGGTGTGATTTTAACTACTATACGGCGTGCAATCTCTTTGCCAGAAATACTGATCTTACACCGACAACATGCTTTATACTACTCAGACACTCCCCCATTACGTCTACCTGCATATCTGCGCATGTGCTACCGTACAAAACCTTACTTAATCTCCTGATTGGTCTTTCTGTCCGCTCTGCCTCTTCGTTCAGCTGATATGCTAATTTTTCGACTTCGTCCTTAATTTTTGCACACCAGTGTATAAAAGGAAATAACTTTCTTAGTGGAGCAAAGTGAAGACCTCACTATAAATATAATGAGCAGATGTTCTTTATTTTCGAGGACGCCTTGAATACTGAAAGCAAATATTTAAATACCAAGAACACTATGAATAGTAATTGTTCCTTCAATGAAAACAAAACTGTTTCGTCTATAAAAAAACTTTAAAATAGAATACTGTATTGCACTAGTTTCTGCTTTTATTTGACTTTTAAAAATTAACTAGCTGCCTCAAAATAGAAATTTTGGTCACGCTACTATAAATAAATGCTATGATATAAACATTAGGGTGATAAATACAAAAACATTCTGCAGCATTTTATTTGAAAAATATGTAGTGAAATTTACGATCGAAAATTAAAAAATATGATTGAAATATTTATTATCCTACATAAATATTATCACCGAGCTACGCCATTTCACTTTGCATCTTACCTAAATAATCTTTTTTTTTTTTTTTTTTTTCTTTTCCTCCTTCTCAGCTGGCTCTGCGAACTCAAACGTACGTAACCGCCATCAATCATACCAGCAAGGTTGAAAGCCTTGAAAGCTATTTGCTGAACAAGCTGTCACTCAAACTACGCAAAGAGGCTTTACCGCCAATTAACCCAGTCCGCAACTCGAGGGTGGGGATTACGAATCACATGACCAGGTGGTCGAAGCAAAGCATGGCGATTTCCTATCTAGTTCCCCTTAAAAGATCTATGGTCCCCATTGTCCGGGGAATCTCCCCTATTTCTTTCTTGGAAGAGACACGGCTTTCATGACCTTGACAAGTAGCTTGACTAGCTAAAAGCAATTAATTCCTTTTTATTTAATGTTGTAAATTTCCCTGATTAATATGAAGATATATGTTCTCAAAATATAAAAAGTGGCTCCTTTACTTCAAAAACAAAAGAATTTTGGTGCAGGCCAATATTTGATTAAATACCATTATCGTATTTACTACAAAACAAAATAAGTTCATGTCAATATTTAAATAAAAATTATTATTCTGAAGGGGGGGGGATATTCTTTTTTTTTCTGGTTCGCGTTTTTTCCGGTTCGCGTTTTTACCGTTCGCGTTTTTTCCGTTTGGCGTTTTTTCCGTTCGCGTTTTTACCGTTCGCGTTTTTTCCGTTCGCGTTTTTTCCTACATTCATATAAGTGGGATGATATCCAAGAAAAACAAACACGGCACACTCATGGATTAGGATGCCCATTCGAAACAATAATTAAAACGGTGAAGTATAGTTGGGATATACTTGACGAAGATTGTAAAATATAGTTTTAGAAGGTGATTTTAAGATAGACTTCAATTCCAAAAATGGGTTTTATGAAACACGGAAGAAAAATACAGCCCACTCATGAATAATGATACGCTTTCCAACTTAAGGAAGAAAAATAGGGACGACTCATAAATTATGATACGATTTTAATATATAGCACTTAAGTGCGATATTTCAAATCTTAAAGTGATTCAGATTTTCTTCCTTTTTTTCAAAATGGCAGCTATCTATTATCTGTCATGATGAATTCAACAAACAAATTCAATCTGTACATAAAATATCTAAGAATTTACAATTTTTTTTTAACCCTAGGTTATAAATACCATCCAATTATCGAGCAGATGGCAACTTTTTAAAAATATTGTTTGGAAAATTTTGAAAAGATATATAAAAACTGCAAATCAAAAATATAAAATTAAGAAAAAGTTGAATTGAGATTTTGTTTTTGGGGCCCCAAAATCAGGGCATTTTTTAACACGTCTTTTATTTATTTATTTATTTTTATTGCTGTTCTTCTAGTATTGATTTATACAAGATTGCTAATATGCCGCCATTTCCTGAGTTTTCACGATGTCTCACGTTCCACGAGACTCTGATCCAGAACGAAGGTCGAATGAGCAGCCGAAACCAGAGGGGCCTGAACCGCATACCCCACATCCTGGAGTCCCTGTATGCGGTGGGTCAGTCGCCCGAGAGGGTGAGGGAGGCACACGCTCGCTGTCTGAAGGCGTACTGGGATACGTTTCCTGACCCCCTGGTGTCGGAGGAAGAAATACGAGAGTTTCTGATCCTGTTGATAGACAACGACAGAAGGACGGACGCTGTCGACCAGATAGTCGGTACATTTGTCCGCCTGTTCGGCCGTCGCCCGTACGAGCCGAGGCGCCTGTCGCACCTGTGCCGTTGCACGGTGAGGCGCACCATCGTGCTGAATGCTGCCGTCACCTTGCCTGCAGCAGTCGAGCTCCTGCACCTCCCCAGCAGCCTCAAACCCTTCATCTTGTGCAATCCTGAGAGGCTGTGTCATCAAGAGTGAGTGTAGTTGGAAAATTTAATAAATGTTCTTTTTTTCTTTTACAGCGTTTGGTTTCCTTTTATTCTAACTGATGTATTGCTTGTACTTGACTCTTGGTTTCAGTGGCGCGTACCGTGGTACAACAGCGCCCATGGCAGGTAGCAAAACTGCGCTCATTCACTTAGTGAGAACGATGCATGCCACTTCGTTGGTACGGTCACTCTTTGAAATTTCCATTTAAAGAATCTTTATGCTGTTTCTGCCTTCAGAATTCATTCAAGTCATGAAATATAGTCAAATCTCGTTACTACATCACTCTCGGGGACCCTAAAAATGACTTACTAATCCGTGTGAATCCTTCGGCAAAGTTTGTATTAAATGCAAAACGAAATTTGAAATGTTTTTTATAAAAAATGTGACTATAATTTATTTACATGATCATTTATATCAATCAGTAGAATAATAATTTAAATTAATAAAATAGACGACAACTTAAGGAAATTATTATAAGTAAAGACGGTACATGGTATTTATCATTTAAGTGTACAGTTTGCCATGTTTCATCTGCCATCGTATTCAGGCCCTGATTATGACAGCAGGAGGCCCCGGTACTTCACATATTTCGGGGGGCCCAAAATGACCAATCGTGTTATTTTTATATAAACAATTTGTTTACGTACCAAATAAATTGGTAATTTTAAAAATTCAGTTTTCACTATATAACGTTCATGCAGGAATTTTTTTTTTGTTATTTTTAATGACAATGCCTGACTTTTTTGAATTTTTATGATATTGTAACTGTAATGTGTGCACATTTTTCTTCGAGCATAAGTCATAATGTTTCAAACATTATGCTGTATTTTTCAAAGGCCTGATATATTAAGTTAGTAGTAGAAAGCAGCTTTTTGAGAATGTCATAAGTGACTGTTATATAAGAACATTTTTTATCAAAATAAGAACTGTATTAGTAAACTGTGACACATCCTCCAGAAACGTTGCTCTGGTTCTTTTTCTCTATCATGGCGACATGTTTAAAACTACTATTATATGTATTGTATTTTAATGTTAAGATTTTCGTATTTTTGCCAGCTCACTTTTTTGTATTTAGATGACTGAATTTTTGTGTTTTGGTGGCTGGACTTTTGTATGGGTGGCTAAATTTTTTTGTGGTCTTTGGGGAGATATATGTGATGCAGTTAATCACATACTTTTGATTTCCCTTTACCTATTCTAAATTTAATACTCTTTGCCATTTTTAAATCTCCCATTTATTCATAATGCTATTAAACGATTTCTTAAATTACTTTGGGTTTATCTTTTGCAATACATTTTGTTGGCGTCTTTAATCTGAGAATTCATTGAGTTGTCTTCGTTCGCACTGGGTTAGGGTTTTAATAATATTGCCAAGGCTTCTCATTTTATCCGTATTGATCGCCCCCGCGGCGTGTCACATTTAAATTTTGGCATACACGTATAAAGCACAACGTTTCTTCAATTTTACAGTCTGGCGGTTTATTAAAGGCAGTCCCTTTTACCCAGACAGCACATAAGCTTAAATCAAGCTTGACATTTGGCTTGGCAATGCAAGCTTGGCTTAAGCTGGATTTTAGCTTGCAAAGTGCGCACTGATGGCGCCATCTGTGAAAGAGAATGGGCATTAATTGTCTAGCGTCCTCAAATTTTCTGAAAGATTGTAAAAGATGTCTTTTATTTTATTACCAGTGACGTATTACCGGCAAGGCAAACGGGGCAACTGCCCAGGGCCTACCGATTTTAGGGCCCAAAAATCTTACCTCTTACACTTTTGTAATTTTAAAATAAAATTACAAAGGATAAATAAACCAAGGTTCTTGTCTACCCGCGGGTGTCGATCTGACGGCCTACATTTTTGGGCGGTTTTCTCGAAATATAACGTGAATACGCGTTAGAACCCCTTAAAAGTGACCTCGCTCAAGGCATCCTCTCCAAGAACAGACACCCCTAGTGTTGATTTTCCTTACACACTATACAATATACTTACTATGCATTATTATTTCATCACATTTCAGAAAATTTTCGTTCATGTTTTTTCTTTTTTCTAGTTTTTAGTTACTGTATCTTGAAAAATGTTATTAACGGTGCCCATTATATTAAATATTTCGTTATGAGAGAATTTAAGACTTTTCTTGGGGGGGGGGGAAATCGAACTCTTTACAAATTTCAAAAACAAACTTAGTTTACTCACTTAGTTTAGTTAGCGATACTCAGAAGAATACACAATGTTACTATATAAGCTCTACTCTCGGACAAGCCAATAGGTAAATACTGAGTAAGTTTAAGAAAACACTTTGAGAAGCACAGAAATTGCATGACAAATTACCCTGATTTATCTTTCATTTCAAAAGACCTTAAAAAATATTGCATTTTAAGGATTTTTGCTGAATGTTCTTTAGCTCTTACTGGTCTGGTTTTTATAATAATGGTAATACGTCTTATGAGTGGATTCTGAATTTTTTTGTTGTTACTTGATTCTTTTAACCTTTTACAGTCCAACAGGGACGTAGCCAGAAATTTTTCATGGGGGGGGTTAGGACAACTACAACTCATATATATGTATACGTGTGTATGATAATGTAGTGAAGAATATACATTTTGTATAGCAAAAAATTCCTCATGAAGGGTGGTTATGACCCCCCCCCTTAGCTACGCCCCTGCGTCCAATGTTCCTAACTGGGAACATCGAATTAAAAATTTATTCAAAAATGAAATTTTATCAGTATTGACTTGAAAAAATTAGCAGATAAAGTTAAAAATTGACTTCATTTTTTAAAATAGAAGTTGCATTTCTATCATGACTGGGAAACTGGAAAAAAGTCATGAAAATAGCCATTTTCATAAATATTTACAGAGCTATCTTGATGCACCCTCCCCTTCTTCAAACTTAATTCATATCTTTACTGAAATTCAAAAATAAATCTTTTATTAAGTCTTAGTATTTCATTTATTATTTAAAATACCCATCAGTATATTCAGTTTTTGAAACCAATGTAAATTATAGTCAGAAATGACCCATATTCCCAATTGGAAACACAGTAAAAATTATATAAAAAAGTCCCTCCCCCCCATTTAAATGACTAATAACCTTTCGCTAACGCATTAGAAAACACAATATTGGGGGGGGGGGACTAATTTAAAATGTGCCTGGATCTCAATGCGGTGTTTAACAAGGTTAACAGCGGGTGATAAACTGTGTGGTTTCTTAAAAGAACTGCTTTAAATGACTTTCATTTGTGCCCCATCGTCAAACTTTCATCATAATATAATGAAAGAATGCTAATAAAAATTAAACATTCTGATTAATAGCTATTATCTTAACAAAAAAGTCATGCTTAGACAAAGGAGAAGAGGGGGTGGGCTCATATACCCACTCCACCCCTAACGATTAGTAGAGTGAAATTTTGGATTATTTTACTACTTTCTTCTTATTGCATAATAACTGACAACCTAAGTTAAAAGCCACCACCCCCCGCTAGTTAAAAAAAAATACTATCGGTGCTGTTGAACATTTATGCAACATGGGCGTCTGAACGTAATATTGCAGTGCAACATATCATAAATCCGATGGATTAAGACATGCAGTAATCAGTAAAAATATTAATTAATCTACATTACTGATACTCAAGTTTCAAGAAAATTTGTAAAGCAGCTTTACAAAGTTGGCAAGGAAGAGTTTAATTCAATTCAACAAATTACTAAAATGTACGGAAAAAAAATAATAACATGACAGACAAATGTTGCATTTATAATTTATATATTTCTTCGGAAACAATTTTCATGCGGAGCTTCCAATCGCGGGACTCTGGGCGTTCGCCCCTGCCTAAGGCTGTCCCTGGATATCCCTCATCATTATACGTTCTTTTCTTATTTTTGTTCTCATCAGGCATGTAGCCAAGCCAAAGGGTGACCACAGGGGCATGCCTTCGACCCCCTCCAGAAAAAAATCCTTAATTTTTGTTAATTGGATATCAGTAATTAAGCCTTTTTATGACATGTTCTACCTTTACCATCTTTTGCGCATTCCCCAAAGATTTTTTCTGTCTACATGCCTGATTTTCGTAAGCGATCTGTAGAACGTAAAAGTTAGAAAATACGGTAATACGTTGGGGTGGGGCTAAAAGTGGGGGCGAAAGGTGTGCGGAAAAAACGCCAACATGATTCATTTTTAGTAAATTTTGGGCACACAATTTCTTTGTTTTGTAATATACGTGAGGAAGGCATTAGAATGGATCTTATGCCCAAATTTCTCTTGTTTTGGAGTAAAGGCGTAAATTTTGGTGCAGTTACGTAGGTCTGGAGCGGAGGTAAACCTTCATAACTACTGTTATCCTAAGCATCAGTGGCGTAGGAAGGCGAGGGGGGGCGGTCCGCCCCGGGTGTCACCCTCAAAAAGGTGACACCCGACGGCTTGTACAGCAAAAATTCCAAAAATATCGCATGTATGGGGTAAAAATGCTCATATGGGGGGTGACACCACTTATATCCGCCCCGGATGTCACCCAGTGTAGCTACGTCACAGCTAAGCATACAATACATATGACCTATAGGCGTAGCGTTGAGGGGGGCACATTTCCCCTCTGTGTCACCCCCCCCGAACAACTTAGTCAATTTAAAAAAAAATAAACATGTTTGAAATTTTAAAGAAACTTCCCCTTTCTGCTTTAAAATTCGATATGTGCCCCCCTCAAATGTTTCCTGTGCACCTCCAAAATTTCAGTAGGTCTGGGAACAGTGATAATATTTCTTTAGAAAGCTATTGTTATCAGGATTTCCTAAGCATATTATACATATGAACTATCGCAATCGGGGAGGTAGTTAACCGTATTTTAGCCGTTCCACTTAAAAATACAAAAAGAAACTCCAGTCTGTGTCTTGACAAAATATTTATTAAAAAGAAACTTTTCACTGCCAGATTAGCTTAATTTAAACAAGATTATTTTTTAAGCGTTTGGTTTAAACAATTTTTCTCATTTCCAATAGGTTGTGGTTTTAAATGCTTTCTAATTATTAGAGTTTCTTTAAATTATTTATTTATTTATTTTAGTTTTTAATGCAATACAAAATATTTTATGGAAAAATGTTTTATTTGTTGAGCGAAAGTTAATAATATTTTCCCTTTTCAATAGGCGCAGTGTTCCCGCTCTGGGAACACCAAACTCTGACGTTTTGACTATTGCCAGTCACGAAGAATAGATTTGATTTCTATAAAAATAGTTGCGGGTGACATAGCTCCACGAGAATCCTTTACTTTTTAGCTCGTCATTTCCCGTAAAAAAATTGTCACGATTATTTTTAGCAGCACTGACATCTGCTGAAAAATGGAAAAATGCGAGAACAGCCGGATAGATTGCCCAATGCTGAAAAAAGGGCAGCCGTTGCCATCGCTTGACTTAACTAACAGCAAGATGGCGGACGATCGAAACGTTCATCGCGTGCCACAGATCTAGAGACCCTTTTTTTGACGCAGCTGGCTGTGCGCAACGACTGCCCTTTTTTCAGCTTTGGGAAAGGGTTGCGCCTCAAAGGGTTAAATTTTTACGGGTTTCCTTGTGTTGAAAGAAAAATGATCCGATCAGAGATACTATATTAAAACTTTATAGATTTAAAGTATTAAAATCGTTTAAATATTTACAAAACGTGCTTTTAAAAACAGCGCAACTTGATACATCGAATAAAGCACTGTTAAATTGTAAAATGCGTTATAAAATATTAATAATTAAATAATTGATGAACATTGTCCGATGGCTAAAGCATGAAGTTCCAGCGTTCTGCCTTCCTACGCAGTTGTCGATCTGGAGTTTTGGGATGTTTTCCCCAGATGTAACGTAAATACTCGTTACGCCCCCTTAAAACGTGCTCGCTCAAAACATTTTTCTCTTTGGAAGATAGCCCTAGTATGCTTTGCCTGAACAAATCAACAATATTAAATAATTGCGGGGATACTGTTTCTTTATTGTAGAAGAGGAAAAGAAATCACCCATCAACATCTTGTTTTCTTCCAGCACTTTTCAAAGTTTCTGCAATTCACTTTATTTATGAATTTAGCTTTGAAATCACCAAAATAAAATAAAAATATTTAAATAAAAAGTGTTAAGAAATGCACGTTTATTCCGGGTATTAGTTTGAATTCAAGCATTTATTTTAAATGCATAATTTATTTGATGAAACTTATCGTAATCAGTATTTTGTTTTAAAGTTTGTCTTTAGTTAAAGGAAGTCAAAATTTATAGTTTATTCCAAGGAAAATATATTCTTGGAAAAACTTTTCGCTATACAATATCTACAAAAACCTTTTAATTAATCTCTCTAAAAATGTAATTTCTGCTTACATTAATAATTCATATGTATTTGTATCAAATTGTCTACTTAGAGTATTTATTATTAAAGCGGACTACACTCGAGGTTTTTTCTTTTCTTTTTTTTTGGGGGGGGGGAGGAGGGGAGAGATTATTTGCTGATAAAAAAAAATTCTTATAGTATATTTCATTTTCTTTCTAGGTTTGGCAATATGAAACACATTTCGGGAGAGGGGCAAAAGTTTTGTAATGCCACAGCTAACTGCTGTTCATAAGTTAAATGAAGGGGGCATATCCATTTGATTAGACTAAATAAATATGATAATCAAAAATTTTGGCCCTATTAGCCCCCTTGCTGTACTTCCTGTGCGTCGTGTAATGTAAATGAATATCTATATAAGCATATAATTTAAATTGTATAATTACTATAGTAATTACTTAACTATAATGAGTATTTTTATTTTTGTTCGATTATTATAATTTCGTACTTTTAAAGTTACAGAAGAATTCATTAATTTTCTTTTCATAAGAATGAGTATGATTTAAAATTCCCTCAAAAAAGTTTCAGTTTATATCGAACCAATAGCTTTTTCATAAGTATTGAGAAAAATCGCTTTGAATTCGAAGACATAAACAAGTGATTCTTCCATCCCATTCGGCTTTTGTATTTTGAAGACAGGAAGGCGCTGAAGCACAGAATTGATAAGAGAGCTCTGAGAGGGGGAGGAGGGACTATCGCTAAGTTGAATTCTGTAATCCCCGATCTCGTTACCGACCTTGATG
>JAWZYV010001893.1:0-16960 GCA_038373885.1 Cheiracanthium punctorium | reverse complement strand
TGCGAAAGTATTGCCCTGTTGCAAAAAAAAAAAAAAAAAGATGATTCTAAACAGATCATTGCGTTCTAAAAGAAACGGCAAGGTACCAAGTCAAATAAACGAACCCCTGAACTAAAGGCTGGCACAAATTCAACATTTTCGTGATCCGTTCCCATAGCAAGTCAGTGTATTTTTCCCGCATCAACTTTCCGTATTGCGGGAGGCAAGTCTACCGCATCTAATCTTTTGTGCTGACCGCCTTGAAAACTGCAGAATGACAAATGATAATCAATTATCCTTTGGGTGACTCGTGGAACACTGAAATTTGTCCCCCAGGCGTGGTTACAATATTTTTTAGAGCCGTCGCCAAAAGTTTCAGCCAAATTTTTGCAAAAGAGTAGGTGTGAAATTTTTCTCTGGAGACCTCTAAAGAAAGGCATTTTATTAATACATTAATGCATGTACATCGAATTATATTTGTAATTCGATGTTAAACAAAGAGTATTTTTTGGTAATAACTTCTTTTTAATATTAATTATCAATTACATTTAAATATCATGTGGTTACACGCATGCATTTATTAAACTATTTATTTTAATAAACAACTTAGCTTAGTAATCCATTTTAATAAATACTAAATAACTATTGCTAAAATGCACACCACAAAGTTACAGCTAATCTTTCAGCTACAGAAATAGGTTTTCTGCGTATTCGAGCTTTCTGTATATGAGGCTTTAAAATTTTTAAAAATTTCTTCAAAATCTTGAATTCTCATGTGGAAATAATTATAGAATCTTTCTTCAATGCTTAGCAATTCTTTCATGAGAATAAATTCCTCCAATTTTTCTCGCTTTTGAAGGGTGGGATGGACCAAACACCTTTTTTTCTTCTTTTGGATAACAACATATAAGCTATAATCGCTTCATCCTCACTAGAGCTGGACATTTTCCCTTTTAAAGCTTTTATTAACCAGAGTACTATCAAATAATTGCCAAGACATATGAACGAATGAAACAGAGATATCAAGCCAAATATAGGGTCTATTCTGCCACGTTCGTTTAAGCGAACGTTCGGATTTGTGACGTATTTCGAAACGTATGCTAATGTAAACATTCGGTAGGAAGTATCTGCACCTAAATCTCCACCGTACCTTGCAGAATACCAACATACATTAGCAGGATGCGAAAAACGTTATTTTGACGTCACATATCCGAACGTTCGCTTATACGAACGTGGCAGAATAGAGCCCATAGTAACCCCGCTTCTAGTGTCTCTAAAATTTACAACCTGCACGTGCGGATGACCATTCCTCCAGGCCCTCCAGAGTATGGAAACGGATTCCCGTAAACGCAGAATGTGCACTGGGCTTTAGTCGGAATTACCTCAGTTGAAAATGAAATAGGTGTGTGTGTAACATGCATAGACAATAATGCGACATTTTGCAAGTTAACTTACACTGTTATTGAAATCTGGAAAATATGGATTTAAACTTAATGATCACTGTAAACAATTAGCTTAGCTGATGAACAGAATTTACTTTTAATGCTATGAACTGGTGAACAAAATTAACAAAAAATAAGGCTGCAAATTTAATCTTAATGCAAACATAAATAAACAATTATCTTGAACTTAGGCGATCAATATGTATGCAAGACAAAATCACATTTTATTCAAAATTGGATAATTCGCTCCTGACACCTTAACATTTCATAACACAATAACACTTACTTTTAAAATAGATTGCATGTAGCACAAATAACACTATAGCTGCAAAATTTCATGTAGAGCTCAAGTTACAGAACAATATAATATTTAATTTACCCGCTAATTCTTATTCTACTTAACAGAGAATTTAATCAGCATTTGAGCCAAAGTTTACATTAAAGATTTAGAAATAGTAGATATGCATGTCGATATTGAAATATGAGAGGCCTCCCACATAATATATCAATGGTAATAATAACACATGTAAAACTTAATTGCACTCAGAAGTCTACATGATGGTGCTTAAATACTCTTACAAGAAAAAAAGTTTTGTCATTGTTGTAAAATAAAGAAAATAACAAACAAGATCCTCGGACTCTGTCCGAGTGTACAATTTTAAGTAGTCTGGCTCGTAGTAAGTCTTCACTGGCTCAAGTCTGAATTCTACCGCTTGTTCGTACGTATCAACTAACGGCATCCGAGTAGAAAGAGCCATATAAGCTGTATACAAATAAGCGCAAGTCTGAAACAAAGCATCCTTACATCAGAGTTACCAAAAGAAATTTCTATATCCTCTCTAATCTTTCTTTTTGCCTCTTCCTTTTGAATTCTTTGAAGCCGAATGCACTTATGCATATAAAAGGTAAAAAAGAAAGATAAATTATTCCAAACGCATTGATTATAAAACACTTTCCAACACATCAATATTTTTGTGCCAAATTTGGCGATGTATTTTTCTTAAATCTGACGAGATTTCGGAGATAAAATAATTTGTATTATCACTGTAAATGCAATTTTATGAGACCCTGTAAAAGAGATTCCAATTTTGTTTCATGTAAATCCGTTAACCCGTTTTGGGTTCTTGCGCATTAACGGATTTTCATCTGTGGGCGAAATTCCACTAACGCAACCCACTCCCAATCCTACGCAGATAGCCCTTAGTCATTCCTTAACAAGACACAATGCACTAAATCAGTTGATTACAGCGCGAGTATCGAATCTTCAAAATTCCCAAAGAAATCGTCATAGCTTATTATCACATCAGATATTTTTCATTTATTTATTCCAAAAAATCTTTTTATTTAATGAGATAGATCTATTACCAAGTATTTATCCATGCGAAATTGGGCTATAAATTCCTGATCGGATAGACCAAAAGGATCTTTCCTTGTGTGGTACACTCGAGAAACCCTTTTATTTTCTGCTGCTTGAAGCAAAAGCATAAGTTCCATTTTGGTGATCTGTGCATCTAATCAAAATAAAACTAGTATTTATAACTATGCAAAACAATGCAATACAAATTTATACAAATATATCAGTATCATTAAGTAATGAAATTCCTTGGAAGGAAATTTGAAACCTGACATGCACCAAGCTTTGTAGTTGGTTAATGATTCGAAATATGTATTCGCAGTGCTACAATTTGTTTTGACAGCTTTGCATCATGAGCATTCATACGTGTTTCAGCACTAACACTGGGTGGCCTGACTAATTTACGTTTCTTTTTTTCCTTTAAGTAGGATATATTTTTAAAGCCCCTGTCAGCCATCACATCCATTTTTATTTCATGAGATAGATCTATTACCAAGTGTTTATCCATGCAAAATTGTGCTATAAATTCCTGATCGGATAGACCAAAAGGATGTTTTGTGTGGTACACTCGAGGAACCCTTTTATTTTCTGCAAGATGTCAGGGATCTGTTTTATATTAGGAAGCTGGCTTTGTGTAAAAAAGTGGGAAATTAGAAAAAGACCCACTTGTATCGGTGAGGAGATGCTCCCAAAAGGGAAACACCCCCTCCGCACCTAACGACTCATTGTAAGAATTATTATTAAAGATTTGTTCTGCCGCCACGCTACGTGACCTCTTGTACAATTCTTGTGGAATTAAACTGTCGAGGAAACTATAGGCTTCAACAATAGTTGGATCAGTTGCTGATCCACCATAGCCTTTCAAAACAAAGCAAACTGTGCCATCTGGAGTACTTGCCACTAAATATTAATTGTGTTGCCTTTTTTGTTTTCTGACCATGACAGACTTTGATGAATGGGATGGGATGGCTTTTTGATTTCGATTACAAAACAATCAATTATACACTGAACGTTTGAGTACATTCTCCTGAATGCCACTGGAAGGTTTTTTTTTTTTTTTTTTTTTTTTTACAAAACTTGATCACCAGGCCATAGGATCAGATTTTGCAATACTGCTGCCAGCTGATAAACAGTTTTCCTGAAAGTAGATGACACAGAGGAAGGTGATAAACCGAATATCAGTGCTAAATATGTGAATGAAAGATTCATTCTAGATTTTTTTTTGTAATGTTATTAAAATATTCAGTTCAGGAAATTTGCTGTGTTTTGATAAAAAGTCGAGGAAAAAGAGAACATTTTGGGCAATACCAATACACATTAGAGGTTCTTTTTTTACGGCAGCTACAGTACTCTCTCTCTCTCTAATTTTTAAACATCTATGTCTATATTCTCTGATTCTGTATCCTCATCAGAAGTATTCAAATTTATCACTGGAACAATCGCTACTGTCGAAGTAAATTTTTTCTATCTTTTTCAGGTGGGCATGCTGAAGGACCACATCCTGTATCAGAAGTTTCTGGGACAGCATTGCACCCAAAATCTGCCGTATCAGTTTGATGTGTGTTTATTTCTTTGCTACGAACAGAAACTCTGGTTTGACCACAAAAATAAGGTCTTTATGCACTCGGGATGAGGAGAATGGATCTCTCTAATCAGGCAATTATTATTTCGGAATAATTTAATTATTCTATATGGCCCATTAAAAATAGGGTCAAATTTACGTTTTTTGTGCATGTTGCACATGTACCCGTCACCGATAAGGAAATGCGTTCAAAATATACTTAGTTTCTAAATCTGCAGTTATCCAAAATTTTGTCCGTATTTATCGGGTTTCGATGTAATGAAATGTAAACAGACTGTGAGGTTTACTTGGAAACAATTGTTTATCAATTGTTATGTTCTGCCCTGGCTTCTAAGAGCTTATGCAATTTTCAATAAAACGATTCCATACTTCTGAAATCATTGCGAATTTATCCTCTTATTCGATTACGGCACATTGATTTCTTACCAAACCTCAAAAATCTTGATATTTCACAAAATTTGTCTCTGGACATGGTTTCTTTACAAAACTCAAACCCCATGCAGCAGACCATAAAGAATGGAGTTCCAAGTTCCTAGCTACTGCGACTCCACGTGCATACAAAATGGAAATGTAAGCAAAAAGTTTCTCTTTCGAAATATACCAAGCATCATTTTCTAATACTCTATGTGCTTCTGTGTTTGTGCATTCTATTATATGCTCTAAAATTTTTCTGTCCATGAAGAGTAACCAAGCGCTAAAAACACTGTGATCGTTCAGATTCCTTTTTACGAAACTGGTCTGCGCTGCTTTCTCGCAGAATATTTTGGGTTGCTAATCTACCAGATGCACTTCCAAAAACACATTCTTTCAACACTGAACCATTGCAAGCTGTTATTTCCTTGAGATTTTGAGAATTATCAGTTTCAGTGGCCTCACCGTCATCGAATTCCGATCCAGATGATTCTACAGGAATAAAATTTTTATCATCAGATTCATCATCTATGTCGGATGATTCTCCCCCTTCTGATTCATTATCAGATAAATCTCTGAGAAGTGCAGTTATTTCTTCAGAAGTAAATCCCTCTTACGAGACATTTTAAATTTAATCCAAAGAAAGGAAAAAAAAAAAAAAAAAAAGGAAGAGATGAGTTATCACGAAAATTGTAATTTGTATGAGTCACAAGAAATTGATTGCACACTTTGCTTGAAATACCAGCGACAGGTGTTGGTGCTACTGAAACAGAACATGTGATGACCGGATGTCACCAAACAACACTCCAAGACCCCTTACTCTTCTGTACATGCACAATACAGTAGGAAAATAGCACAAAAGAACGGAATTTGAGATAAGGAAGTTGAAATTTCTGCCGTGTCCAATTGACACCGAGCAGGCATTCTAGGTAAATCTAATCGTAAACTATGCTTAAATAAAGCTAATCTCCTAAAGCTCTTTATGAGAGTACTACATAAGAGTTTAATAAAAGTCAGAATATTAAAACGTGATTCATTAAAATTTACAGATTTTAGAAAGTAATTTAGATGCCTTGGTGTCGAAATGACACCGCCCGGCATTCTAGTGTTAAAAATCAATGGCAAGCCCAGTCCTTTTTTTCCTTTTGACCTGCTGGTTGTTACAAGTCTAGGACTTTTAGGAGTATCCTTAAATTCTCTATTTCTTTGGTCCTTAATGCCAAGCAAATATGCCATGTTCTTTCTTATATTGTAATTTTTTTTTTGTGTAAAAATTTGTCCGAATTTAAAGATTTTTTCCAAAATTTTGGGATTTCTCCCAAAATATATTGAAAGTTTTATATTTCATGGACGGTATATCGAAAGTTATTGGAGTCTCATCCATATTTGCTATCTGCAAAAGGTCAAATCCATGTTTTTTTTCTGTAGGTGAATAATATATTTCTGCCACTGAATAAGCTTCTCTTCCAACTGCTCCACGGTCTTTGTCCTTTGTCTCAATGTGAGATTATTACTTTCCATAAAGTGTGAACACCAACCAGCAGAACCACAAAACTGCACAATACGACTGTCTTTAAACTCATTTCTCTCTAAATACAATGCTCTCATATGTATTGATGTAAAGGCTTAATCGTAACAAGAACATAGATTCTCTTGAACACAATTCAACAACTTTTCCTTCAGCTCAGAAAAATGTGCAGTTTTTCTATGTATGGCTTTCTTCTTTCGTGGCAGAGTCTGCAAAACATTTCTTTTTTTTCTCCATTCGTGTACTTGTTTGGTACTAACACCAAACTCACGAGCTGCAACAGAATTATTATGCTGTTTGGCATATTCAATTGCTTTCAATTTGAAAGCCGCGCCATAAGATATTCTTTTTACTTTAGCCATTTTCACTTGCTTCTAAAATTTGGAAGTTCTAAAATTTGGAAGTCCCGCTCTATTGGAAATGGCTCTGCGATCACATGCTCTGGAAAATGATGGCAGATCTACTGGAAGGACTTGATTTACTGAAACGCTAGAATTTTTCTTTATTTTCTGGTATTTTATTTTTTATAGCTAAAACACTTTCATCACTTGAATGCTGTTGAGTGGAATCGATGTCAGTGTCACTAACAATACCTTCATGTCGTAAAGTAGGAATATTTGTTAATTGGAGACTTCAGTTTAACTCGAATTGTATGGTCTTTTCCTTTAGCACGTTTCTCGATTTTTTTTATTCTCTACTTTGTCAATTCCTCCTATAACCATAAGCCTCAGGTTTCGTTGGTCATTCAAGAACGTGTGTTCCAGTTGTGGAACCTTCCTTTCTCTAAATCTATATATTTGCATGAACAAATATCAAAAGATTATTTACAATGTCAGATTTTGAACTTTTCAATGGACGTTTTAAAGCTCTTGGCATTTTTTGCGTTACACCCTGATGACTTTTTCATCTTTTCAGATCCCTTGTGTAGTTTTAAAATCATAAAAACAATGTTGCTTGCAGATGAAACAGGAATAGAAGTCTTCCATATTTCTTCTAGCTTACGGGCCACTCGCATTGCAACTACCCTTTTCTTTGGTTGATGACATCCTTCAGACTTCAACTGATTACTTATGTAGGAATATTTGTTAATTGGAGACTTCAGTTTAACTCGAATTGTGTGGGCTTGTCCTTTAGCCCGTTTCTCGATTTTTTTTTTACTCTCTACTGTGTCAATTCCTCCTATAACCATAAGCCTCAGGTTTCGTTGGTCATTCAAGAACTTGTGTTCCAGTTGTGGAACCTTCCTTTGCGCTGGACACAAACATTTCATTAAATCTATACATTTGCATGAGCAAATATCAAAAGATTATTTACAATGTCAGATTTTGAACTTTTCAACGGACGTTTTAAAGCTCTTGACATTTTATGTTTTACACCCTGATGACTTTTTCATCTTTTCAGATCTCTCGTGTAGTTTTAAAATCATAAAAACAATGTTGCTTGCAGATGAAACAGGAATAGAAGTCTTCTTCCATATTTCTTCTAGCTTACGGGCCACTCGCTTTGCAACTACCTTTTTCTTTGGTTGATGGCATCCTTCAGACTTCAACTGATTTCTTACCCATTCAAAATAACGTAGTACATCAATTTTAGTAGGTAAAACATTGCTATCACTTATATCTAGAGGTTGGCCGACAATTGGATCGTCAGCAGTTTTCCTTGTTTGAAGAATGAGTTTTTCTACTCATGATGGTAAAACAACAAAACCAAATTGAACTCAATCACAAATCAAAAACATAACTGCTCACTAAATGGACGCTTCGTACATAAAAAATGCTAAAAACAAACTGAAAAAGAAAGGAAGGGTGGACGAGGGAGAGAGAAGTAATCATGTGATGGTCTTGCACTTCCCTTATCTCCAAAGTCATGGGGGAGCTACAGTTTTATCACCTTGAAATCTGAGCCCCATATTCGCCAACAAAAATATTCTTGCTATTTTGGAACGCTGTACTGCAGTGTCTGTATTATAAATGCAATGATTGAAAATTTGAAAGATTCTTCAACATTTCTTAAATACGGCTAGTTGACAAAAAATTGGAGATTTTCATTACGATTCCGGGAGATCTAAATCTTCAATTTCAGTCACAATGCATTTTTTTATTGATAGATTCTATCTCAAATTGCCCATTTTTGCTGTTGAATATTTAATTTTGATTTATACATACTTTATAAAAAAATGTTTAAAAATATCGTTTTGATTAAAAAACTGACAACTTCAGGGTCATTCCGGGAGACCTAAATATTTTTCGATTTCAAAAAAAATTTTTTTGGTAGGTATGTGATGACAGTAACAACTTTTTATCAATTTGAAATTTTGATTTTCAAAAAAAAATTTTTCGTGATACACCCTAATGCACATCTACTTATTTTAATTTTTTAATGCATAATTTTGGGTGAGAAATATTTCTAGAACACAATTTCTTTGCAGGCCAATCTTCCTAATAGGGAACATCAAATTAAAAATGTATCCAAAATTAAAATTTTATCAACATTGACTTGAATAAATTAGCAGATAAAGTTAAAATGAGACTTGATTTTTTTTGAAATAGAAGTTGCATTATTTTGATTCGTTGGAAACTACAAAAGATCATGAAAATAGCCATTATCATGGCGCTATCTTGAAACACTCCCTTCCCATTCAAACTTAATTCATATCTTTACTTAAATTTAAAAATAATCTATTATTAATTCCTAATATTTCACTTATTATTTAAACTACCTATCATCTGTTTGCTCAGCTAAAAAATTCTTAATTATCCGTTTCGGCTGTAAATATTAAATCAACCTATATTTATGAAAACTTAAGCACGAATTGAGAAAATCACCTTGATTTCTCTTATCTCGGGCTAAGATATGCTTGATACAATATCTGCATAATCAATCAAACTTAAATATTCAATCGCTGAAATAAAACTTAAAAATACAATATGCAAAAAATGTACCAACAAAATATAAGATTGATTAAAATCGAAAATATTTACGGTACAGTCTTATCTGATTATTAAAAAAAAAAAAAGAAAAATAATGACACTGTTTACAGTGTTTCCACTTGGTTCATAACTTTCAGAAGAAACAACATGGCTAATAGCTTTGAAGCACTTGACAGGTGACAACAATAGTTTATGTTTTAGTTCTTTGGTTTGTTTTACACCATCTTTATACAGAAAAAAGTTTAGCTTTATGTAGACGGCTGTATACCCATGTTCATTGCGAATATCGCATACTTCGGATGATACCTTCAATGTTGAAGGGTTGTCGTGGATAGCTCCACGACAAAGCGGGCATGTTGTTTCAGCATTCATCACTATTTTCCAACTCTGCATACATGTAAGATGAAATTTATGTGCACATTGTAAAACATAAACATCAAATGGATCATTTTGAAGTGGTTCGAGACAGATACTACATTCCATTTTTTTTTTTTTTTTTTTTTTTTTTATGTATCCTACTCGGTGAGCGGAAAAAACGCCGCTGGAAAAAACGCCGCCGGAAAAAACGCCACCGGAAAAAACGCCGCCGGAAAAAACGCCACATGGAAAAAACGCCGCCGGAAAAAACGCCACCCGGAAAAAACGCCGCCGGAAAAAACGCTACTTTTAATAGTAATCTACTGGGTTGTATGAGATATAATTTTGTATTGATAAACTTAATTTCTTACTGACGACATTGGAAAGGAGGGGGGCTTTGGGGCTAGAGCCCCCCCATAGCTTTGTATGATGATAGAAAATAATCATATATCGATGTCTTTTTCAGTCTCCAGAATCCATAAAAACATACTAACCCCCCTCCCCCAAACCCCCAAATCTACTGAATTGCTACACGCTACTGCGCCGCTATCGGATTGAGGGGAGACCTAGGCTGAGCTATGGCTTATTATTACTGGTTTTCTTTTTATAAAGGCAAGAGTTTATTCTGATTCATGGTAATTTATCTTGTCAGCTCTTGGTTTTTAAATAAGAAATTTTAGAATAAGGAACATTTATAAGTATATATATTTATATATAAATATTTTTATTTTTGAAAATATTCAATTTAAACATTGGTACTCTTATTTTAAAGATGCCTTTTTAAAAACTAAATTATGGTATTAATAAGTCAAAAACAATTTAAAAAAAATCTTTTTTAAATTAAATGTTAGTGTAATTGTAATGTTTTTAAATAAATTTTTAAATGCTGAAAAAAAAAAACAGCATCACTTTTTAAAGGAAACTGGTTTAAAATCATTTAAAACTCATTTCTTAAAATGTAAAATATTAGTTATATATAACTGTGATTAAAATTAATAGTTAATTAGTTTTGTTAAAATTAGTTGGAAAAGTTTCAATAATACTTTCTGACTTTTGTAACTTTAGTTTTTAAACATTAATTTGATCAGAAATAGAACCTGACTGAGAATCAAAGACGACCTTGTAAGTGAACGCGTCCGTTAAATATGTAGGGCCGTCTATCCTTTTGCTGGGTTGTGAGCATTCAAAACTGCATTATTTTGTTAAAACATGATCGATTCCGGTTCTTGTACTACAAAACAAACATACAAAATTTGCAAATCAAATTATTAATTTATAAGTTTTTTATCTAAATAATTGATTTACTTATTTATTGTATTATTTTCAAGACAAAGTACATATTCATTTAAAGATGGAGAACAATTCTTTGTAGTGTCACCGGATGTCGACACCCGTACTCATTTTTAGGGTATACTGTTTTTTTTTTTTTTTTTTTTTTTTTTTAAGTGTCAAACTCAGAGCCTGACAAAATCGAGGGCAGACGGGGTAGCTACCTTGGGTCCCCAGTGAAAGGAGAACACAAAATGAAAACGCCCCTGTTCTAAAGTAATGTAATATTTTTCAGGAGAGGCTACTTAAAAGAAAAAAGGTAAAAGTGATTATTACTAAAATAAATTATTAATTATATCAATTATAATCAATCTTTGATTGCTATTGAATTATTTTCTTCCGAATTCTTTGATAACAATTTTTAAGTGAATAAAATTGAATAATATATTAAATTTTAACACATTTCAAGTACTGATTTGAGCATTCTAAGATTTTGCTTACAGAAATTTAGTGAATTCTTTTTCATACTGCAGCATTTATTTCCAGAGTTTATATTACTTTGGTAGAATTATTTAGCCCGTCATTTAGAATTTCTGTAGTTAGCACATTTACAGATTCTGCAGAAGGGAAAGAAGTTTTTTATTCAATTTTTATTAGTTATAGAAAATCAATATTCGTAATGTTATCCTTATAAATGACTCACTGTAAATAATAAATAATAATAAATAATAACAATAGATAATAATAATAATAATAATAATAATGAAAATGAAAAAAAAGTTTTAAACTAGAAAATTTTTTAAAAATTTGAACTCGTTTAAAATTTTAAATTCTAAATCACATCCAATAAACTATTACCTTTTTAAAAGTTATTTAATGTTTCTTCCTATGAATAAAAATCAGATAGTTATTTTCTGGAAAATAAAAAGGAATACAAGTGATACACTTTTTTACAAATAAAATAATTGGTATATTAATAACTTGTACAAATATTTATAAATTGCGTAGTCATTTTATAAATGAATTTTCAATTTATCTACACGAGAATGCTTTTCAAAGATTTATCGCTTTTTCGCCCTTTTTCTTTTGGGATTTTCGGAGTTTTAACATAGCCATAAGTAGTTGTGACATGATTCAAAAAAAGAAGGGAAAAAAAAAAAAAAAAGAAAAAAGCCTCTGCGAGATCCCCTACCTCCGCTTTGTTCTTTTTTGACCTCCAGGACATGTATATCTTACCTCTTTGTCTAATGGTCAAAACATTAGGGGTCGAATGCTATTTTTGGAATTCTCCTTTGACCTTGAACAAGTGTTCTCACTGTTCTGCAAAAGCGGAATTTTCGTTTAACCTTGAACAAGTGGTTTTGTTTGACGGATTATTGCAAGTTTGTCGAGGGGGGGGGGTTAGTTAGAAGATTGACATATACATCCAATAGGATCTTTTACATTAATTTCTTTCTTCTCGGGGGGGGCGGTGGCCCCCTCCGCCCCCCCTTTAATCCGCCCTTGGTGGCGGTTGAGGAGGGAGGGGGTAATTCTTCAGTAAGAAAAGTCACTTCAGTAAGAAAAGTCAAAATTCATTTGATATGCCAAAAAAAAAACCATTTAAACATGAAAAAAATAAACCCTTATCCCCCACCCCCACCCACACACGCACACCTATGTGTTAATTAAAATCCCTATTTAACAAGGATTTTATTTCTTTGAAATCTTAACACTTGTATGTCATCAGCGTACCTTAGTGGCGTAGCCAGGAATTTTTCATGGGGGGGGGGGTTGTTACGACTACTGCAACTCACATATATGCATATTTGCTGTGATAAGGGAGTGAAGAATATGCATTTTGTACGGCAAAAAATTCATCATGTGGGGGGGTGGTATGACCCCCCTATCCACCCCCCCTTTGCTACGCTACTGGCGTACCTGAATGGTTTTTTGGGGGTCATACTCCCTAAAAGCTTCAATTTACTGTTAAGTAATTGGAAATCTATTTTTTTTTTTTTTTTTTTTTTGTTAGCGGAAACCGAAATCTTTCTAGGAAAGTCTATCCCCCTCCCCCCTTCCTTAACGCCTACCAAATTATACACAAATTGAATTATTCAATTAGACATGTGTCTTCCCCATTTCTGGAAAACAAAGTACATTAAACCTCATAATTCAACTTCATACCTCCCCTTTTCTGCAAAAGAAAAGAAATTTTTTCAAGTATTTAAATAAATTATTACACAAATATCTTTTTAGGTGGCGTTTTTTCCGGCGGCGTTTTATCCGGCGGCGTTTTTTCCAGGTGGCGTTTTTTTCCGGCGGCGTTTTTTCCAGGTGGTGTTTTTTCCGGCGGCGTTTTTTCCGGCGGCGTTTTTTCCTACATTCATCCTACTCACATGAGAGCAAAATTAGAACTGGACAGATGAAGTAACAATATTTAATAATATATCTGTGGCAACACCAACAGCGATAAGTTCCAGACAATATGCTTTGAATAAGAAGATTTCAATAATCAGTAAATATTGAATAATGGAATATCTGTACCTATCTATAGATAAATCAAATTAAATACATTGTTTATGGCTAATCCTTTGATCTTTTATCAAACTCGCCTTTACCATACATTGTCCGGAAACACTTGTATCAAGATTATGATAGTTTGAACACAAATGCAGTGACAGATTAAGTCTATTGTAGGTATTTTGTTAAAATGTAATGCAAGTATGAAGTGGTGTGAAATCAGTACAATATTTTAGAATTTGCAAGTAGAGATGTAAATTATAATTTTAAGAGTGGTAGCAGTCATGTATTTTATCTAAAATCACTTGCATTGTAAGGCACACAATTATTTTATATACTTAAGGATGTACACATGTTTGTAAAATTTTTAATAAATTCATAAACTAAAATTATTGTTTAAAACAATTTTACACACTTTAAAGTCATAAACAGAAATTATTAATTAAAACCTGCTAATAAATTAAAATTTTTACTCTAAAAGATAGCTAATCGCATCATACACCAGAAAAAATAAAATCAGTTAAGATACCTTGAAATTAGCGACCAACCCTCTAGTTTCATGCAGTCAAAACATCTGTTTGCTCGGCTAAAAAATTCTTAAGTATCAGTTTCAGCTGAAAATATTAAATCAACCCACAAACTCTAAAAATTTGAATGCAACTGAATAAAATAACCTCGATTTGTCTAACTGACTGGTAGTTTGAAGATCTAAAACGCTAGGATAATAAAAATTGAATAGCCAAATGCAGAAGTAAAAAAAATAGTCGTATAATATCAAACAAAAAAATTTATTAACAGTTTATAAAATTAAAACTTTAAAATATGGCATTGCACGTACACACGTTGATCATCGTTAAAGAAAAAATTGTATTGTGCACAGTCCACATCCATATTATTATAAATTTGGTTATCTTCAGTTGTTGACAGTTAATGCAGTAAATGTTTTTACTTTTTCTAAAGCTACTTTGGTATGGACTACTTTTTCGTGGATCCTACCATGCTTATACAATGAGAAGACTAGACGAAAGCAGAATATTGTATATCCCGTATCATTATATACGCGATATAACTCGCTGCAAATTTTTAGCTTGTTGGGAACATCTCCCATTACAGCACGACAAAGGGGGCAGGTTGCAGTCGTATCTACCGAACTCTCCATGTTTGTAGGCAGGTTAAATGAAACTTGTGCCTATATGATGTTACACAGGTATTGAATTCATCTTGATCAAAATCTTCCAAGCAAACGGCACACTCGATAGTAGTACAATTCAAAACACCAAGTAAAAATTTAAAACTTGAGTAACAAAAGCACATCATACATCAAAGCAAAATTATAACTGAATAGATGAAGATGTAATATTTAATATATATCTGTGGCAACACCAAAAGCCATAAGTTCCAGACAATATTCTTTGAATACGAAGAGCTTAATAATCATTAAATATCAAATAATGGAATACCTGTATCTATATATAGATAAGTCAAATTAAATACATTGCTTATGGTTAATCCTTTGATCTTTTATCAAATTCGCCTTTACCATGCCCCCCCAGGGGAAAGACCTACTTTAGGTTTTTATAAGCATTATACACTTGCTAATTGCCATACGTTTTGTTTGATTTTCTTGAAACAAATTGTATTTACAATCTAAAACCCTTATATAAAAAGTAATTTTAAATAATTAATTGGTTCATATGTTTCTCAAGTGTGTGGAAATATTGATCATTCAAAAATATATTTTATGCTACTTTAATTGGAACATTTTAAATACAGTATATGAATAGTTAATTTGAAGTATATAAGAAAAAGCTATTAAAGATTGTGATTATGTAGAAAAGATATGCTTGCTTCTACAACAGTAAGTTTTTACTGACTTGTGTATGATTAATTATGGGTTACACTTTGTAAAGTTATTTTCTTAATTGTGTAAATAGTTTGTGTAATTTAAAATGCATTTTTTTAAATAAATGAGTTTATATACAAAAATGTTTCTGTTTTCTTTATGTGTGTGCTGATTACATGCAAAATTTTACTACAGTAAAAAAGTGGTAAAGTTAGCATACTTAGTGAAGATTTAAGGTTCTCGTGTTATGTTTTATATATGATAATGTGAATAATGGAATACTATGGATATGTGAATAATGGAATACCTGTGTTCTCGTGTTGTGTCTTTCAAATACTACAAGGTAGAAAGTTACAAATTTAGTAAAATTTATTGAAGCATGTACTATGGAAACATTAATCTACTAAATAGAAGTAAAATGTTCTGATTAAAATCATAAACTTAAGTGTGATAGGTAAATTGTGCTACATGAGAATTCACAAAGTACTAATTTTTTATAAAATGAACTTAGCTAAAAAAAGTCAGTTTCCATAATTTTATAACTTAATCGATTTTATGTGTTTAAAAAAAAAAGTAAAGTGAGAAAAAGAAACTTAGTATTTTTAAGTTCCTTTAATGTAAAGATCTTACCACATTTTAAAAATATTTTAAATCAGACACTGTGATTTTTGTATTTGAAGAATCCGAGTGTTAACTTAGGCTATTTTGTAATTTTTCTTAAGTAATGGGCTTTAATATTTTTATGAAAAACATCAGCTAAGTGCACATGTTACACATTTTACTGATTGAGATATTTATACTTACAAATTTTAAATAAATATGCTTTTACTTTTATACATGATACTTCTTCAAACTAAGTATACTTTCGATCTGTACATGTTTATGAGTTCTCATAAGTTATGAAATTATTTCTGGAAAGGAACTTAGCTATTAGAACTTTGTTACTTTCGTAGAAGTAGTATGCTTAACATGCTTTTGATAAAATGAATTTAAATATGGTACTGAAATAATCAGTCATTTTAACATAGAAGTATAAATTTATTTAAACCTTAACTAATTAAAATTAATACAATTTAGTCTGTACAAAGTGAAGGACTTGGACTACTTTTCAGAATTATCAAGTAAAGGATTTTACAAAATACTGAGTTAACTGCATTAGCTAAAGTTGTAATTTTTTTCTTTTTAGAAGCTTTGCACATTGGTATATTTTATGTTCTGATAAGTCTTTGAATGTGTTCTTGAAATAAACTAACAGATCTATGTATATTTCATAGAAGTGATGAACTTAGGTTTCAGGGTACAGAGCTTTTCAACCTACACCTTTGCATTATGTCACATAATAGCTACGAACGCCCCACTGGAAATCAATCCCTGGACAAGCCAAGAATTTTGGTAATATGTTTATTTGAAACTTAGCGTAAATGCAGGTTAGGACCCCATAGAAAGATCCCCACAGAAGTCACTCCACCTATTGGCCTAGAACCCTAGTGCAGTTTGTTAGCAAAAATTCACATACATAAGCACGATCGTTGACCTAGCTATTCAGAGTTTTCTTTCAAACTTTGAGTAACCTTGACTGAAACGGGAAGGGACCGAAATGGCCACGTGCCCAAAAAGACAGGACCGAAATGTCATAGACCATTCAAAATCGGTTAAATAGGAATGTGGGAGGGTGTTTATTATAAAACTTAATAGAAAATTCATGAAAATACTTTTTTTTAAAACCCTGTTTGATTCCGCGATGACGTCACATAATTCGGCAC
>JAWZYV010001892.1:0-16227 GCA_038373885.1 Cheiracanthium punctorium | reverse complement strand
GCCATGATTTTTCAGTACTATTGAATTATTATAGATTCTTAATATAGCTGAAAAATTAGTCAGCTGGAAACTGAGAGAATAGGACATCGCAGATTTCCTTTTTGGACATCCCAAAATCTTACAAAAATGGCCCGAGGGCTTTACTGCCTGGATGTGGCCCACCGAGGCTTTTGACCCGGCCTGCGGAACATATCATACCCCGTATAAAACACATAAAAACCATTCAAAATCCCATATAAATCCCAATTATGCGGCCCGTGACTTCGATAACATCCTGAAGTTTGGCCCGCGACTTCGCTAACATCCTAAAATTTGATAAAGTAATTAAAACACTTTGTAAAAAACACACATATAACCTATTTACTACATACCTATATACCCTACATACCTACCTACCTACATACCTATCATAGGCGTAGAGTTATATGGGCCCGTGGGGCTCGAGCCCCCCCCAATAAATTGTGAATAGGGCTGAGCCCACCCAATAATTTACCACTAAATACAGAAAACTAATTTATACTAACATAAAAAAAAGTATTTCACGCCATTTACAAACGTTTAAAAAACGTTTTCTTTGCTTCTATTTTTAACTTATAACATGGTAGAAAGATACTAACATGGATACTTACCTTACATAGGTGTAGAATTCTATGGGCCCATAGAGCTCGAGCGCCTCCAATAATTTACACTTACACATAGTAAGTCATAGCTGCCAACTACTACGGAATATAATTAACCACTTTTGTAAACAGTATATTTTAAAATTATTTTTTTCAAAATAGTAACCAGCTCGAGCGCACAGCACAAAAATTTTGCTATATTTTAAGCCGAAAAATCATGTAGAAAAAGTGGTTAATTCTATTCCGTACTAGTTGGCAGTTAAGAGTAAGTTATATGTACATAAATCAGTGGCGTAGCCAGAAATTTTTTAAGGGGAAGGGGGGGGTACGACTTCTGCGACTCACATATATGTATACGGTACGGGTGTATGATAAGGGAGTGAGGCATATACATTTTGTATGGCAAAAAATTCCTCATGGGGGGTATAACCCCCCCCCCTTGGCTACTCCACTGAAGTGAATATATGTGGTTGTGGGGCCGGGCCCCCCCCAATAATTTTGAAAACTTTACGCTTATGATACCTATTACTTCTTATGTGTACTTTATCGTTTAACACCAGTAATTTGAGTGATTTTTCAATCCTAAAATTTGGCCCGCAAGTTTTCAAAGGTTTCCCATACTTGCTGTACTGTACACATTACCAAGATGCGACATTTTCTGGGGAGCTTACAGGATCTTCATGCTAGAAACCAGCCGCAGGAGATGAGCAGTCTAGTAAAGATTTCTGATGAATGTCTGTCTACAGCTACCGTATCAGTCGTGGGATCTAACGACTTTTGATATCCACTGTGGGATACGACTTTTGCGGGATATGAGAGTTCATCGTAGAATGTCTAGAGGACGCTTTCGATTATCTGAGCTGCATCTATTTTCTAGCATGTGACTATCTTGTAGCTGTCCAGAAAATGACTACTTGGGATGTCCTGTGGATGCGTACAGAAGTGATATTTGGAAGGGTAACAGACGTCCCAAAGGCAATTTTTGATGATTTTGGGATATCCCTAGGGTAACTGAGTATTCCATGAATTACATCTTCTGTAAATCCCTAGGATGTCTTGGTGTTGCCTGGGGAAGTACCTCGCTCAGGAAGTCTTAGGAGCTGTCTGGGTAAAGGGTGACTTTCCCCAGCTGTTCTCGCCTTCTTCCATTTTTCAGCAGATGTCAGTGCTGTTAAAAATAATCGTGACCATTTATTTACGCGAAAGGACGTGCTAAAAAGTAATGGAATTTCGCGGAGCTATGTCACCCGCAAGTATTTTTTACAGAAATGAAATCTATTCTTCGTGACTGGCAACAGTCAGAACGTCAGAGTTTGGTGTTCCGAAAGCGGGAACACTGCGCGTTAAAGGATTAACCCAAAATCAGTGAAATCACTGGTTTCCAGCGGAGCATTCGAAAACGCTAATTAGGGGGGGGGGGCGTCACTGTTCGCAGAAATGGTGTCTCATTAAAAAATGAAGGTACGACCCATTCCACATTTTTACCCTTGAAACTTTTATCTGAATCCGCCACTGGCATGAAAGAAACCACAAAAATGGCATCTACAAAAATGGAGAAGGAAAACAGAGAAAAAAAAAAGAATACCCGTCAGAAAAGCAAAAAAAAAGAACAACCCACCAAGGCACAGTGGAAGGTTGATTGGTGTGTGTGTGTGTGCGGGGAGTGGAAGGTGGTAAAAACCAAGAAGTTATGAGATCTCGAAATCCCCGCCTTAGCGCTATGACTCTCTTAAGTAGAGCAGACAAAACAGCCATTTCTCGAGACAGCTCACTCCGGCAATAACTCGTCTGCCTCTCATCACCCGGGAAGCAGAATGATGAGATTCCCGCGGGAGTCCTTATCAGAGATCCTCTCGCTCTTTATTATTATGTTTTTACTTCTTCTTTCCAGTGTTACGGGGAGATGGAGATCATGCTTCTTGCTCACGCAGCAGCAGCAGTTACAAGCTGTCTTCTAATTTAATCACAGCTTAACCCTTTCCCAATGCTGGAAAAAAGGGCAGCCGTTGCCATCACTCGACTTAACTACCAGCAAGATGGCGGACGATCGAAACGTTCATCGCGTGCCACAGATCTAGAGACCCTTTTTTGATGCAGCTGGCTGTGCCGCCACAGCCAGCTGCGTCAAAAAAAGGGTCTCTAGATCTGTGGCACGCGATGAACGTTTCGATCGACCGCCGTCATGCTGGTCGTTAAGTCGAGCGATGGCAATGGCTGCCCTTTTTTCAGCATTGGGCAATCTATCCAGCTGTTCTCGCATTCTTCCATTTTTCAGCAGATGTCAGTGCTGTTAAAAACAATCGTGACCATTTTGTTTACGGGAAATGACGAGCTAAAAAGTAAAGGATTCTCGTGTGGAGCTATGTCACCCGCCACTATTTTTTTATAGAAATCAAATCTATTCTTCGTGACTGATATAGACTGATGATTGACTTGATGATTGACTGATTGACTTCGTGACTGATCAATCTGATAGTAACGCTCGACTTAACTACCAGCTACTACGCTACAACGCTCGACTTAACAACTAACTACCTACTCGCAACTATTTTTATAGAAATCAAATCTATTCTTCTTGACTGTCAACAGTCAAAACGTCAGCGTTTGGTGTCCTCACGGCGAGGACACTGCGCGCTAAAGGGTTAACGCGCAGTATTCCCGCTCTGGGAACACCAAAACTCTGACGTTTCGACTGTAGCCAGTCACAAAGAATAGATCTGATTTCTATAAAAAATAGTTGCGGGTGACATAGCTCAATGAGAATCCTTCACTTTTTAGGCACGTCATTGCTCGTAAAAAAAAATGTCACGATTCTTTTTAACAGCACTGACATCTGCTGAAAAAGGGAAGAATGCGAGAGCAGCTGGATAGATTGCCCAATGCTGAAAAAACGGTATTTGGCTGTGCCAGCTGCGTCAACAAAGGGTCTCTAGATCTGTGGCACGCGATGAACGTTTCGATCGTCCGCCATCTTGCTGGTCATTAAGTCGAGCGATGACAACGGCTGCCCTTTCTCCAGCATTGGGAAAGGGTTAAGCCTCAAAGGGTTAATCACAGCTTAAATATACGCATCACGCAAAAACACGTAGGCAGTAGAGGGCTCATTTTTTGAAAGCCCAGCAACTTTTATTTCGAGCCAGCCCGAGCCCGAGCGATAGGATTTAAGTCGGAGCCCGCGCTCGAAATTTCAGCTCAATAGACAATAAGTAAGAGTCAGTCACTTCCTTGATAGAATATCATAAATTTTGCAGTTTGTGCAAATTAAAGACAAATGTAATAGCAAACTCTTAATGCACTTCCTAATTCTTTTATTCAAGCTTATGAAATAATAATAATAATTAATGTTTATTTCTTCCATGAATCACTTTTTAAAATTTGTTTACAAAGAGTATGTTCAATGATCGCAATCGTGAATCGATCCCGAGCCCAGTTCGGGCACAGGCTCGGGCTGAGCTCGTCTCATCTCTAGTAAGGCAGTGCCCGAGAACGCAGTACTGATCGCGGGTGACGATACTTGGGAGCAACCCCTCTTCCTCCAGCCGGGGACATATAGTGAACATTTTCGTACCATACTTAACTTTCTTGCAAAATTAGAAAGCCCGAGATGAACCCATCCAAACAAATGCATGAGGTCTCGCAGTGGTCTAGTCGCTAAGCTCCGTTCCCACAAGAACACGGAAATTAAAGCATCATCAGTGCTTGGGAGGGTGGACTCCTCTCTCGGTTCGACTGCTGCGGAGCCGGGTAAGCTAAAGGGAGCTGTTGCACGTAAAATCTGTCGTATGGCTCCGATGTCCACCCTGTTCAAACGATACCTGCGGGGGTGCCAATCCAGGTGCTGGATCTCTCATCTGGAATTGCTTCAAAATTAGGAGACCCCCCTATCCAAATCGGCTTCTCTCCCGCTAGGGCTCATCAAAATAGGAGCCTCTCGCCTTTGCCCACATTTATGAAGGATTTGGGCCCCTTCCACGTTTGCCAGAGGGCATAAGTAACCAGTGGAGCACCCAGGATTTTAGTTTAGGGGGGGGGCTGAGCTGAAAATACTGCTGAACTCGGTTATAGTGAGATCGATAATAGTTACAACCCTCTTATAACGTCAAAATATTCTGTACCACTTGATTTGCCCATACAACACGAGCCCACAAGCAAAACCTCATTATAGAGTCATAAATAATTATCTGATCTTTTCAGTGATATTGTAACCGACTTTAACAGTGTTTCATAAACTCTCTGTAAGTATTTATTTAAAAACTAACGTCTTTTTAGGTAAAAAATACTTTAGAAATAATTTGAAGACAATAAATAATAATAATAGTAGTAGTGACAATTTTCATTCTTTTAAGTTTTTCACTTCTAACTGTCCACCTTTAGGGGGGGCTGGAGCCCTCATAGCCCCCCCCGTGGGTGCGTCTATGTAAGTAACAACAGCAACACTGCGTCTGCGCACCCCCTCCTTTTTAAAGGCATGACGGAGGCAAGTGCTTAGCAGGAAATACCACCCCCCCCCCGCGTCTTCCATGATAAGCATTGGGGGCACGAAGATTTTTCCAGTTAACCCTTTGAGGCGCAACCCTTTCCCAATGCTGAAAAAAGGGCAGCCGTTACCATCGCTCGACTTAACGACCAGCAAGATGGCGGACGATCGAAACGTTCATCGCGTGCCACAGATCTAGAGACCCTTTTTTGACGCAGCTGGCTGTGCGCACGCGGTGAACGTTTCGATCGTCCGCCATCTTGCTGGTCGTTAAGTCGAGCGATGGCAACGGCTGCCCTTTTTTTCAGCATTGGGCCATCTATCCAGCTGTTCTTCGCATTCTTCCATTTTTCAGCAGATGTCAGTGCTGTCAAAAATAATCGTGACCCATTTTTTTTTGCGGGAAAGGACGTTCTAAAAAGTAAAGGATTCTCGTGGAGCTCTGTCACCCGCCACTGTTTCTACAGAAATCAAATCTATTCTTCGTGACTGACAACAGTCAGAACGTCAGAGTTGGGTGTTCCCAGAGTGGGATCACTGCTCTTTAAAAGGGTTAAACAAAAAAGACCTTTTTGACCGAGACCGCCTGAAACTACAAAACGACAAATGATCTGCTGGAATTGAGTTTTTCTTAGTGGACTGGACATCCAAAATCGCAAATTGCCTTGCCAGGCCCCTGCTGGGTATGGAAAAGAGAGGGGACGTCGATGGATGACGAGACCGCGATAAACGAAGGACGGCTGTTTTTATTTTACTTCGCACACAAGGGAGTTAAAACCTCTTAGCCTTAGCACACTGTTTAGGTCAATGTTTAGTACATAAGCGTAAAGTTTTCAAAATTATTGGGGGGGCCGGGCCCCTCAACCACATATATTCACGTCAGTGGCGTAGCCAGGGGGGTGGGGTTAGGGGGTCATAACCCCCCATAAGGAATTTTTTCCCATACAAAATGTATTTTCTTCACTCCCTTATCATACACCCGTATACATATATGTGAGTTGCAGAAGTCGTAACCCCCCCCATGAAAAATTTCTGGCTACGCCACTGTTTCGCGTACATATAACTTACTCATAGCTGCCAACAACTACGGAATGTAATAAACCACTTTTTCTACATGATTTTTCGGCTTAAAATATAGCAAACTTTTTGTGCTGCGCGCGCGAGTTGGTTACTATTTTGAAAAAATTGATTAAAAGATGTGCTGTTTACAAAAAGTGGTTAATTATATTCCGTAGTAGTTGGCAGCTATGACTTACTATATATAAGTGTCAATGATTGGAGGCGCTCGATCTCTATGGGTCCATAGAATTCTGCACCTGTGTAAGGTAAGTGTCCATGTTAGTATCTTCCTACCATGTTATAAGTTAAAAATACAAGCAAAGTAAAAACTCCAAAGGAGAAAAAAAAACAGTTTCGATGACATAGTGCATTTTAGACACATCTGAATTTTTTTTCATTTCATACTTTACATTGCATAATCTGATTTTAATGAACCAGAGCCTGCCGAGGGCAGCTTATAGTAACATTGTGTGTTACGTAGCGTCACAATAAATACTAAATCACGATTGAAATTAAAAGAAGAAAATTTTTAATAGTACAAGTAAAGGTTTTTTTAAACGTTTGTAAATGGGCTGAAATACTTTTTTTATGTTAGTATAAATGAGTTTTCTGTATTGAGTGGTAAATTATTGGGTGGGCTCAGCCCCAATTCACAATTTATTGGGGGGGCTCGAGCCCCACGGGCCCATATAACTCTACGCCTATGGTTTAGTAGGGTGGAGCGAAAAAAACTTTATTTCAAAATACGCACTGCCTGAGTCATTAAATGGTGTGGAACTGATAAGAACAAATTGTTTCCAAATTTCAGCTCAAAATATTGTCATCTTCAGTTTCCACAACTCAAGCGAATATATTCTAGCTTATTTTTTTTAAAATGATAATGTTTAATAAATTAATTGAATAATTAGTTGTGTTTTCATTATTAAATCGCTTTATGAATTGGTTAGTATCACATGTCAGTGCTGGAAATCGTAGATTTTGAAGCAAACGTCGAATTAGGATCTGATTCAGAAATGGAATAAACCCCAGAAAATGACGACGATTTCGTTAGTCCGGAAGCCAAAAATCGGAAAACGATTGAGGATTAGATTCCCTAAATCTCCAAGGCAGGCCAAATGTCCGAACTAGCCACTGTTCTTGATAGAGCAGGTGTATCGGAGTATTAATTATTCAATTAATTAATTAAACGTGATTATTTCAATAGAAATTCACGAAGGACTAAAAAAGACACTGGGAATATTTTCGCTTGAGGTGTGGAACCTGAAGATGGCAATATTTTGAGCTGAAATTTGGAGACAATTTGTTCTTATCAATAGAATATTTTTGCATCAGTTTCAACAATTACTTCCATTTGTTGAAATTCATTGGTCAATAAGGTTTTAAGAAAACATTTTTGTCCACTGTTTCAACCGTGTATTATTGAATTAATTCTTAAAACACATAGTCTGAGCACATGTTGTTGCACTGGCTTTAGTAGAACGAATAGTCCAGTGTTTCTAAGTTCATTACTGATATATTCTTAAACACGTTCTTATATTACATACTTTTGAATTCATTTAAAGAATTTTTTCCATCTGTTGATCTTCACTGTTTAGTTGAGTTTTAGTAAAACATTTAGTCCATTGTTTCAAAGTATTTTATTGATACAATCTAAAAAATAAAAAATAAATCACAACATTTTCATGTTGATTTCAATAATTACATTTATTTGTTGCAATTCATTCTTCAGTTAGGACTTAATAGACCATTCAGTCCATTCTTTCAATGTATATATAGTATGGATGCATTTTTATAAAAATAAAACATTTGTTATATTACATATTTTTGCATTCATTTTAACAATTATTCACATTTGTTAAAATTCATATTAGGTTTTAGTAGACGATTTAGTGCATGTTTGGGCCGTTAATTCGTATTCTTAGAGTAACGGATACAAATCAGCTTCGTAATATCAATATGAGATTTGTATTAAAGTATCAAAAAGCATTTTAACACAGGGGAAGGGAAATTTTCGAAGCTCATAACACATTCATTTTTAGTTCAAATGTATTGAAAATTGGTATCCAGAGTAAAAATGAGCAAAACTTTTGAAATATGAAGCGAAATCTAGGTGTTGCGTTAAAAAAAAAAATAATAATAAGTTGATGCTGGACAAGGATTTTTGTGTACGCCGCGAAACGGCGAATCCCTTTTAAAGGGTTGTCAGATAGGTAGTGAAATGTCAAAAGTTGACAATGTTTGCCATTTTGCGATTTATCACCAAATTTGGAGCAAAAGAATATGTCTCCATATTTGAATGCAGCTTGGCTATATCGTCTTTATTTACCTACTGTTTATTATAAAAGCGAAGTATAGTTAGAATATCCTGAGGAAAATCGCTAAACAGTTTTACCAGGCTTTCTTAATATAGATTTCAATTCCTGAAGAAGTATTGTACAAATGCGGATTTCACGGATTATGATGCACTTTCTAGCATAATTTAACAAGGAAGACAAATAGAAGCGATTTATAGATTATGATACGCTTTTAATATATAGCACTTTAAAGAGCGAATTTAAAATATAAAATTGTTTCAGTTCTTTTTTAAACCAATATGGGTTTTGATTACGTATTTCTATCGACCAAATCATGAACAAATTGCTGCCGAGCCAGCAAAAGGGGTGACATAAAGAGAGACCCTTCCAGAAAAAAAAAAAAAAAAAAACTAAGAAAAAATATCAGAGGGCCCCCCAAGGAACGGCGATAAAGCGAGAGTTACTACCCCACTTTTATGGTGTATCTCACTTGTCGCGTTATTTCCTAACACAGTGAAAGTGGCTCTTGATTTTTTCGGGTAACACAATCTGCTGCGCGTCCAAAGAATTTTCGATGGAATCTGCGATGGTTTTCCCTTTTTTTTTCTTTAACCAGAGAGAAATAAGAATGCTTTTGGTTCCCCTTGCAGTTTTGCGGGATACAGAGCCCTTTAATAGATGTATGTTTCCGATTAAGTGCATTTAGCCACTTGTAAGAATGGAATTTGCTGAGAGCAGGGTTAAAAAAAAAATTGGAAAACTAATATAGAATGGTGCATTTTGCAGGGGTAAAAAGTTTAATGCTATTGAATACGGGTGAGAAATTATAAGTACTACTAGGACAAGTACTTCAGATAAGAGAGTAAAGTACAGTCATCCTTTTAGTCGGGTAAATCTGAGCAACAGCACAATAAGCATTTACGGCAACAAATAGATATGTGAGAAAAAAAAAAAAAAAAATTTAAAACAAACTTTTTATTTAAACCTTTCGAGACGGGAAGCGCAACTGTGCGTTTATCATTTAATGACTTTTAACATTTTAAAACTAAATATGTTATTTAAAAGTTTTTGAGACGTTCCAGGACACTGGCACAAATGTGTGACGGCCGGTGGTGAACGTGAAAACGTTCTGACTCGCCATCGTGCCCAGGAAATGAGTGCGTTTCTTGTTGGAATGTACACTGCTGAACAACACTTTGGCGACCACTTGATTCTAAAAAACTACGGATGTGTTCCCCATCCTGACTTGAAGGGAGAATTGGAAGCAAATATAAATATCAGGAACTGTTTAACATCTCCAAATTAAAACATTTTACAGAAAATGCATGAAAAACGGGGAGTAATTAAGCATGTGCAAGAAATAAAAGATAGCAAAATGGGGAGACAGTTATTGAATTTATACCTCTTTAACGTCAACGACCTTTAGCAAAAATCTAGGGGTTCCTTTGTATAGATTCATTATGGTTTCCTTATTGAAATTTACTCATCTCTCCCTTTGGTTGAAAATTTCGGGAAAAAATTTATTAGCTTATTTTATAGACCGAACATTTAAGATTCCAAAAATGTTTTGTTTTTGTTAGTAGGACAAGTAGAAGTGAAATTACAGCATAAATAGTGAACCGAAAGTGAAATTTTTGACCGAAAATGTGTATTAAAATGCCGTAAAATGTAAACGAACAGCTTGAACTGCTATTAAATTACTCTGAAGCATTTTATAAAGGTACTCGAATGTATAATGGTTATCCGAATGTATTATTTTAAATTCATTTGAGGAAGTGTGGCATATGTACAATTTTTTTGCTTAAAATTGTCTAAATTTTGAAATTTTATGTATATTTTATTCAAACTGCATTTAACTTCATAGTTTTATATCTTACTTTAGCTAAAAGCATGTTTATTAAATATAAATATTATATCATTTATTATTTTTAATATGCTTCAAAGTCGACCAAGAGCGAATTCAGGTATCAAGACATCAATTACTATTACCCCAAAACAATTTGAATCTTATAAAAACAATTGAAAATAAGTTACAATCAATGCTAAGAAGGGTTTGAACTATAAATATACCGAGTTTTAAGACTTTACATTGAATAGAAAATTTTTTGTTCGGCATTGAATTGCTTATACGCGTTTTCCTGCGAAACTGTGTTTTTCGCTAATTTTCTTTGCGATAAATGTAATTTCTCAGAATGTTTCTCAAGATATTGGCTTGATATTTTGATCATGACTAGCTGTGTTATGAACTAGAATCTAAGTTTGCCGTAATTATTTATTTATTTTATAACCATTTTTTACTCAAAAATATGATGTTTTATTAAAAAAAATAATGGGTTTTCATATAAAAATTTCAATATCTTCATAAATATTACACTTACTTTAAATCTTTCAGTTCATAACACAGATAAACATGTTATTTATGCAATGTAAAAAAATAGTATAGATATACTTATTAGAACTTGTTACACGAAGTGTGACGTAAATGCAATTTTTTGCCAAAATTTTACTTAAATTTGCCAATATTTCAAAATATAATTTAATTAAAACTGCACTTAAATTCTGAGTTTTATACTCTGTTTTAATTAAAATCACAGAAGCTGTACCAATATTGACCTGTTTAATGGCTGAAGTGTGAAGATCCAACGTTCAGGCCAATCTAGTGTCTGTCGATCTAATGGTCTGGATTTTGAGGCGGTATTCACCAGATGCAACGTGAACACACGTTAGTACCCCTTAAAAAGTCCTCCACCCAAGGCAGCCTCACTAACCAGGGCGGATTAAAGGGGGTCCCCCCCCCGAGAAAAAAGAAATTAATGTAAAAGATACTATTTTACTTCCATAAAATGGATGTATATGTCAATCTTCTAACTAAACGCCCCCTCCCCCCCCCGACAAACTTGCATTAATCCGCCACTACTCACCAGGCTGATAGCCCTTGCGTAACTTCGCCTTAACACAACACAATAGATTTGCGAGGGAAAATAAAAAACTATTTCACCATCTCACAAAAATTATGGCAATTGTTATAAATTTTATATAAGTATCTTAATTTCTTCTCTTTTTAAAATACTATTAACAAATTTATTGTTCCATTTTATAACTGAAAAAATCAAAATGCTATCATCCGTTATAAAAACCAATACTAATGAAATGAGATAAAATATAATGGAAAAAGTTTATTAAAAGAGATAGTATACAATTACATCTTTTATATATAAGGTGACCATACGTCCCGTTTTGAACGGGACAGTCCCGTTTTTAGGGGCTTGTCCCGTTGTCCCCAAGCACAGCTTTGGGACACGTAATGTCCCTTTTTCAGAAAATGTCCCCTTCAATGCCACGTTTTTAGAAAGAGAGAAACCCACGTAACGATTTCAATAAAGGCCGCTAAAAATCTAAAATCTTCCAACGGCAGAGTCTGAAAAAAAAAAAAAAAAAAACTGACCTTCCTCCCTCCCCTCTCGAGACGCAAAGAAAACGCCGGGGGGGGATGTATTGTTTTTGTGTTTGTTCTTTTTTTTTTTGTCAACTATTTCAATTTATTTCTTTTTTAAAGTCGTTCCTCTTTTGCTTATTCCTCCCCTTTCCCCGATCTCCACTTTATTTCCCTTTTTCACTCTGGTTTTCTAAGAATATTTTTTCTTCCGAATGACAACTTCCTTTTTTCTGTGTGTCCTTTTGTTTACATTTCTCACTTTCCTACCTTCCTGCCTTGTGTCGGATGGTGAAGTCGAAGAAGGGCCTACCTCTTGTACCACCCGAAAACCGTCTTGCACTATTTGTTATAGCATATGTGTGTTTTAGCAGGTTTTTTTTTCATTTTATTTTGATATTAACATTAACACAAGCGTTTTTTTAACAACTAAAAGATAGCCAGACCTGTAAATTCAATCTCGCTACACTATTACCTTAAAAACAGTAGATGTCCCGTTTTGAGGAAGAAAATAAATACACTATTGCCAAAAAAGTAGTAGGTGTCCCGATTTGAAGGAAAAAATAAATGGTCACGTTATTTATATATCATACTTCTTTTACGCTTTACGATTTTATTTTATTTTATTTTTTTAGATCCAATTCCTTTGATTTTACTATTTTGCTTTCAGTCTGAAAACTCCGATTTTTCCTCCCTACCCAACTATGCTAAATGAGTGATGCTAAAGCTAAATGAATACGAGAACAAGGAAAGACAACGAGGGAAATTATTCCTCTCCCTGGACACAGAACGGATGGATAGACTACCTTACATTTTCACGGGGCAGATGGAAAACGAATACTACTACGTAGTTACGCTGATCCCTGACTCACTTTGTAACAGAACAAGGTAACCTGCTCCAAGATAAAACTTTTACCGCCATTACTCCAAGAAGATTAAAATGTTCAAAAAGATTAAAAAGCATAATATCTACATCGTTTGTACGATCTGCTCGAAAATTTTCATAATTATATGTAAAAATATAGAAAAATATTTGCACAACTTTAAAAATATGAAAATTCACCCGTTCCCTCATTTTAAAGCGATTTTCCGATCTTTTCAGCTCCATTTTATTTTCAAGAGTAAAAAGGGTGAATCATTTGCATGACAAAATTAGCTGTTTCAAATGACAATGACGTCATCATAATGGTTATCATACTTTGAAGGGAAAATTGTGCAATTCCAATTCGCTTAAAATAGTTTTTCCACATAATGCAGTTATTTTTTCTTTTTTCGCATTAAAATGATCGTCTGCTTGAAGCATTGATATAAGAGGCTCTTTTTACACAAAACGAAATCGTTCAAATGCGAAAAGTTTCTGCACATTTTCATAAGAGCATGAAATTCGATCCTACTATCCTTGTTAGTTATACCTAGCCTTGTTAGTTATGCTGATCCCTGCAACTTAATAAGTTTAACTCTGATAATTAATATTTAAAGTAAGCGTGTAACATTTTTTTTTTTTTTTTTGCTTTTGGAATGTAAGTAACATCCTCCTCTTACTGCAACCTGTTAGCTAAGACAGAAAACCTGGTTTTGATGGCTTAAATCCAAACAAAACTCAAAATATCTTAACATGAGTAAATTATGCAGTAGGCAAAAAAAAAAAAGAAACAAGTTTCTAAGTCCAAAGTCAATTTTATTCAATAAATTTTCCTCTAAAAGCAACAACAGAATTTAACAAAAGATTAGTAAAAAACAATTTCAGCTAACAAGGTTGAAGTTTAAACATTAAAAACAGTAGTTCAAAATTTATCCTTCACATATAATATTATTAACCCTAACACAAGACTGCTTTAACAGTAAATAATAATAAGCCTGGAGAGGGATCATTGCATTTACCGGCTAACTATGGGACAGATTCATGATGCTTTGCATATTAACATTCAGAACAAGATGTCATTATGATAGACAGCTTAAAAAAAAAAAAAAAAAGGTTAAACATTTCCTGACAGAAAAAAAAAAAAAAAAACAGAATTTGATATTTGAACAGCCAACCAACATGTTAACTTGATTTTGTTTAACTGAACCTGATCTGTCATGATGACATCACAACATGGCTGACAGTGCCAGGTCAGCAAAGTTGTTTATATTTATATATGATAGTTTAGAAGTCATACAGCACTATCTCCAGGTACTTTTAATAATATATTTTTGTTTTTATTTTTACATTTAAGCTACTATTTATTATCAGAGTAAGCTTCTTATAAAATACTTTATATTTGAGAAAGATAGTAAAAAGTTTGTTTACAAAATACAATATGGTTATGTTAATGGCATAATTTTCTTCTTCTTATTTTAAAATAGTTATATTAAGTATAATTCAAAGTACAAAAAAAAGGGTATTTAATGAAGAGGGTGGGAAAAAAATAAATAGGATAAGCATAAAAAGTCCTTAGTTTTTTTTTAAACATACAACAACACAACCGAGTTCTATCATACCGCAGATGGGTAAAAATATCACCTTGTAAAATTGTCGTCATTTCCTACTGAAAAGGGAGATAGTTGAATGTGATCCTTACTCCCTTTATTACGAAACAAGATTCCCTTTTGTACAGAAAATTCCCTAGTACAGATGAGGGAGGAGTAAAAGCAAACAAGTGTTTCTATTGAATATGTAAGGCATTTTCCTGTCAACAGTAATAAAGGGTTAAAATTTCATTCCAAAAACTTCATTTGTTCACTAAAAAGAAAAAAAAAATGGTTAAATGTTACTGTGCTAACTGTGGCAGATTTGCAGCTTCAAGATCTTTTAACTTTATAACTAGGATTGGCTGTAGGGAAAGAAAATTCTTGACCTCATACCAAAATTCAGGACATTTTTCTTGACTACATGACCACATATACTAGACATATTCTTGACTACTTTCATGACCTGTTGTTCAAATTCATAACTTTTTCATGACCAGTAGAAACCATGTTAAACTTAACTACAATTTGGGTAAAAAGATTTTAAAAGTTCTCGTATTTATGCAAGCCTGTCAGGCGGATTGATTATGCAAGTGCTATGAGGCTCAAGTACCTACAAAATTTCAAAGAACAGACTTAGTTACTTTTGTTGAAAAAAATCTATTAAAAAATCAGACAGTTTTCTTCAGAAAAAAGATCATTTCTGAAATTATTTGATTATATTCTATTACTGGCTTATCACAACATAAACTTGAATAATATCAATCAGGTGGAAGAAGGAATTGTGAATGTTGAAAAATATAACTCTTTTGTTCAGAATAAGAAATTCATTTCATCTTGGTTTTATCCTTATGGGTGCTCAGAACCTAATTTCCTACAGAAAAATTTAATTGATCCTCAATGTACAAATTCTAAAATAAAATTTATTACTTGTCGGTTATGTATGCAAGTGCTTTAAAACTTGAGTACAATCAGAAAGAAATCTGTAAATACTGAGTTGCTTTATATTTATAAACTAAGAATAAATTGTATTACAAGCTAGTAAATATCAATTACAGGAATTTTTCTTTAAAAAATTGTCCAATCGTTCCTCCCCTCTCCCCTGAAAAAATAGTCTGTCTAGAGAACCCACGAAAATTTCATAAAGTCAGCACTTCTGATGCATATTGTGTGTTATTGGTGATTTCATAGAACCAAAACAAATAAACTTTTAAATTTATGAATTATATATTTTTATTTTCATACACAACAAACCAAAATTATCAACAAAAAGAAATAAATATTTAACACAATAACATACTAAACTTATAAATCTGATTCAGAAATTTTCAACAAATACAGGCATATAACAAAATGTCATCAAATTTGATGTAATAGAAATGTGGAAATGTATAAAATCAATTGTTATAAAACTGTTAGATGTGGATCATTCCACAAATTTAGTCTTTGAAAGGCCACTTCTCATAGCAAGCCTCTGAGAGCATTCAAAATCAAAATTTCGCCAGATAAAAAACCTAAACATATGTTATTTAAACAAACAGAATTTTAAAATTGTGTCATTCTACTATTACAGAGGATGAGACATACAAAATCAAAATACAGGCATTTTGTAAGAAATATTAGAAGCAAGATGCCATGCAAAATGTTAATTGGCAATATCAGGTATATTGTCATATATTGTTAAAGGACTTTTATATTGCTGTAGTAGATTAAGATCTGTAAAAAATCTCTGCAGATGAAAATGAAAACCTTATGGTGGCATGCAAATCCTATTTAAAAGAGTGTTTAAAATATAAATATACTTCTATATAAATTATTCTACCATCTCTAAATTCTTTTTTGATACGTTATATCCTCAAACAGATTAGATGTTCATGCAGTATTACCATTTCCATG
>JAWZYV010001891.1:0-26559 GCA_038373885.1 Cheiracanthium punctorium | reverse complement strand
CTATAATATGTGTACTTTTCCGTATGTGTATACATATTTTTGTTTTATGCACTTTGAGACATTATTATTATTATTTTTCGATTTCCTTCCAATGAGTTATTTTTCTTCTAGGCAAGGGGGTAGCGAGGCCTTTTTTTACGGAGAATACGGTGTACCTTCGTGAACAAAAGAACAGCGAGTTCCGGCTTCTGATAAAATTAAGAAGTCTCATAATAATTAAAAGTGGAAAATTTCATGTAAGGAAAATTGTTCGACATCACATGTCTTCAAGATTTCTTTTGCAAACCCTTTTGATTTTGCACCATTTCTCTTTGAAATTGGTGTTTTCCGTAAAGGGGAAATTAAATTGTACTCTCCTTCTTTCAGGAAATTTTAATTTTCTGAACTATGACAGGAACATACATTTTTATAATATTTTTCATAATATTGTCATTATTTCCTCTATTATTATTATTAGTGCACTTTTGCTCATTAAAGTTTTTTTTATGGCATCACTTAACTGGTTTCTTCAAGTGTGAATATTTCTTCTATCGTGTTTTTATTTATCAAAACAGTTTGCTTTCCCGTATCCTAGATTAGCTTAACTGATAAATTTAAAAGGTGAATTCATAATTTTTTCATCAGTGAAAACTGAATATTGCATCACATAATCGCAGTAGCGAACACAAATATTCCATTTCGTGTGAATTATTTCAGTTAGTATTATTCTTTTTTAAATCATGAAAATTTGCCTTTTATGGCAATTGTATTCTGTATATAGGATGGCAGGTATGTAATTCTTATTAATATATTTTTTATATGTATTTCTGGTACTGCTGCCAACATATCATTTTTGACGACTGCGGTAGATAGGAATTTTTTTTAGTGGAGGATATCAAATACAGTCCTCGTGTCCAAAAAAATTGAAAATATTAAGAGGCTATATCAGAGTTTACCCCAAGTGGCAGAATCAGTGGCCAAACAACAGGGTGATCACACTAAAGAAGCATCTTTAGCAGAATACTTTGCTTCACTTTACACATTTTGTTTTTATCGGATTATCTTTTTTAACATCCAAAAACTTCCATATTAACCACTATATTCCTACACTTACCCTCTTTGTTTACATCTGTTTCTAACGCTTTACAGGATCACACCAGCTATTTCCTTAAACTTTTGTTAAAATGAAAGGGGAAAAAAATTGGAATTTCACCTATTTATGAAACAGTAAAATGGCAGCGGCTCAAACAATTTAACATGTCATCATCATAATACACCTTGCTTTTATTTGTTCTTTATTCTTATGTTTTATTATTTTTAGTATACTTGATGAATGTATTATCTATTTGTATGAGCAGTAATTTTTTCGTCCTCTGAATTTATTCATTCATTCGTCCTATGTTTTTATTAATTTAATCCATTCTCTTTTTTTTTTAAATAAAAATATACCCTTCTATAGGCATAATATTTATGTCTTTTTCCCAAGTAGCAGCAGCTATTAAAACAGACTTATGGTATAATATATGTTCTTTTAATTGTAATATGCGTGTGTTTTAGCTATAATATGTGTACTTTTCCGTATGTGTATACATATTTTTGTTTTATGCACTTTGAGACATTATTATTATTATTTTTCGATTTCCTTCCAATGAGTTATTTTTCTTCTAGGCAAGGGGGTAGCGAGGCCTTTTTTTACGGAGAATTCGGTGTACCTTCGTGAACAAAAGAACAGCGAGTTCCGGCTTCTGATAAAATTAAGAAGTCTCATAATAATTAAAAGTGGAAAATTTCATGTAAGGAAAATTGTTCGACATCACATGTCTTCAAGATTTCTTTTGCAAACCCTTTTAAAATTGCACCATTTCTCTTTGAAATTGGTGTTTTGCGTAAAGGGGAAATTAAATTGTACTCTCCTTCTTTCAGGAAATTTTAATTTTCTGAACTATGACAGGAACATACATTTTTATAATATTTTTCATAATATTGTCATTATTTCCTCTATTATTATTATTAGTGCACTTTTGCTCATTAAAGTTTTTTTTATGGCATCACTTAACTGGTTTCTTCAAGTGTGAATATTTCTTCTATCGTGTTTTTATTTATCAAAACAGTTTGCTTTCCCGTATCCTAGATTAGCTTAACTGATAAATTTAAAAGGTGAATTCATAATTTTTTCATCAGTGAAAACTGAATATTGCATCACATAATCGCAGTAGCGAACACAAATATTCCATTTCGTGTGAATTATTTCAGTTAGTATTATTCTTTTTTAAATCATGAAAATTTGCCTTTTATGGCAATTGTATTCTGTATATAGGATGGCAGGTATGTAATTCTTATTAATATATTTTTTATATGTATTTCTGGTACTGCTGCCAACATATCATTTTTGACGACTGCGGTAGATAGGAATTTTTTTTTAGTGGAGGATATCAAATACAGTCCTCGTGTCCAAAAAAATTGAAAATATTAAGAGGCTATATCAGAGTTTACCCCAAGTGGCAGAATCAGTGGCCGAACAACAGGGTGATCACACTAAAGAAGCATCTTTAGCAGAATACTTTGCTTCACTTTACACATTTTGTTTTTATCGGATTATCTTTTTTAACATCCAAAAACTTCCATATTAACCACTATATTCCTACACTTACCCTCTTTGTTTACATCTGTTTCTAACGCTTTACAGGATCACACCAGCTATTTCCTTAAACTTTTGTTAAAATGAAAGGGGAAAAAAATTGGAATTTCACCTATTTATGAAACAGTAAAATGGCAGCAGCTCAAACAATTTAACATGTCATCATCATAATACACCTTGCTTTTATTTGTTCTTTATTCTTATGTTTTATTATTTTTAGTATACTTGATGAATGTATTATCTATTTGTATGAGCAGTAATTTTTTCGTCCTCTGAATTTATTCATTCATTCGTCCTATGTTTTTATTAATTTAATCCATTCTCTTTTTTTTTAAATAAAAATATACCCTTCTATAGGCATAATATTTATGTCTTTTTCCCAAGTAGCAGCAGCTATTAAAACAGACTTATGGTATAATATATGTTCTTTTACCTGTAATATGCGTGTGTTTTAGCTATAATATGTGTACTTTTCCGTATGTGTATACATATTTTTGTTTTATGCACTTTGAGACATTATTATTATTATTTTTCGATTTCCTTCCAATGAGTTATTTTTCTTCTAGGCAAGGGGGTAGCGAGGCCTTTTTTTACGGAGAATACGGTGTACCTTCGTGAACAAAAGAACAGCGAGTTCCGGCTTCTGATAAAATTAAGAAGTCTCATAATAATTAAAAGTGGAAAATTTCATGTAAGGAAAATTGTTCGACATCACATGTCTTCAAGATTTCTTTTGCAAACCCTTTTAAAATTGCACCATTTCTCTTTGAAATTGGTGTTTTGCGTAAAGGGGAAATTAAATTGTACTCTCCTTCTTTCAGGAAATTTTAATTTTCTGAACTATGACAGTAACATACAGAGTTTTTTTTTATAATATTTTTCATAATATTGTCATTATTTCCTCTATTATTATTATTAGTGCACTTTTGCTCATTAAAGTTTTTTTTTATGGCATCACTTAACTCGTTTCTTCCCGTGTGAATATTTCTTCTATCGTGTTTTTATTTATCAAAACAGTTTGCTTTCCCGTATCCTAGATTAGCTTAACTGATAAATTTAAAAGGTGAATTCATAATTTTTTCATCAGTGAAAACTGAATATTGCATCACATAATCGCAGTAGCGAACACAAATATTCCATTTCGTGTGAATTATTTCAGTTAGTATTATTCTTTTTTAAATCATGAAAATTTGCCTTTTATGGCAATTGTATTCTGTATATAGGATGGCAGGTATGTAATTCTTATTAATATATTTTTTATATGTATTTCTGGTACTGCTGCCAACATATCATTTTGACGACTGCGGTAGATAGGAATTTTTTTTAGTGGAGGATATCAAATACAGTCCTCGTGTCCAAAAAAATTGAAAATATTAAGAGGCTATATCAGAGTTTACCCCAAGTGGCAGAATCAGTGGCCGAACAACAGGGGATCACACTAAAGAAGCATCTTTAGCAGAATACTTTGCTTCACTTTACACATTTTGTTTTTATCGGATTATCTTTTTTAACATCCAAAAACTTCCATATTAACCACTATATTCCTACACTTACCCTCTTTGTTTACATCTGTTTCTAACGCTTTACAGGATCACACCAGCTATTTCCTTAAACTTTTGTTAAAATGAAAGTGGAAAAAAATTGGAATTTCACCTATTTATGAAACAGTAAAATGGCAGCAGCTCAAACAATTTAACATGTCATCATCATAATACACCTTGCTTTTATTTGTTCTTTATTCTTATGTTTTATTATTTTTAGTATACTTGATGAATGTATTATCTATTTGTATGAACAGTAATTTTTTCGTCCTCTGAATTTATTCATTCATTCGTCCTATGTTTTTATTAATTTAATCCATTCTCTTTTTTTTAAATAAAAATATACCCTTCTATAGGCATAATATTTATGTCTTTTTCCCAAGTAGCAGCAGCTATTAAAACAGACTTATGGTATAATATATGTTCTTTTACCTGTAATATGCGTGTGTTTTAGCTATAATATGTGTACTTTTCCGTATGTGTATACATATTTTTGTTTTATGCACTTTGAGACATTATTATTATTATTTTTCGATTTCCTTCCAATGAGTTATTTTTCTTCTAGGCAAGGGGGTAGCGAGGCCTTTTTTTACGGAGAATAGGGTGGACCTTCGTGAACAAAAGAACAGCGAGTTCCGGCTTCTGATAAAATTAAGAAGTCTCATAATAATTAAAAGTGGAAAATTTCATGTAAGGAAAATTGTTCGACATCACATGTCTTCAAGATTTCTTTTGCAAACCCTTTTAAAATTGCACCATTTCTCTTTGAAATTGGTGTCAAGCGGAAAGGGGAAATTAAATTGTACTCTCCTTCTTTCAGGAAATTTTAATTTTCTGAACTATGACAGGAACATACATTTTTATAATATTTTTCATAATATTGTAATTTTTTCCTCTATTATTATTATTAGTGCACTTTTGCTCATTAAAGTTTTTTTTATGGCATCACTTAACTGGTTTCTTCCCGTGTCAATATTTCTTCTATCGTGTTTTAATTTATCAAAACAGTTTGCTTTCCCGTATCCTAGATTAGCTTAACTGATAAATTTAAAAGGTGAATTCATAATTTTTTCATCAGTGAAAACTGAATATTGCATCACATAATCGCAGTAGCGAACACAAATATTCCATTTCGTGTGAATTATTTCAGTTAGTATTATTCTTTTTTAAATCATGAAAATTTGCCTTTTATGGCAATTGTATTCTATATATACAGGATGGCAGGTATGTAATTTTTATTAATATATTTTTTTATATGTATTTCTAGTACTGCTGCCAACATATCATTTTTGACGACTGCGGTAGATAGGAATTTTTTTTAGTGGAGGATATCAAATACAGTCCTCGTGTCCAAAAAAATTGAAAATATTAAGAGGCTATATCAGAGTTTACCCCAAGTGGCAGAATCAGTGGCCGAACAACAGGGGGATCACACTAAAGAAGCATCTTTAGCAGAATACTTTGCTTCACTTTACACATTTTGTTTTTATCGGATTATCTTTTTTAACATCCAAAAACTTCCATATTAACCACTATATTCCTACACTTACCCTCTTTGTTTACATCTGTTTCTAACGCTTTACAGGATCACACCAGCTATTTCCTTAAACTTTTGTTAAAATGAAAGGGGAAAAAAATTGGAATTTCACCTATTTATGAAACAGTAAAATGGCAGCGGCTCAAACAATTTAACATGTCATCATCATAATACACCTTGCTTTTATTTGTTCTTTATTCTTATGTTTTATTATTTTTAGTATACTTGATGAATGTATTATCTATTTGTATGAGCAGTAATTTTTTCGTCCTCTGAATTTATTCATTCATTCGTCCTATGTTTTTATTAATTTAATCCATTCTCTTTTTTTTTAAATAAAAATATACCCTTCTATAGGCATAATATTTATGTCTTTTTCCCAAGTAGCAGCAGCTATTAAAACAGACTTATGGTATAATATATGTTCTTTTAACTGTAATATGCGTGTGTTTTAGCTATAATATGTGTACTTTTCCGTATGTGTATACATATTTTTGTTTTATGCACTTTGAGACATTATTATTATTATTTTTCGATTTCCTTCCAATGAGTTATTTTTCTTCTAGGCAAGGGGGTAGCGAGGCCTTTTTTTACGGAGAATACGGTGTACCTTCGTGAACAAAAGAACAGCGAGTTCCGGCTTCTGATAAAATTACGAAGTGTCATAATAATTAAAAGTGGAAAATTTCATGTAAGGAAAATTGTTCGACATCACATGTCTTCAAGATTTCTTTTGCAAACCCTTTTAAAATTGCACCATTTCTCTTTGAAATTGGTGTTTTGCGTAAAGGGGAAATTAAATTGTACTCTCCTTCTTTCAGGAAATTTTAATTTTCTGAACTATGACAGTAACATACAGAGTTTTTTTTTATAATATTTTTCATAATATTGTCATTATTTCCTCTATTATTATTATTAGTGCACTTTTGCTCATTAAAGTTTTTTTTATGGCATCACTTAACTCGTTTCTTCCCGTGTGAATATTTCTTCTATCGTGTTTTTATTTATCAAAACAGTTTGCTTTCCCGTATCCTAGATTAGCTTAACTGATAAATTTAAAAGGTGAATTCATAATTTTTTCATCAGTGAAAACTGAATATTGCATCACATAATCGCAGTAGCGAACACAAATATTCCATTTCGTGTGAATTATTTCAGTTAGTATTATTCTTTTTTAAATCATGAAAATTCGCCTTTTATGGCAATTGTATTCTGTATATAGGATGGCAGGTATGTAATTCTTATTAATATATTTTTTATATGTATTTCTGGTACTGCTGCCAACATATCATTTTTGACGACTGCGGTAGATAGGAATTTTTTTTAGTGGAGGATATCAAATACAGTCCTCGTGTCCAAAAAAATTGAAAATATTAAGAGGCTATATCAGAGTTTACCCCAAGTGGCAGAATCAGTGGCCGAACAACAGGGGGATCACACTAAAGAAGCATCTTTAGCAGAATACTTTGCTTCACTTTACACATTTTGTTTTTATCGGATTATCTTTTTTAACATCCAAAAACTTCCATATTAACCACTATATTCCTACACTTACCCTCTTTGTTTACATCTGTTTCTAACGCTTTACAGGATCACACCAGCTATTTCCTTAAACTTTTGTTAAAATGAAAGGGGAAAAAAATTGGAATTTCACCTATTTATGAAACAGTAAAATGGCAGCAGCTCAAACAATTTAACATGTCATCATCATAATACACCTTGCTTTTATTTGTTCTTTATTCTTATGTTTTATTATTTTTAGTATACTTGATGAATGTATTATCTATTTGTATGAGCAGTAATTTTTTCGTCCTCTGAATTTATTCATTCATTCGTCCTATGTTTTTATTAATTTAATCCATTCTCTTTTTTTTTAAATAAAAATATACCCTTCTATAGGCATAATATTTATGTCTTTTTCCCAAGTAGCAGCAGCTATTAAAACAGACTTATGGTATAATATATGTTCTTTTACCTGTAATATGCGTGTGTTTTAGCTATAATATGTGTACTTTTCCGTATGTGTATACATATTTTTGTTTTATGCACTTTGAGACATTATTATTATTATTTTTCGATTTCCTTCCAATGAGTTATTTTTCTTCTAGGCAAGGGGGTAGCGAGGCCTTTTTTTACGGAGAATACGGTGTACCTTCGTGAACAAAAGAACAGCGAGTTCCGGCTTCTGATAAAATTAAGAAGTCTCATAATAATTAAAAGTGGAAAATTTCATGTAAGGAAAATTGTTCGACATCACATGTCGTCAAGATTTCTTTTGCAAACCCTTTTAAAATTGCACCATTTCTCTTTGAAATTGGTGTCATGCGGAAAGGGGAAATTAAATTGTACTCTCCTTCTTTCAGGAAATTTTAATTTTCTGAACTATGACAGGAACATACATTTTTATAATATTTTTCATAATATTGTAATTTTTTCCTCTATTATTATTATTAGTGCACTTTTGCTCATTAAAGTTTTTTTTATGGCATCACTTAACTGGTTTCTTCCCGTGTCAATATTTCTTCTATCGTGTTTTAATTTATCAAAACAGTTTGCTTTCCCGTATCCTAGATTAGCTTAACTGATAAATTTAAAAGGTGAATTCATAATTTTTTCATCAGTGAAAACTGAATATTGCATCACATAATCGCAGTAGCGAACACAAATATTCCATTTCGTGTGAATTATTTCAGTTAGTATTATTCTTTTTTAAATCATGAAAATTTGCCTTTTATGGCAATTGTATTCTGTATATAGGCAGGCAGGTATGTAATTTTTATTAATATATTTTTTTATATGTATTTCTAGTACTGCTGCCAACATATCATTTTTGACGACTGTGGTAGATAGGAGTTTTTTTTAGTGGAGGATATCAAATACAGTCCTCATGTCCAAAAAAATTGAAAATATTAAGAGGCTATATCAGAGTTTACCCCAAGTGGCAGAATCAGGTGCCGAACAACAGGGGGATCACACCAAAGAAGCATCTTTAGCAGAATACTTTGCTTCACTTTACCCATTTTGTTTTTATCGGATTATCTTTTTTAACATCCAAAAACTTCCATATTAACCACTATATTCCTACACTTACCCTCTTTGTTTAGTTAGGTTTCTAACGCTTTACAGGATCACACCAGCTATTTCCTTAAACTTTTGTTAAAATGAAAGTGGAAAAAAATTGGAATTTCACCTATTTATGAAACAGTAAAATGGCAGCAGCTCAAACAATTTAACATGTCATCATCATAATACACCTTGCTTTTATTTGTTCTTTATTCTTATGTTTTATTATTTTTAGTATACTTGATGAATGTATTATCTATTTGTATGAACAGTAATTTTTTCGTCCTCTGAATTTATTCATTCATTCGTCCTATGTTTTTATTAATTTAATCCATTCTCTTTTTTTTAAATAAAAATATACCCTTCTATAGGCATAATATTTATGTCTTTTTCCCAAGTAGCAGCAGCTATTAAAACAGACTTATGGTATAATATATGTTCTTTTACCTGTAATATGCGTGTGTTTTAGCTATAATATGTGTACTTTTCCGTATGTGTATACATATTTTTGTTTTATGCACTTTGAGACATTATTATTATTATTTTTCGATTTCCTTCCAATGAGTTATTTTTCTTCTAGGCAAGGGGGTAGCGAGGCCTTTTTTTACGGAGAATACGGTGTACCTTCGTGAACAAAAGAACAGCGAGTTCCGGCTTCTGATAAAATTAAGAAGTCTCATAATAATTAAAAGTGGAAAATTTCATGTAAGGAAAATTGTTCGACATCACATGTCTTCAAGATTTCTTTTGCAACCCCTTTTAAAATTGCACCATTTCTCTTAGAAATTGGTGTTTTGCGTAAAGGGCAAATTAAATTGTACTCTCCTTCTTTCAGGAAATTTTAATTTTCTGAACTATGACAGGAACATACAGAGTTTTTTTTTATAATATTTTTCATAATATTGTCATTATTTCCTCTATTATTATTATTAGTGCACTTTTGCTCATTAAAGTTTTTTTTATGGCATCACTTAACTCGTTTCTTCCCGTGTGAATATTTCTTCTATCGTGTTTTTATTTATCAAAACAGTTTGCTTTCCCGTATCCTAGATTAGCTTAACTGATAAATTTAAAAGGTGAATTCATAATTTTTTCATCAGTGAAAACTGAATATTGCATCACATAATCGCAGTAGCGAACACAAATATTCCATTTCGTGTGAATTATTTCAGTTAGTATTATTCTTTTTTAAATCATGAAAATTTGCCTTTTATGGCAATTGTATTCTGTATATAGGATGGCAGGTATGTAATTCTTATTAATATATTTTTTATATGTATTTCTGGTACTGCTGCCAACATATCATTTTTGACGACTGCGGTAGATAGGAATTTTTTTTAGTGGAGGATATCAAATACAGTCCTCGTGTCCAAAAAAATTGAAAATATTAAGAGGCTATATCAGAGTTTACCCCAAGTGGCAGAATCAGTGGCCGAACAACAGGGTGATCACACTAAAGAAGCATCTTTAGCAGAATACTTTGCTTCACTTTACACATTTTGTTTTTATCGGATTATCTTTTTTAACATCCAAAAACTTCCATATTAACCACTATATTCCTACACTTACCCTCTTTGTTTACATCTGTTTCTAACGCTTTACAGGATCACACCAGCTATTTCCTTAAACTTTTGTTAAAATGAAAGGGGAAAAAAATTGGAATTTCACCTATTTATGAAACAGTAAAATGGCAGCAGCTCAAACAATTTAACATGTCATCATCATAATACACCTTGCTTTTATTTGTTCTTTATTCTTATGTTTTATTATTTTTAGTATACTTGATGAATGTATTATCTATTTGTATGAGCAGTAATTTTTTCGTCCTCTGAATTTATTCATTCATTCGTCCTATGTTTTTATTAATTTAATCCATTCTCTTTTTTTTTAAATAAAAATATACCCTTCTATAGGCATAATATTTATGTCTTTTTCCCAAGTAGCAGCAGCTATTAAAACAGACTTATGGTATAATATATGTTCTTTTACCTGTAATATGCGTGTGTTTTAGCTATAATATGTGTACTTTTCCGTATGTGTATACATATTTTTGTTTTATGCACTTTGAGACATTATTATTATTATTTTTCGATTTCCTTCCAATGAGTTATTTTTCTTCTAGGCAAGGGGGTAGCGAGGCCTTTTTTTACGGAGAATACGGTGTACCTTCGTGAACAAAAGAACAGCGAGTTCCGGCTTCTGATAAAATTAAGAAGTCTCATAATAATTAAAAGTGGAAAATTTCATGTAAGGAAAATTGTTCGACATCACATGTCTTCAAGATTTCTTTTGCAAACCCTTTTAAAATTGCACCATTTCTCTTTGAAATTGGTGTCATGCGTAAAGGGGAAATTAAATTGTACTCTCCTTCTTTCAGGAAATTTTAATTTTCTGAACTATGACAGGAACATACATTTTTTATAATATTTTTCATAATATTGTAATTTTTTCCTCTATTATTATTATTAGTGCACTTTTGCTCATTAAAGTTTTTTTTATGGCATCACTTAACTGGTTTCTTCCCGTGTCAATATTTCTTCTATCGTGTTTTAATTTATCAAAACAGTTTGCTTTCCCGTATCCTAGATTAGCTTAACTGATAAATTTAAAAGGTGAATTCATAATTTTTTCATCAGTGAAAACTGAATATTGCATCACATAATCGCAGTAGCGAACACAAATATTCCATTTCGTGTGAATTATTTCAGTTAGTATTATTCTTTTTTAAATCATGAAAATTTGCCTTTTATGGCAATTGTATTCTGTATATAGGCAGGCAGGTATGTAATTTTTATTAATATATTTTTTTATATGTATTTCTAGTACTGCTGCCAACATATCATTTTTGACGACTGTGGTAGATAGGAGTTTTTTTTAGTGGAGGATATCAAATACAGTCCTCATGTCCAAAAAAATTGAAAATATTAAGAGGCTATATCAGAGTTTACCCCAAGTGGCAGAATCAGTGGCCGAACAACAGGGGGATCACACCAAAGAAGCATCTTTAGCAGAATACTTTGCTTCACTTTACACATTTTGTTTTTATCGGATTATCTTTTTTAACATCCAAAAACTTCCATATTAACCACTATATTCCTACACTTACCCTCTTTGTTTACATCTGTTTCTAACGCTTTACAGGATCACACCAGCTATTTCCTTAAACTTTTGTTAAAATGAAAGGGGAAAAAAATTGGAATTTCACCTATTTATGAAACAGTAAAATGGCAGCAGCTCAAACAATTTAACATGTCATCATCATAATACACCTTGCTTTTATTTGTTCTTTATTCTTATGTTTTATTATTTTTAGTATACTTGATGAATGTATTATCTATTTGTATGAACAGTAATTTTTTTCGTCCTCTGAATTTATTCATTCATTCGTCCTATGTTTTTATTAATTTAATCCATTCTCTTTTTTTTAAATAAAAATATACCCTTCTATAGGCATAATATTTATGTCTTTTTCCCAAGTAGCAGCAGCTATTAAAACAGACTTATGGTATAATATATGTTCTTTTACCTGTAATATGCGTGTGTTTTAGCTATAATATGTGTACTTTTCCGTATGTGTATACATATTTTTGTTTTATGCACTTTGAGACATTATTATTATTATTTTTCGATTTCCTTCCAATGAGTTATTTTTCTTCTAGGCAAGGGGGTAGCGAGGCCTTTTTTTACGGAGAATACGGTGTACCTTCGTGAACAAAAGAACAGCGAGTTCCGGCTTCTGATAAAATTAAGAAGTGTCATAATAATTAAAAGTGGAAAATTTCATGTAAGGAAAATTGTTCGACATCACATGTCTTCAAGATTTCTTTTGCAAACCCTTTTAAAATTGCACCATTTCTCTTTGAAATTGGTGTTTTGCGTAAAGGGGAAATTAAATTGTACTCTCCTTCTTTCAGGAAATTTTAATTTTCTGAACTATGACAGGAACATACATTTTTATAATATTTTTCATAATATTGTAATTTTTTCCTCTATTATTATTATTAGTGCACTTTTGCTCATTAAAGTTTTTTTTATGGCATCACTTAACTGGTTTCTTCTAGTGTGAATATTTCTTCTATCGTGTTTTTATTTATCAAAACAGTTTGCTTTCCCGTATCCTAGATTAGCTTAACTGATAAATTTAAAAGGTGAATTCATAATTTTTTCATCAGTGAAAACTGAATATTGCATCACATAATCGCAGTAGCGAACACAAATATTCCATTTCGTGTGAATTATTTCAGTTAGTATTATTCTTTTTTAAATCATGAAAATTTGCCTTTTATGGCAATTGTATTCTGTATATAGGATGGCAGGTATGTAATTCTTATTAATATATTTTTTATATGTATTTCTGGTACTGCTGCCAACATATCATTTTTGACGACTGCGGTAGATAGGAATTTTTTTTAGTGGAGGATATCAAATACAGTCCTCGTGTCCAAAAAAATTGAAAATATTAAGAGGCTATATCAGAGTTTACCCCAAGTGGCAGAATCAGTGGCCGAACAACAGGGTGATCACACTAAAGAAGCATCTTTAGCAGAATACTTTGCTTCACTTTACACATTTTGTTTTTATCGGATTATCTTTTTTAACATCCAAAAACTTCCATATTAACCACTATATTCCTACACTTACCCTCTTTGTTTACATCTGTTTCTAACGCTTTACAGGATCACACCAGCTATTTCCTTAAACTTTTGTTAAAATGAAAGGGGAAAAAAATTGGAATTTCACCTATTTATGAAACAGTAAAATGGCAGCAGCTCAAACAATTTAACATGTCATCATCATAATACACCTTGCTTTTATTTGTTCTTTATTCTTATGTTTTATGTTTTTTAGTATACTTGATGAATGTATTATCTATTTGTATGAGCAGTAATTTTTTCGTCCTCTGAATTTATTCATTCATTCCTCCTATGTTTTTATTAATTTAATCCATTCTCTTTTTTTTAAATAAAAATATACCCTTCTATAGGCATAATATTTATGTCTTTTTCCCAAGTAGCAGCAGCTATTAAAACAGACTTATGGTATAATATATGTTCTTTTAATTGTAATATGCGTGTGTTTTAGCTATAATATGTGTACTTTTCCGTATGTGTATACATATTTTTGTTTTATGCACTTTGAGACATTATTATTATTATTTTTCGATTTCCTTCCAATGAGTTATTTTTCTTCTAGGCAAGGGGGTAGCGAGGCCTTTTTTTACGGAGAATACGGTGTATCTTCGTGAACAAAAGAACAGCGAGTTCCGGCTTCTGATAAAATTACGAAGTGTCATAATAATTAAAAGTGGAAAATTTCATGTAAGGAAAATTGTTCGACATCACATGTCTTCAAGATTTCTTTTGCAAACCCTTTTAAAATTGCACCATTTCTCTTTGAAATTGGTGTTTTGCCTAAAGGGGAAATTAAATTGTACTCTCCTTCTTTCAGGAAATTTTAATTTTCTGAACTATGACAGTAACATACAGAGTTTTTTTTTATAATATTTTTCATAATATTGTCATTATTTCCTCTATTATTATTATTAGTGCACTTTTGCTCATTAAAGTTTTTTTTTATGGCATCACTTAACTCGTTTCTTCTAGTGTGAATATTTCTTCTATCGTGTTTTTATTTATCAAAACAGTTTGCTTTCCCGTATCCTAGATTAGCTTAACTGATAAATTTAAAAGGTGAATTCATAATTTTTTCATCAGTGAAAACTGAATACTGCATCACATAATCGCAGTAGCGAACACAAATATTCCATTTCGTGTGAATTATTTCAGTTAGTATTATTCTTTTTTAAATCATGAAAATTTGCCTTTTATGGCAATTGTATTCTGTATATAGGATGGCAGGTATGTAATTCTTATTAATATATTTTTTATATGTATTTCTGGTACTGCTGCCAACATATCATTTTTGACGACTGCGGTAGATAGGAATTTTTTTTAGTGGAGGATATCAAATACAGTCCTCGTGTCCAAAAAAATTGAAAATATTAAGAGGCTATATCAGAGTTTACCCCAAATGGCAGAATCAGTGGCCGAACAACAGGGTGATCACACTAAAGAAGCATCTTTAGCAGAATACTTTGCTTCACTTTACACATTTTGTTTTTATCGGATTATCTTTTTTAACATCCAAAAACTTCCATATTAACCACTATATTCCTACACTTACCCTCTTTGTTTACATCTGTTTCTAACGCTTTACAGGATCACACCAGCTATTTCCTTAAACTTTTGTTAAAATGAAAGGGGAAAAAAATTGGAATTTCACCTATTTATGAAACAGTAAAATGGCAGCAGCTCAAACAATTTAACATGTCATCATCATAATACACCTTGCTTTTATTTGTTCTTTATTCTTATGTTTTATGTTTTTTAGTATACTTGATGAATGTATTATCTATTTGTATGAGCAGTAATTTTTTCGTCCTCTGAATTTATTCATTCATTCCTCCTATGTTTTTATTAATTTAATCCATTCTCTTTTTTTTTAAATAAAAATATACCCTTCTATAGGCATAATATTTATGTCTTTTTCCCAAGTAGCAGCAGCTATTAAAACAGACTTATGGTATAATATATATTCTTTTACCTGTAATATGCGTGTGTTTTAGCTATAATATGTGTACTTTTCCGTATGTGTATACATATTTTTGTTTTATGCACTTTGAGACATTATTATAATTATTTTTCGATTTCCTTCCAATGAGTTATTTTTCTTCTAGGCAAGGGGGTAGCGAAGCCTTTTTTTTACGGAGAATAGGGTGGACCTTCGTGAACAAAAGAACAGCGAGTTCCGGCTTCTGATAAAATTAAGAAGTCTCATAATAATTAAAAGTGGAAAATTTCATGTAAGGAAAATTGTTCGACATCACATGTCGTCAAGATTTCTTTTGCAAACCCTTTTAAAATTGCACCATTTCTCTTTGAAATTGGTGTCATGTGGAAAGGGGAAATAAAATTGTACTCTCCCTCTTTCAGGAAATTTTAATTTTCTGAACTATGACAGGAACATACATTTTTATAATATTTTTCATAAAATTGTAATTTTTCCTCTATTATTATTATTAGTGCACTTTTGCTCATTAAAGTTTTTTTTATGGCATCACTTAACTGGTTTCTTCCCGTGTCAATATTTCTTCTATCGTATTTTAACTTATCAAAACAGTTTGCTTTCCCGTATCCTAGATTAGTTTAACTGATAAATATAAAAGGTGAATTCATAATTTTTTCATCAGTGAAAACTGAATATTGCATCACATAATCGCAGTAGCGACCACAAATATTCCATTTCGTGTCCGATTCCATTTCAGTTAGTATTATTCTTTTTTAAATCATGAAAATTTGCCTTTTATGGCAATTGTATTCTGTATATAGGCAGGCAGGTATGTAATTTTTATTAATATATTTTTTTATATGTATTTCTAGTACTGCTGCCAACATATCATTTTTGACGACTGTGGTAGATAGGAGTTTTTTTTAGTGGAGGATATCAAATACAGTCCTCATGTCCAAAAAAATTGAAAATATTAAGAGCCTATATCAGAGTTTACCCCAAGTGGCAGAATCAGGTGCCGAACAACAGGTGGATCACACCAAAGAAGCATATTTAGCAGAATACTTTGCTTAACTTTACCCATTTTGTTTTTATCGGATTATCTTTTTTAACATCCAAAAACTTCCATATTAACCACTATATTCCTACACTTACCCTCTTTTTTTAGTTAGGTTTCTAACCCTTTACAGGATCACACCAGCTATTTCCTTAAACTTTTGTTAAAATGAAAGTGGAAAAAAATTGGAATTTCACCTATTTATGAAACAGTAAAATGGCAGCAGCTCAAACAATTTAACATGTCATCATCATAATACACCTTGCTTTTATTTGTTCTTTATTCTTATGTTTTATTATTTTTAGTATACTTGATGAATGTATTATCTATTTGTATGAACAGTAATTTTTTCGTCCTCTGAATTTATTCATTCATTCGTCCTATGTTTTTATTAATTTAATCCATTCTCTTTTTTTTAAATAAAAATATACCCTTCTATAGGCATAATATTTATGTCTTTTTCCCAAGTAGCAGCAGCTATTAAAACAGACTTATGGTATAATATATGTTCTTTTACCTGTAATATGCGTGTGTTTTAGCTATAATATGTGTACTTTTCCGTATGTGTATACATATTTTTGTTTTATGCTCTTTGAGACATTATTATTATTATTTTTCGATTTCCTTCCAATCAGTTATTTTTCTTCTAGGCAAGGGGGTAGCGAGGCCTTTTTTTACGGAGAATAGGGTGGACCTTCGTGAACAAAAGAACAGCGAGTTCCGGCTTCTGATAAAATTAAGAAGTCTCATAATAATTAAAAGTGGAAAATTTCATGTAAGGAAAATTGTTCGACATCACATGTCTTCAAGATTTCTTTTGCAAACCCTTTTAAAATTGCACCATTTCTCTTTGAAATTGGTGTCATGCGGAAAGGGGAAATTAAATTGTACTCTCCTTCTTTCAGGAAATTTTAATTTTCTGAACTATGACAGGAACATACATTTTTATAATATTTTTCATAATATTGTAATTTTTTCCTCTATTATTATTATTAGTGCACTTTTGCTCATTAAAGTTTTTTTATGACATCATTTAACTAGTTTCTTCCCCTGTCAATATTTCTTATATCGTGTTTTATTTATCAAAATAGTTCGCGTTCCCGTATCCTAGCTTAGCTTAACTGATAACTTTAAAAGGTGAATTCATAATTTTTTCATCAGTAAGAACTGAATATTGCATCACATAATCGCAGTAGCGAACACAAATATTCCATTTCGTGTGAATTATTTCAGTTAGTATTATTCTTTTTTAAATCATGAAAATTTGCCTTTTATGGCAATTGTATTCTGTATATAGGCATGGCAGGTATGTAATTTTTATTAATATATTTTTTTATATGTATTTCTAGTACTGCTGCCAACATATCATTTTTGACGACTGTGGTAGATAGGAATTTTTTTTAGTGGAGGATATCAAATACAGTCCTCATGTCCAAAAAAATTGAAAATATTAAGAGGCTATATCAGAGTTTACCCCAAGTGGCAGAATCAGTGGCCGAACAACAGGGGGATCACACCAAAGAAGCATCTTTAGCAGAATACTTTGCTTCACTTTACACATTTTGTTTTTATCGGATTATCTTTTTTAACATCCAAAAACTTCCATATTAACCACTATATTCCTACACTTACCCTCTTTTTTTACATCTGTTTCTAACCTTTACAGGATCACACCAGCTATTTCCTTAAACTTTTGTTAAAATGAAAGGGGAAAAAAATTGGAATTTCACCTATTTATGAAACAGTAAAATGGCAGCAGCTCAAACAATTTAACATGTCATCATCATAATACACCTTGCTTTTATTTGTTCTTTATTCTTATGTTTTATTATTTTTAGTATACTTGATGAATGTATTATCTATTTGTATGAACAGTAATTTTTTCGTCCTCTGAATTTATTCATTCATTCGTCCTATGTTTTTATTAATTTAATCCATTCTCTTTTTTTTAAATAAAAATATACCCTTCTATAGGCATAATATTTATGTCTTTTTCCCAAGTAGCAGCAGCTATTAAAACAGACTTATGGTATAATATATGTTCTTTTACCTGTAATATGCGTGTGTTTTAGCTATAATATGTGTACTTTTACGTATGTGTATACATATTTTTGTTTTATGCACTTTTGAGAGACATTATTATTATCATTTTTTCGATTTCCTTCCAATGCGTTATTTTTCTTCTAGGGAAGGGAGTCGCGAGGAATTTTTTTACGGAGAATACGGTGTACCTTCGTGAACAAAAGAACGCGATTTCCGCCATCTGATAAAATTAAGAAGTCTCATAATAATTAAAAGTGGAAAATTTCATGTAAGGAAAATTGTTCGACATCACATGTCTTCAAGATTTCTTTTGCAAACCCTTTTAAAATTGCACCATTTCTCTTTGAAATTGGTGTTTTGCGTAAAGGGGAAATTAAATTGTACTCTCCTTCATTCAGGAAATTTTAATTTTCTGAACTTTGACAGGAACGTACAGAGTTTTTTTTATAATATTTTTCATAATATTGTCATTATTTCCTCTATTATTATTATTAGTGCACTTTTGCTCATTAAAGTTTTTTTTATGGCATCACTTAACTGGTTTCTTCCCGTGTGAATATTTCTTCTATCGTGTTTTTATTTATCAAAACAGTTTGCTTTCCCGTATCCTAGATTAGCTTAACTGATAAATTTAAAAGGTGAATTCATAATTTTTTCATCAGTGAAAACTGAATATTGCATCACATAATCGCAGTAGCGAACACAAATATTCCATTTCGTGTGAATTATTTCAGTTAGTATTATTCTTTTTTAAATCATGAAAATTTGCCTTTTATGGCAATTGTATTCTGTATATAGGCATGGCAGGTATGTAATTCTTATTAATATATTTTTTATATGTATTTCTAGTACTGCTGCCAACATATCATTTTTGACGACTGCGGTAGATAGGAATTTTTTTTAGTGGAGGATATCAAATACAGTCCTCATGTCCAAAAAAATTGAAAATATTAAGAGGCTATATCAGAGTTTACCCCAAGTGGCAGAATCAGTGGCCGAACAACAGGGGGATCACACCAAAGAAGCATCTTTAGCAGAATACTTTGCTTCACTTTACACATTTTGTTTTTATCGGATTATCTTTTTTAACATCCAAAAACTTCCATATTAACCACTATATTCCTACACTTACCCTCTTTGTTTACATCTGTTTCTAACGCTTTACAGGATCACACCAGCTATTTCCTTAAACTTTTGTTAAAATGAAAGGGGAAAAAAATTGGAATTTCACCTATTTATGAAACAGTAAAATGGCAGCAGCTCAAACAATTTAACATGTCATCATCATAATACACCTTGCTTTTATTTGTTCTTTATTCTTATGTTTTATTATTTTTAGTATACTTGATGAATGTATTATCTATTTGTATGAACAGTAATTTTTTCGTCCTCTGAATTTATTCATTCATTCGTCCTATGTTTTTATTAATTTAATCCATTCTCTTTTTTTTAAATAAAAATATACCCTTCTATAGGCATAATATTTATGTCTTTTTCCCAAGTAGCAGCAGCTATTAAAACAGACTTATGGTATAATATATGTTCTTTTACCTGTAATATGCGTGTGTTTTAGCTATAATATGTGTACTTTTCCGTATGTGTATACATATTTTTGTTTTATGCACTTTGAGACATTATTATTATTATTTTTCGATTTCCTTCCAATGAGTTATTTTTCTTCTAGGCAAGGGGGTAGCGAGGCCTTTTTTTACGGAGAATACGGTGTACCTTCGTGAACAAAAGAACAGCGAGTTCCGGCTTCTGATAAAATTAAGAAGTGTCATAATAATTAAAAGTGGAAAATTTCATGTAAGGAAAATTGTTCGACATCACATGTCTTCAAGATTTCTTTTGCAAACCCTTTTGATTTTGCACCATTTCTCTTTGAAATTGGTGTTTTGCGTAAAGGGGAAATTAAATTGTACTCTCCTTCTTTCAGGAAATTTTAATTTTCTGAACTATGACAGGAACATACAGAGTTTTTTTTTTGATAATATTTTTCATAATATTGTCATTCTTTCCTCTATTATTATTATTAGTGCACTTTTGCTCATTAAAGTTTTTTTTATGGCATCACTTAACTGGTTTCTTCCCGTGTCAATATTTCTTCTATCGTGTTTTAATTTATCAAAACAGTTTGCTTTCCCGTATCCTAGATTAGCTTAACTGATAAATTTAAAAGGTGAATTCATAATTTTTTCATCAGTGAAAACTGAATATTGCATCACATAATCGCAGTAGCGAACACAAATATTCCATTTCGGTGAATTATTTCAGTTAGTATTATTCTTTTTAAATCATGATAAATTTGCCTTTTATGGCAATTGTATTCTGTATATAGGCTGGCAGGTATGTAATTTTTATTAATATATTTTTTTATATGTATTTCTAGTACTGCTGCCAACATATCATTTTTGACGACTGTGGTAGATAGGAGTTTTTTTTAGTGGAGGATATCAAATACAGTCCTCATGTCCAAAAAAATTGAAAATATTAAGAGGCTATATCAGAGTTTACCCCAAGTGGCAGAATCAGTGCCGAACAACAGGGGGATCACACCAAAGAAGCATATTTAGCAAATACTTTGCTTCACTTTACCCATTTTGTTTTTATCGGATTATCTTTTTTAACATCCAAAAACTTCCATATTAACCACTATATTCCTACACTTACCCTCTTTTTTAGTTATGTTTCTAACGCTTTACAGGATCACACCAGCTATTTCCTTAAACTAGTGTAAAAATGAAGGGGGAAAAAAATTGGAATTTCACCTATTCATGAAACATTAAAATGGCAGCAGCACAAACAATTTAAGATGACATCTTCATAATACACCTTGCTTTTATTTGTTATTTATTCTTATGTTTTTTTTTTAGTATACTTGATGAAAGTACTATATATTTGTTTCAAACAGTAATTTTTTCGTCCTCTGATTTTATTTGTGTCCTATATTTTTATTCATTTAATCCATTTTATTTTTAAAAATATACCCTTCTATAGGCATAATATATATGTCTTTTTCCCAAGCAGCAGCAGCTATTAAACCAGACTTTAGGTATAATATATGTTCTTTTACCTATAATATGAGTGCGTTTTAGCTATAATATGTGTACTTTTATGTATGTGTATACATATTTTTGTTTTATGCACTTTTGAGAGACATTATTATTATCATTTTTTCGATTTCCTTCCAATGCGTTATTTTTCTTCTAGGCAAGGGGTAGCGAGGCCTTTTTTTACGGAGAATACGGTGGACCTTCGTGAACAAAAGAACAGCGAGTTCCGGCTTCTGATAAAATTAAGAAGTCTCATAATAATTAAAAGTGGAAAAATTTCATGTAAGGAAAATTGTTCGACATCACATGTCTTCAAGATTTCTTTTTGCAAACCCTTTTAAAATTGCACCATTTCTCTTTGAAATTGGTGTTCATGCGGAAAGGGGGAAATTAAATTGTACTCTCCTTCTTTCAGGAAATTTTAATTTTCTGAACTATGACAGGAACATACATTTTTATAATATTTTTCATAATATTGTAATTTTTTCCTCTATTATTATTATTAGTGCACTTTTGCTCATTAAAGTTTTTTTTATGGCATCACTTAACTGGTTTCTTCCCGTGTCAATATTTCTTCTATCGTGTTTTAATTTATCAAAACGTTTTGCTTTCCCGTATCCTAGATTAGCTTAACTGATAAATTTAAAAGGTGAATTCATAATTTTTTCATCAGTGAAAACTGAATATTGCATCACATAATCGCAGTAGCGAACACAAATATTCCATTTCGTGTGAATTATTTCAGTTAGTATTATTCTTTTTTAAATCATGAAAATTTGCCTTTTATGGCAATTGTATTCTGTATATAGGATGGCAGGTATGTAATTCTTATTAATATATTTTTTATATGTATTTCTGGTACTGCTGCCAACAATATCTTTTTGACGACTGCGGTAGATAGGAATTTTTTTTTAGTGGAGGATATCAAATACAGTCCTCGTGTCCAAAAAAATTGAAAATATTAAGAGGCTATATCAGAGTTTACCCCAAGTGGCAGAATCAGTGGCCGAACAACAGGGGGAATCACATCCAAAGAAGCATCTTTAGCAGAATACTTTGCTTCACTTTACACCATTTTGTTTGTTATCGGATTATTCTTTTTTAACATCCAAAAACTTCCATATTAACCACTATATTCCTACACTTACCTCTTTGTTTACATCTGTTTCTAACGCTTTACAGGAGTCCACACCAGCTATTTCCTTAAACTTTTGTTAAAATGAAAGGGGAAAAAAATTGGAATTTCACCTATTTATGAAACAGTAAAATGGCGTCGGCTCAAACAATTTAACATGTCATCATCATAATACACCTTGCTTTTATTTGTTCTTTATTCTTATGTTTTATTTATTTTTAGTATACTTGATGAATGTATTATCTATTTGTATGAGCAGTAATTTTTTTCGTCCTCTGAATTTATTCTCATTCCTCCTATGTTTTTATTAATTTAATCCATTCTCTTTTTTTTAAATAAAAATATACCCTTCTATAGGCATAAGATATTATGTCTTTTTCCCAAGTAGCAGCAGCTATTAAAACAGACTTATGGTTATAATATGTTCTTTTAATGTAATATGCGTGTGTTTTAGCTATAAATATGTGTACTTTTCCGTATGTGTATACATATTTTTGTTTTATGCACTTTGAGACATTATTATTATTATTTTTCGATTTCCTTCCAATGAGTTATTTTTCTTCTAGGCAAGGGGGTAGCGAGGCCTTTTTTTTACGGAGAATACGGTGTATCTTCGTGAACAAAAGAACAGCGAGTTCCGGCTTCTGATAAAATTACGAAGTGTCATAATAATTAAAAGTGGAAAATTTCCTGTAAGGAAAATTGTTCGACATCACATTGTCTTCAAGATTTCTTTGCAAACAACCTTTTAAAATTGCACCATTTCTCTTTGAAATTGGTGTTTTTGCCTAAAGGGGAAATTAAATTGTACTCTCCTTCTTTCAGGAAATTTTAATTTTTCTGAACTATGACAGTAACATACAGAGTTTTTTTTATAATATTTTTCATAATATTGTCATTATTTCCTCTATTATTATTATTAGTGCACTTTTGCTCATTAAAGTTTTTTTTTATGGCATCACTTAACTCGTTTCTTCTAGTTGTGAATATTTCTTCTATCGTGTTTTTATTTATCAAAACAGTTTGCTTTCCCGTATCCTAGATTAGCTAACTGATAAATTTAAAAGGTGAATTCATAATTTTTTCATCAGTGAAACTGAATACTTGCATCACATAATCGCAGTAGCGAATACAAATATTCCATTTCGTGTGAATTATTTTTGTTAGTATTATTCCTTTGCAAACCATGAAAAATTTGCCTTTTAGGGCAATTGTATTCTGTATATAGGATGGCAGGTATGTAATTTTATTAATATATTTTTATATGTATTTCTGTACTGCTGCCAAACATATCATTTTTGACGACTGCGGTAGATAGGAATTTTTTTTAGTGGAGGATATCAATACAGTCCTCGTGTCCCAAAAAAATTGAAAATATGTAAGAGGCTATATCAGAGTTTACCCCAAGTGGCAGAATCAGTGGCCGAACAACAGGGGGATCACACTAAAGAAGCATCTTTAGCAGAATACTTTGCTTCACTTTACACATTTTGTTTTTATCGGATTATCTTTTTTAACATCCAAAAACTTCCATATTAACCACTATATTCCTACACTTACCCTCTTTGTTTACATCTGTTTCTAACGCTTTACAGGATCACACCAGCTATTTCCTTAAACTTTTGTTAAAATGAAAGGGGAAAAAAATTGGAATTTCACCTATTTATGAAACAGTAAAATGGCAGCAGCTCAAACAATTTAACATGTCATCATCATAATACACCTTGCTTTTATTTGTTCTTTATTCTTATGTTTTATTATTTTTAGTATACTTGATGAATGTATTATCTATTTGTATGAGCAGTAATTTTTTCGTCCTCTGAATTTATTCATTCATTCGTCCTATGTTTTTATTAATTTAATCCATTCTCTTTTTTTTTAAATAAAAATATACCCTTCTATAGGCATAATATTTATGTCTTTTTCCCAAGTAGCAGCAGCTATTAAAACAGACTTATGGTATAATATATGTTCTTTTACCTGTAATATGCGTGTGTTTTAGCTATAATATGTGTACTTTTCCGTATGTGTATACATATTTTTGTTTTATGCACTTTGAGACATTATTATTATTATTTTTCGATTTCCTTCCAATGAGTTATTTTTCTTCTAGGCAAGGGGGTAGCGAGGCCTTTTTTTTACGGAGAATACGGTGTACCTTCGTGAACAAAAGAACAGCGAGTTCCGGCTTCTGATAAAATTAAGAAGTCTCATAATAATTAAAAGTGGAAAATTTCATGTAAGGAAAATTGTTCGACATCACATGTCTTCAAGATTTCTTTTGCAAACCCTTTTAAAATTGCACCATTTCTCTTTGAAATTGGTGTTTTGCGTAAAGGGGAAATTAAATTGTACTCTCCTTCTTTCAGGAAATTTTAATTTTCTGAACTATGACAGTAACATACAGAGTTTTTTTTTATAATATTTTTCATAATATTGTCATTATTTCCTCTATTATTATTATTAGTGCACTTTTGCTCATTAAAGTTTTTTTTATGGCATCACTTAACTCGTTTCTTCTAGTGTGAATATTTCTTCTATCGTGTTTTTATTTATCAAAACAGTTTGCTTTCCCGTATCCTAGATTAGCTTAACTGATAAATTTAAAAGGTGAATTCATAATTTTTTCATCAGTGAAAACTGAATATTGCATCACATAATCGCAGTAGCGAACACAAATATTCCATTTCGTGTGAATTATTTCAGTTAGTATTATTCTTTTTTAAATCATGAAAATTTGCCTTTTATGGCAATTGTATTCTGTATATAGGATGGCAGGTATGTAATTCTTATTAATATATTTTTTATATGTATTTCTGGTACTGCTGCCAACATATCATTTTTGACGACTGCGGTAGATAGGAATTTTTTTTAGTGGAGGATATCAAATACAGTCCTCGTGTCCAAAAAAATTGAAAATATTAAGAGGCTATATCAGAGTTTACCCCAAGTGGCAGAATCAGTGGCCGAACAACAGGGGATCACACTAAAGAAGCATCTTTAGCAGAATACTTTGCTTCACTTTACACATTTTGTTTTTATCGGATTATCTTTTTTAACATCCAAAAACTTCCATATTAACCACTATATTCCTACACTTACCCTCTTTGTTTACATCTGTTTCTAACGCTTTACAGGATCACACCAGCTATTTCCTTAAACTTTTGTTAAAATGAAAGTGGAAAAAAATTGGAATTTCACCTATTTATGAAACAGTAAAATGGCAGCAGCTCAAACAATTTAACATGTCATCATCATAATACACCTTGCTTTTATTTGTTCTTTATTCTTATGTTTTATGTTTTTTAGTATACTTGATGAATGTATTATCTATTTGTATGAGTAGTAATTTTTTCGTCCTCTGAATTTATTCATTCATTCGTCCTATGTTTTTATTAATTTAATCCATTCTCTTTTTTTTTAAATAAAAATATACCCTTCTATAGGCATAATATTTATGTCTTTTTCCCAAGTAGCAGCAGCTATTAAAACAGACTTATGGTATAATATATGTTCTTTTAACTGTAATATGCGTGTGTTTTAGCTATAATATGTGTACTTTTCCGTATGTGTATACATATTTTTGTTTTATGCACTTTGAGACATTATTATTATTATTTTTCGATTTCCTTCCAATGAGTTATTTTTCTTCTAGGCAAGGGGGTAGCGAGGCCTTTTTTTACGGAGAATAGGGTGGACCTTCGTGAACAAAAGAACAGCGAGTTCCGGCTTCTGATAAAATTAAGAAGTCTCATAATAATTAAAAGTGGAAAATTTCATGTAAGGAAAATTGTTCGACATCACATGTCTTCAAGATTTCTTTTGCAAACCCTTTTAAAATTGCACCATTTCTCTTTGAAATTGGTGTTTTGCGTAAAGGGGAAATTAAATTGTACTCTCCTTCTTTCAGGAAATTTTAATTTTCTGAACTATGACAGGAACA
>JAWZYV010001890.1:0-16922 GCA_038373885.1 Cheiracanthium punctorium | reverse complement strand
TGCGAATGAAGAAACATATAAAAATATTAATCTTTATGAAATGACGAAATTTTCTGCAATTTTATACACCTTTGCCACCTGTTACGTGCCAAAGCCACGATCATCCAAACTTTATAGTGGCCGATTGTTCCTACCCTCTGTTGGGGGAATGCGCAGAGAAAGTTTCAGCTTTTATACTATGACGAAGGTTTGGCGGCCGCGGGCTCTTGCTCTAGCAGATCAGCTGCTTCTTTCTCCCCGGTAGCTCAGAGCTCAAACACCACCATGATCCAATATGTCGACTTTGTGTGGCTGCTGCTTAAATATTTGTATGATTTGATTGTCAAGATTTGTTAGAAATAAAGCACGTTTTTGAAGAAATAATGCACGTAGCGTCATGCAAATTTCAGGAGCGGCAGTGGTGAGATGGATATGTAAATGATTAAATTTATGCACGCATCTGATCACGTAGTACTCATATTCGGGCTAAAGGCCACGAACTTTCACTTCTCATAAATAGCATCTGTGGTTTTGCGTAGCATTTGCGACTTTCGTGGAAACGTAAAAGTGCCTCAGAGACGTCGGAGAGCTCAACACCACCAGTTAAAGGCCGGGGAACGTGACGGTACTATCGAACTTCATGAACTTGGTTTGTTGCTGCACAACGGGAGTGCTATCCAACGTTGTGTCCCACGACTTATTCAGGAAGGTCTAAGAGCACGTCGAAGAGGAAGTAGTGCGTTCAGGTGCACGTCAGAGTGCACAAACCAGCGTATTCGCCAGTCGACTAGTCGAGATCCTTTCTCCACGTCACGTGACATCCGAAGCTGGTTGCCACCAAGTGCATACGGATTTGTGTACCAAATCCGTGAAATTTGTGTACCCAAACCACACGTAACAGACTGCATGAAGTACAGTTACATGAACTGGTACCAGCAACAAGGGTACTCTAGACCGATCAACACACAGCTTGACGCCTGCGTTATGCCATCGTCATCGTACCTGGTCATCGAATAGCATAGTGTGTTATTCATGGATGAATCCCGTTTCTGTCTGTGGAGGAATGACGTTGACGGAGGAATGACATGGCTGCGACCCGGAGAACGCTACAAACCAGAACCAGCCCATTCTGTCGAGTGTCACACCGATCCTGCAGCAGGTATCATGGTTTAGGGTGGCATAATGTTTGATCACAGGACAGATGGTACACATTGACAGCAGACCGCTACGTCACATAAGTTGTGAAGCCTGTTGTTCTGCCCTTGTTGTAGGGCGCATCCGATACGGTATTCCAACAGGACAATGCCAGGCCGTATGTCGCAGGAAGAACTCTCAACCGCCTGACGGGATTTGCCATCCGCAAACCTGTGGCATTCAAATTCAAATTCAAATTCTCTGGTCGGCAGCCTTTCCCAGATCTGAATCCTATCGAACACCTGTGGGAACTTATTGAACGTGCCATGATCCGGGAACCACAACCGTAAACGATGGATGATCTGCTCACAGCAGTGGGAGTGGCTTAGCAAAGGTTCTCAGGGCCATCAATGAACTCACTGATAGCATGCCTTGCCTGATTGAGGCTTGCATAGCTGACCGACTTGGGCACATTGGATACTGAATAAATTAGTTAAAAATGATTTTATTTGTCTGTTTTTTTTTTCATCTCACCACTATCGCTCCTAAAATTTGCATGATGCTACGTGCATTATTTCTTGGTTTCACAATTTCACTTTTGAGGAGTGTATATTGAAGTCAATTGCTTTCACTGTTCTCAAAATAAGGTTGGAGGTCTTTAGTACGCACCCTATTATGAATAAGTTTCTAACGGGCTAAAACGAGGACACTCAACAAAAACTAGGAAGTACAAAAAAATCAAACATTTGACCGAATTGGAAATAAAGTTTTCCCAAGCAACCCAGACAAAAAAAAAAAAAAAAAAAAAAAAAAAAAAACGAGACAAATACCATTTTAAATTTTGAAGAAACCATATACTTTAAAAACATGTTTGTGAGACATATTTAACTTCGGAATCGTTTCCACAAGAGTGCTTAGAAAACATTATGAAACCCGATCCATTTTTGAAAATAATGGGTAGCATAAAGTTTTGTGTATTTCCTTTTGCATATCAATTTTGCGTCTAGAAATAAATTTCAAAAGCCTGTATCAAATTTAATGTGGTATAAACTGGAAAAAAATATGCCCTGGAAGATTGGCGTAGCTGTTAAATAAATATTTTAAAATTTGTTGCTTTTGCTAACCGTAGTAGAATAAGTATGCTGGAGCTTTGGGGTGATTCACAAATTTTACCATTCATTTTTGATAGGACATCGAAGACAATTTTGTAAATACATTTGTAAAACAAAAAGTTAATGAAATATATATTTTTACTTTTTAAATTTTAATTTGGAAATATTTTAATTTTGTGCTTTAAGAAAGGAAAATTTGTGCATAATTAATAAATCAATCGGTTTCAAATACTGGTTTTTGACTGTATTTTCATGAATCAATAATAATAACCGTCGCCATTGTTACTAACCGAACAAATGCGATCGTAAATTTCATATATACACTGTGCAACATGAGGTTTATGTCAAGACCTCTGATTCTGGTGCGTAATGATTTTTTTTTTACCTGCAAAATAACTATCAAAGTCATGTAACTTATTTTTAAATAGCTTACCACGTCTTTATGTAATGTGCCAAGTGTTTTAACTTAAACTCCTCTCTGTGATGCACAATATCAAATGAAAATATATCTTTTAAATGGATACTTTTGACGTAGTTTACCGTGTCTGTCTGTCATGCGTCAACTACTTAGATTTTTCTCCGTGCTCAGTATCAATAGAAAATTTAACTCTTTAAAGCAGGTATTTGCAAACTTTGAAAAGTGGCGGGCCAAACTTTAGCGAAGTCGCGGGCTGTATAATTGGGATTTATATGGCTTCATGGTTTCGTATTACGACAAGCCTACACTGTAAAAAAATTCAGAAACGTTACATACTTATAGCAGAAAGGTTTCCGAAAGTATAGCGTAACCTACCGATGCTCTACTCGAACTCACGATTTCAGAATTATAACCCACATTTCAGCGTAAGCGGGGAAAGGAAATCTTCATTTGGGACTTCGCGCGCATGCGCCAAGTGCCAAGAGACAGAGGGAAAAGAGTGAACGCGTCTTCCCTAATAGCACAGATGGTCACAAAAGAGTCGCTGTGACGTCACAGAGGGTCACAATTGCCACAGAACTGTCACATATTAGTTAGTCACATTGTGACTTGTGAGTGATGTGACTCCACTGTGTGGTCACTGTGAAGTTTATTTGTGACCAGTCACCAGGTGACCTCGCCGGATGAATACTTAAATAAAACGGATGAATACTTAATTAAAACAGCACATTATCTCCTGAAAATAATTTATGTGGAAGAAAAAAGATTTAAGATTTTTAATTTATATTTATTAAATATGGTATTGTCCCTCCATTTATAAAATACTCCAAAAAAATTTTAAGTGTCCAAAACCTGCCATTCCAGAACTAACTTTTGCAGCAGTCAGTTTACGTTTAAAGCAATCAGAGCAAGACGATCACAGCGCTGAGGTAACGTGCTGGCCTATGAACGAATGCGTCGAGGGTTCGATACTGAGCACGCTTTCCGTGAGAGTTTTGTGCTCGACTTAACTCCGTGAGAGTTTGGTGATCGTATCGCTCCCATAAAAAGTCAACTGTTTCATACGAATAATATCTATCCAGGCATGATGACGAATTATGGAATTTCAAATATCTTCCTCTTAGAAATCCATTCATAAGTTTTTGGTATCATAAAATCTTATTTCGAAAATAAATATAATCTGCATTTAGAGCCAGAACAAAAAAGCATCCCAAGATTCGGTAAAAGGCATTTAAACTATTTTTTAAAGAATCGGTTTAGTCATATAATTTTCGATTATGCGGTGATTCTTTTTTTTTTTTTAGCTTCTTGAAATACTGCTTGCTGGAAATTGTAACTTATGACGGTTCTTTACTCGCGCTTAGAAAGTACTTTCATAATCAAAGCCATAATTTTTTTAAAGGGAATTTTATCTGGGAATTATATATTTCCATAAAGAGAAGGCTCCGTAATTTAAAATTCGCCGTTCGCTTCACTGATCCGAAAAATTTATTTCGTCAAATTACGTTTGTTGATGGTGGCAGCGCTGCTAAATATGAAAAATGAAAACATAATACTCGAATGCCAGAGAGAAAGGGAAAAGAACCATCGGTGAGTTTTAAAATTTTCTAGTTCAATTATCTGAAGAAAACTTTCATCGCTAAGTCTGAAAAAATATATATAAGGTCTTGCTTTTTCCCCCGCTGCTCAATACACAGAGTAAAGAAAAATATTACTTTTTTTCAAACTGAGCTTTTTCCTTCAGAATTTTGCGGTATTTTTTAATAAACTTTATGTATAACTTTTACAAGTCAAACGTGATCGAATATACCGAATGTATTTCACGACGAAAAAGAATTTTAACTATTGGAAGAGTATTTTTCGAATAAAGTAGTTGGAAACATACGCAAATTTATCAAATAGTTTGCATCTTATGCAATGTTTTACTTTTATTTTATTTTTTATTCTTTGAATCGCAGAAAACAAATGTACTGTTCAATTAGTAAACACGTCTTTCCATTTAAAAATCAGAATTTCATTTGTACTTTTATAAAATACAAAAGCACGTAGGCGAAAAAATTAATTTCCTTCGATACTTATATTTTTATTTCAGTATATTTGTACCCCCGGAACCCGCGCTGCTGTGGCGCAGTTTCTAATTAAATGGAAAAGAAAATGCTTGTGTGTTTGATTATATCAACGCTACGCTTTGGGTGATCTGCCAAGGATGGGGGTGCCTTGGAAGAAGGACTTTCTAACGACCTCTAACGCGAATTCACGTTACATCTGGAGCAAACCTACCAAACCTCTAGATTGTTAGATCGACAGCCGCGCGATGGGACCCGAACCCGGGACCTTCACACTCCGGCCGTCTACAATTTTCAGTGACATAACCACTGTGCCGGGGTGAGGCCAACAAGAAAACGCTAAAGTTTCGCCGCCAATAAATGAAAATAACGGCCTTATTCGCCAAACACTTGAAACGAGGATTAATCAAATCACGCGTGTTTAAGTCATTGGAAAGCTATCTTGCCCACGACTTCAACGCGATGTGTGGATTAATTCGTGTATCAAGTGTTGGGTGAGCAAGGCTATAAGATAAACGAAAAATAGGAGTTAGAATCGGAATAGGTCAGATCCACCTCCCATATACCGCAAAAGTAGTGCCAAAAATGTCATAGATGGAGGACTTTGGGAGATTAGAGGTTTTGGACGAGCGAATATTTACATTTGTGCAGATAGATAGATAGATAGACCGAAAATGCATCTCGTAAAGGTCCTTCAATCCATCACCCATCCACCTTCTCGGACGACAAACAGAAAACTGGATCCAGTTCCCACAGACTTTGTCTTGGCAGTGACGTCAAAAAAGCCATTTTATACCTGTCACCGGCGTCACGTTTATAAAATAGGTATATAAAAGCATGCGCGTACATACGAATGCAACGTTGTGTCAAAATTTCAAAGCAATCGGAACAACAAAAACAGGAGTTATAATGCATTAACCCATTAAGAATCGCATACATTTTCCATTCTTCAAAGTCGTTGATAATAACTTTTTAAGACTCACTAATGAATAAATAGACAGGAAAGGTGTTTTTAAGAACTATGTTTATTTAAATAATAAACATAAAATAGATTTTATATTTATAGTTATACTTTCTACCTTGATATACTTAAAGATATTTTTGTTCCATAAAAAAATAAAAATTAAATTTTACACTAAACATCATTTTAGATGTATATTTTCAGAGAACATTATTCTGCTATTGGCAAAGTAAAAGTTTAAATGTTTGCTAAAATTTTAAACCTCATTGTTTGTTTACAAACACAACGAGCATGTATATATGTTATTGATGCGAATATGTAGATAATATTAAAAGACAATTTGATAGATTTTGAAAGACAAAATCGTGTTTAAAGCGAATGCCCAGATAAAGTAAATAAAAAACTTTGTAAAAAACACACATAAGATGTTATAGATAAGAGGATACGCACGTTTCAACCAAAAATTATTTTGGCCTTCATCAGTCCAAGCCCTTCGTGGCAAGCAACACAGGGAACTGTAAAGAGATAAACAAGCAAGATGTTGCCACAAGGGGCAACGAAAAGTCGAGCAAAACCACGGAGAGGGGAGAAAAAAAAATATAAATAAAATAAGGGATAAAAAGGAAAGGAAAGAAGTACAAAAATACAGAAATAAAAAAGGAATAAATTAAAAAAAATTATAATAATAAAAAAAAAGGAACACACGAATACAAACACACAGACAAAAAAGAGAAAACAGAACAAAACAAAATAACAAAAAACAAATAGAACACAATATAAATATATATAAATTTTTTTAGTAAACTCTCTTCTAACCAACTTGATACTTTGCGACATCTTATTGCTAATACTATCTCTTCAAATAATATGCATGCCAAATCTAACCTTTCTCGTTCTCAAAAAACTGCTCTCAAAGAACTTAATTAAAACCCTAATTTACTCATTACTAAAGCTGATAAAGGCGGCCAGACTGTTTTACTTGATAAATCTTCTTATGTTGATAGTATTAATAACATGCTAACCACTGGTCCATACACTAAATTAAATTCTGATCCTATTAACAGTCACCTTTCTGAAATTAAACACACTGTGAAGTCCTCTGTAATCTTAAATGCTCAAACTAAACGTTTTGTTAGTCCTTCTATTCTATCTGTGCTCGTTTCTATGCCCTTCCTAAAATTCATAAACCTTCTCTTGCCTTTCGCCCCATTGTTTCTAACATTGGTACTGCTTCTTATAACCTTGCACGTTTCCTCTCGCATACTCTCTCACCTTTGACTGCTAGTAATACCCACACTGTTAAAAACTCTTATGATTTCGTTAACAAAGTTAAACTTCTTTCTCCTACTAATTGTAAAATGCTTTCTCTTGATGTTAAATCTTTATTTACTAATGTTCCTATCCAAGGTGCGATTGACTGTTTGGAAAAGCGTTTATTCGAGTTTCATTATTCTTCTATTGAGATTAAGGAGTTTATAGCTTTAGTAAGCGTTTGTATTAAACAAACTGCTTTCATTTTTAATGGCTCTTTCTATAAACAAACCGAGGGTCTTGCTATGGGTAATTCTCTCTCTCCTCTCTTATGTGATATTTATATGCATTATTTTGAAGAGAAGCTCTTCAAGGTCTTTAATTTTCCGTGCTGGGTCAGATATGTTGACGATACTTTCGTTCTAGTGGATTCCAATTGTGATATTTCTAATTTACTTTTGATTGTTAATTCTGTTGATCCGTGTATCCAATTTACTCTAGAAGAGGAGTGCAACAATTCTTTACCTTTTTTGGATGTTCTTGTTTCTAGGAATCCTGACGGTTTCTCTACTTCTGTTTTCCGCAAACCCTTTTCTATATCTTTTCCCTCCTCATGCCCTATCTAATTATCCTTACCAGCAGAAACTTTCTGCTTTTTACACTTATGTGTTTCGTGCTATCAAAATTTGCTCTGATTCTTCATCTCTTAATAATGAAATTAGTTACTTAAAATCCTTAGCTGTTTCTCGTGGTTTTAGCCCCTCTATTATTGATAAAGCTGTTTCTAAATTTAATAAGACTAATACTTCTACTAATACTATTAATTTTCACAACGAATTAATTAAACTACCTTTCTTTTCACCTTTATGCTACAAAATTTCTAAACTTCTCAAAAATTTCGGTTTCAAAGTCATTTTCAAACCTGTTAATAAACTTAAATTTTCTTCCCTTAAAGATCCTATTCCTACTGAGAACCGTTGGGGTGTTTATTATATTCCTTGTGGATCTTGTGATTTGGGCTATATTGGTCAGACCAGAAGAGCTCTCAAATTTAGGCTCAAAGAGCATGAGAGATATGTTCCTAAGCACGAACTTTCCAAATCTTCTATTGCCTCACATTGTTGGAATTCCAATCATCGTTTTCAGTTTTCTAAGGCTAAGATTTTGTGCACTCCTCAGTCTTTGTCCCATCTGGATTTTTTGGAAGGTTTTTCCATTACCCAGCACTTAGAACGTCTTGTGAACGATGGTTCTTCCGTTCCTTTCGTTCGTTCTGCTTGGAAGCTGCTGTTGTAAGTTTCTTTTCACTTTCTTCGTCTACTCCCCCCCTCCCCCCTTTTTTCTTTTTCTTTCGTTCCCTTTTCCCCTCTCTTCTTTTATTTTGTTTGCCCCCCCTTTTTTATGTGTGTGTACGTGTGTTACTGTCTTTCCTTTACGTTAAAAAAAAAAATATTGTGCTGTCCTGTTCGTGGTTTTTAATTAAAAATTAAATTTATATATATTTATATTGTGTTCTATTTGTTTTTTGTTATTTTGTTTTGTTCTGTTTTCTCTTTTTTGTGTGTGTGTTTGTATTCGTGTGTTCCTTTTTTTTTATTATTATAATTTTTTTTAATTCCTTTTTTATTTCTATATTTTTGTGCTTCTTTCCTTTCCTTTTTATCCCATATTTTATTTATATATTTTTTTTCTCCCCTCTCCGTGGTTTTGTTCGACTTTTCTTTGCCCCTTGTGGCAACATCTTGCTTGTTTATCTCTTTTCAGTTCCCTGTGTTGCTTGCGACGAAGTGCTTGGACTGATGAAGGTCAAAACAATTTTTGGTTGAAACGTGCATATCCTCTTACCTATAACATCTTATGTGTGTTTTTTACGAAGTTTTTTATTTACTTTATTGTTTAACACCAGTATTTTGAGTGTTTTTTCCGAATGCCCACATAATTTAAAATTGATTTTTTATAATTTTATTTTACTTTATCTTGCCAAACCAAACGAGGTAGATAAAAAATTTGTATAATAGCACATATAAATGGTACTTATCAAGAAAATGATCACTTTGGACGGCTTCATCTCAGATCCAGTTTTCTAAAATTGCAACAAAAATCAATCATCTACAAGAGCAGAATTGAGCTCCAGGCTTTCTGTTCTTGTGCATGCTTGAACTTTTATGTATATTCGAAGAAGGCCGGACGTTTTGTACCTGCCGAAATGATCATTTTTTCACTAAGTACCTTTTAAATGTGTCGGTGTGTCTAATTTCTGACTGCTCTCACGTCCTCGTCGTTCCGGTCGGGCACCCAAGTGGTGGCTAAGCAGAGCGATTCTAACAGAGGGTATTGAGATCTGGTAGATACGACGCTAGTGTACCGACTGTAGTGTGCACTATTTGCGCTCACATTGCTTTTGATTGGTGAAAATGTCTCTTGGTAGCGCCGTAGCGGAAGTGGAAAACTTCTGCGACAGTCTCCCCGGCATGTCCGCGCGGTATGTAAAGGAGGAGATTGAGAGGCTAAGGGCCAGAGAGTTATTGATACTTGTAGCAATAGACCTGCAGGGACCCCTGAACTCCGTTGATCGAAAAGACGTTATGAGGCGGGTCATGGACATGTATGAGCTGTTCGTTAGGAATAGCCTTACACAGGCGAAACTGTGGGATCAGATTGCGGCTCTCCGTGCCGAGAAACACACGTACGCACAGGTGGCAAGCGTTGTGGGGCCGCCCATTTCAGTTGCCATCTCCTCACCACCCACAGAAGCGCAAGTGGCAAGCGCTAGTGGGTGTAGTCAAAATGCCACAGATCCCCCCATCCAAACGTCTGAGGCGGACGTGGATGGGACAATCTCAGACGCCCCAACTCAACCCTCCACAGAGGCGCAGATGACAGGCGCCAGTGGTTGTACATCACATGTCACAACAGCGACCCCGCATAGGAAGAGAACCGCGTCCGAACACGTCATGTTCGTCGACGCAGCCAAAGATGGAGTGTGCGTAAGGGACTTAGTATGCAGGGAGGTGAACCCAGCGAGACTGGGCGCCAAAGTCCTGTGGACCCGTAAGGCGAAGAATAGGGGCATGAAAATACGGACTGAGACCGAGGAAGACCTAGATATCCTAATCAGGCAGATCTCGGCCAGCGAAAAGCTGAAAGATAAGGTTACCGTTAGGAAACCGGTCCGCAGAAACCCCAACTTTGCTTGGTAGATGTTCCATGGGAACTCGACGACCGAGCCGTCGTCGATGCCATCCGGGACCAAGAGGAGACCTTGGCAAGTGAGGAGATTACCATCAGGTACTCCATCAAAAAGAGGGATACACGCCACATTATAGTGGAAGTACCCCCTAAAGTCTTCCATGCAATACTAAGTCAGGAGCGCATAACCATGGACTGGTGTAAGATAAAGGTGGTGGAAAACCTAAGGGCTACTCAGTGTTTCCGTTGTGGAGAGTACGGTCACTTAAGCACTACCTGTAAAGCCCGGAAATGCTGTCTGAACTGCGGAGGTAAAGGCCACATGAGCAAGGATTGTATAGCTTGTTCTAGGTGCCACATCTGCGAAGCTCGAAACAGACGGAATGCCGGGAGAAACGTAGTGAGTGTAGACCACTCTGCAAAAGCAGAGAATTGCCCAACAAGGATCTATGAAGTGTCGATGCTTAAAAAGAAGACTAACTATGGGTAGTCTCACCATTGCGCAACAGAATGTCGGGAGGAGTCTCGCGGCTTCTGCCATCCTCCAAGGAGACCTAGATCAATACGATCTAGTCTGTGTCCAAGAACCCTACCTCCTGAAAGACGGTGGAAGAGTGGGCGGAATGCCTAACTCACGTCCGGTGGTTCATAGTCCAAATGGACGAGCAGCGATAATCGTAAGCAACCCCAGATTGCAATTTATCGTAAAGCTGCTAACCAAGGACATAGTAGAAATAAGACTGGACACGGACAGCGGCTCATTAACGGTAGCAACATGCTATCTGTCTCCCAACGAGGATGTCACCGAGCAGATGGATTGTCTGCAAGCTTTGGTCAATGTTAACCCTTCACTGATCCTACTGGGCGACTTCAATGCGAAACATACAGCATGGGGGAACCCATGTAACACCGAGGACACCCGAGGTGACACCATCTTTGAGTTCCTTCTGGCGAATGACTTGACCTTGCTAAACGATCCAGAATCGGACCCGACGTTCCAGAGCGTACGAGGCTCCAGTTGGATAGACCTGTCAGTAGCCCGCCTACAGGGTGAAATTCAGGTAGAGAAATGGGAATTGGTCGACCTCGAGTCAGGTACAGACCATCTCAGAATTGTCACAACCCTTCACATCGGTGAAGAAAGGTTGGAGCAGTCTAAGAGAATAAGGCTCAATAAGCTCTACATTCCCAAAGTAACACAGCTGCTTGACCGCAAGCTCTCTGAATATTCTGTTGACTGGGTTCGAGAGAACAGAGTCGACTACTGCGTGGAAAAGGCGACAGAGGCCATGTGGGCGAGTTGTGCTCTGAGGAGCCGGCCCAATGGCAGCGGAGACCACCGGCCCAGGCGTGTGAATTCGTGGTGGACGCTCGAACTAGCGATTCACCGGTGGAAGGTGACAGCGAAAAGGAGGAGGTTCCAGCGCTGCACCGACGACCCCGACTGTAGGAAGGTTCTGGAAGTAGCCTATAGGAAGGAAAAAGCTCTATTCAATAGAGCAGTAAGACGAGCAAAATGGGACTACTGGAAACAGTATCTCGATGCAGTCGATCCTAGGCAACCTTTCGGAGCCCACTACGGTTGGATAAAGGGGAAGCGAAATTCTCCTTTCCTCCTAGGTGCCATCACAGGGGATGGTACCGCGGACACACACGCGGAAGCCATAGGTAAGCTTCTCAAACACCACTTCCCGCAGGACGTGCCGGAGGACGACACCCCGGAACAGAGGGAAATAAGAGCGTCAAAGCCGAATCTCGGAGACGACGATCCACCGTTCACCATGAAGGAACTCGAAGCAGCTCTGAGCACCCTCAACAAGGGCAAAGCTCCGGGACTGGACGGTATACCTCTAGAAATTGTTCAGTTGGCCATCGAGACCAACAAGGAACTATTCTTGGAAATCTTTAATAAGTGCCTCGAACTAGGCACATTCCCTTCAGTATGGAAAAGGGCTAGTCTGGTTCTTTTTAACAAGGAAGGAAAAGACAGTTCGGACCCATCGAGCTATCGACCGATTTGTCTCCTGTCGGCATGGAGCAAAGTACTAGACAGGCTTGTGGTGGAACGCCTCCAGCACCACCTCCATAAAGGTGGTCACCTGGCGAGGACCCAATACGGGTTCACGCCGGGGACGGGTGCGGAGGAAGCCATCTCTGCCATTTATAAGTCAGTCGAGGTCAACGCGGCTCTGGGGAACGACACATGTCTAATTTCCTTAGACGTTAAAAGTGCCTTCAATAATGTATGGTGGCCTTCCATACTATACCTGTTGGGTCAGACAGGGTGCCCGAAAAATCTGTACAGGATGGTGAGTAGTTTCCTTACAATGAGGGAGGTAGTCTACCGTTCAGGGGGATCGGAGGTTGTCCATAGCTACAACAGAGGATGTCCGCAGGGATCCAACTCTGGCCCCCTGCTATGGAACATCGTAGCTAACTCGGCTCTTAAGCTCAAGCTTCCTGTTGGAGTCTATCTGCAGGCATATGCGGACGACTTCGTTGTGGTAATTGATGCTCCAACGCGCATCAGTGCAGCCGCAAGGCGACTGAAGCCCTCACTATCCTTCAGAAATGGAGCGAACTCCACAAACTGGAGTTCAGCCCAGCCAAAACGATCGGGCTTCACGTACGACCCCTGCGTCGAATGGGGCGAGTGCGGCCTCCTCGCACTGCCCCAGTAATCCGCTTCGGGGGTAGCATAGTAAAGTTTCAGTCAGAGCTGAAGGTGCTGGGAGTGGTGCTTAATCAAAAGATGAATTCCATGGCACACGTCGCACATCTCAAGCAACTGCAGGCGAGATACGTAGTGAGACTCCACAGCCTAACGAGGCCCGGCAACGGACTTAGCGGGACTGTGTTGAAGAACCTCTATAAACGTGGAATGGAGCGCGTAGCTCTTTATGCCTGCGGAGCCTGGTGGGACGGAGGAACAGAGCGATTGCGGACGCGCCTAATACAGGTGCAAAGGATTATACTGCTGACGATAACAAAGTGTTACCGCACAACAAGCAGTGCCGCGCTCTGTGTCCTTGCTGGCCTCCTACCACTAGACCTGCAGGTGGAGAAAGAAGCGCTCATCTCGAGACTCCGAAAGCAGGGTCAATCGATCCAGTTCGGAGATACGAGAATAGATCCCTCCGAAGTAGAGGGCGAACTTCCACGATGGGGTACACACCCGAGTAGGAGTCCGTTTATCAGCTGGGACACCCTGGGCCCACGGAGGAAGGGACTAGAGCTCTTCACGGATGGGTCTAGGCTCAACGGCAAAGTGGGATCAGGATACGTCCTGTATAGCGGTCAGAAGAGAATCTCTGACGGCCGCTACAGGTTGTCGGACAATGGAAGTGTATTCCATGCCGAACTCGTCGCAATCCTGAAAGGTCTGCAGGACCCACTCTGTCGAAGCACAGAAACCTTGGACGTCTATACAGACAGCCAATCCTCACTCCAAGCTCTCTCAAGGCTGAATTGCAGAAATGCAATGGTTGCAGCAATCCACTCCGAAATCGGAGATAGGCAGATCCGCTTCCACTGGGTGAAGGCACATGTCGGAATCTGGGGAAACGAGGAAGCCGATGCTCTGGCGAAGAGTGGAACACAGAAACCATCAGTAGACGAAAGAGTAAAGAGTTCGATTAGGAGCGTGAAGTACTCCATGAGGATTGAAGCCAGGAAACTGTGGCAGAAAAGGTGGGAAGAAGCAGAAGTCGGACGTTTCACGCGTTCGATCTTTCCAACGGTGAGCGAAAAGAGAACTTGGAAAAGTAGGAAGGTGAACTGGGTCGTGACGGACCATGGTCCCTTCCCGGCCTATTTTCGAAGGTTCTCCGTAAAGGAGACAAGGAATTGCAACTTCTGCCCCTTGACAAGTCCCGCCGACAGTCTGCACATCGTGGCCCACTGTCCTGGGTTACAGGAACTGAGAAATCGGTTCTGCCCGAAATTGGATGCCTCGACATTCAATAACTACGTGCGGAGCGAAAAAGGGCGCGAGGCCCTGTCCCGCTTCCTCGACGCGCTAGGAGACTCACTAAGTTAACGGGCAACTTAGAGAAAAGAGCGAGCGCTCCCCAAACCAGAGACAGCTGGTGGGGGATAGATACTTGGTGGTGCATGTATCGAACAAAGTCAAATACTGGTGGTGCATGTATTTTGCTTTTCGAAATTGCTAGGGAATACTGGTGGTGCATGTATCTCCCAAGATGCTCGGCCAGCCGGCCGTAGGTAGGCATCTATTACTGGTGGTGCATAATTTGAAATACTGGTGGTACATGTATTTCAGGGAAGGACCCACGGGTCCCCCAATGGTGGTGCATAAAGTTCGAAATACTGGTGGTGCATGTATTTCAGGAAAACCGCGGCTCTCGTGGTGTTCCACCCCGCAAAGGGTTCTTGCAAGCTATGCACAAGCATGGAGCAAAGAACTAACAGGTGAACCATGTAAAATGGAAGGCGAGTCCCTCCGACCGTGGTTGTGACCTCCTTCCTCTCAATAGACAGAGGAAACCTAAGGTGTCTATGCTGCACGAGTTTCGTGCTCTCTGGTGTCCTGAGATCTTCTAACGGTGCGACGGTCGTTGTAGTGATGACGGGTGGACAGTGGGCCGGGCTCATCCTGCCCCGCTGGTCTGGCTTCCAGCACTGCCTTCCCTAAAGTGGGGAGGCAGGCAAGGGTTACCGTTTATCACCCGTTAGGCAAGCCCCGCGCAACCTGATGAGGGCCTCTTTGAGACTCCTCGAGAAGGTTGCTGTCAATGCGGCGGCCCATTGATACTCCTCTAGGGGGGCTACCAATCGTGTAATGCTCAACATAGAGCGGGTGCACGTATTGAAATAGTCTCCTTACATAGATTTCGTAGAACCTGTTAAATGTTAGTATTATACTGACTTCCTTTTTCTTGAAAACAGTTGGCATTTTACACTGATTTCAATATCAATTACATTTCCTGAATTAATTCTAGTCATAGCTGAGAATTGTTTCTTTAACCCTAATGTATTCTATGTTATCATCCAGTAATAAAAAAGACATGGTATCCAATCAATTTTTTTTTTTTTACTTTTACTGGGAAGAGGCTCATAAAATATTGGCAAAAGCTTTGAAGCATATACGGGAACCTACGGACCGTGGGCCGAATGTGGCAAGCCAATGCTTTTGATAAGGTCCGTGGAACATATCGAAATTCCGTATAAAACTCAAACCATTCAAAATCCCATATAAATACATCGTGCGGCTGTCGATCTAACAGTCAAGAGTTTTGGGCGGTTTTCTACAGATGTAAAGTGAATACGCATTATAATCCTCCAGAAAATCCTCCGCTTGAGGCACCCACATACACTGTAAAAAAAATTCAACGTTACATACTTATAGCAGAAAGGTTTTCGAAAGTATAGCGTAACCTACCGATGCTCTACTCGAACTCACGATTTCGGAAACATAACCCACACATCGGCGTGAAATATTTACGGAGAAAGGAAATCTTCATTTGGGAGTTCGCGCGCATGCGCCAAGTGCCAAGAGACAGAGGGAAAAGAGTGAACGCGTCTTCCCTAATGGCACAGATGGTCACAAAAGAGTCGCTATGACGTCACATACTAGTCACATTGTGACTTGTGAGTGATGTGACTCCACTGTGTGGTCACTGTGAAGTTTATTTGTGACCAGTCACCAGGTGACCTCGCCGGATGAATACTTAAATAAAACAGCACATTATATCCTGAAAATAATTTATGTGGAAAAAAAGATTTAAGATTTTTAATTTATATTTATTAATTATGGTATTTTCTCTCCATTTATAAAATACTCCAAAAAAATTTTAAGTGTCCAAAACAAGCCATGCCAGAACTAACTTTTGCAGCAGTCAGTTTACTTTTAAAGCAATCAGACAAAACGATCACAGCGCTGAGGTAACGTGCTGGCCTATGAACGAGTGCGTCGAGGGTTTGGTACTGAGCGCGCCTTCCGTGAGAGTTTGGTGCTGCCATCTAGTGCATGTTACTCGTTAATTTGGAAACCTTTGTGAAATAGACGGAGAAGTTTCTGAAAAACACAGAAACGTCACTCGTTAATTCGGAAACCTTTTTGAAACAAACGGAGAGGTTTCTGAAAAGCACAGAAACGTTACTCGTTAATTCGAAAAGCTTTGTGAAATTAACGGAGAGGTTTCTGAAAAACACAGAAAGGTAACTCGTTAATTCGGACCCTTTGTGAAATACATCGAAAGGTTACTCAATATTTTACCAAAATATACAGAAACGTTACACATCTTTTTAAGAAATCTTACCTAAAAAACAGGAAAATATGTAAATATTTTCCCGAAATATGCAGAAACGTTTCTAAATACTTTACCCGCATGGTTCGGAAACCGATATGAGCTGAAATATGAAAAAATATTTTAACATAGGGGGAGGGAAATTTTCTAAGCTCATAGTTAATTCATTTTTAGTGCAAATTTATTGAAAATTATTTTAAAATGAGCTAAATTTTTGAAAAATGAAGTGAAATCTAGGTGTTGCTATTAGAAAAAAAATTGGTGCGAATTTAAATATGGAGATAGACCCTTACCTTATGCAAATTTTATGCACAGCAAATTAAAGTGTGCGTTAATCGTAAGCGATTAATATATGTTATTTTGCTGTACGACGAAAGACGGCCGAATAAAGTGCAAGTGGGCATTTTTATTTTTTCGTAGCTGTACATTTCTGAACTTATATGAACTTTTCTCCTGTGTATGTAAAACAAGATCATTCAGTAGTATTAAAGATTAGCGATTTCTTGCCAAATATGGAAAATGATACCATATTGGTTTAAGTGT